>JARWAU010000097.1:0-247193 GCA_029958995.1 Bombus sonorus | reverse complement strand
AAGCTAGCCGTGTGGACTAAGGACATATTTATAAACGTTTATCACTTTTCTTCGCCTCACTCGCGCTCGAGATTCTTTCATTAGCCTATGAACGATACACGTGTATTTCATAGCGAACGATAGTGAAGAACAGAAAAATGAAAGATGGCTCACCTTCTGAACGCATCTTGAAAAGTACACTTGTAACTCCGCGATATTTGCGAGTACGTAAAATATGTCTTTGCACTCCGTTGTTGCTACGACCACGTTACAAACGAAACTAACAGGTCCACTATTGCGAAGATACGAAAATTTTGCAAGCCCTAACAAGTCGGCTGTTAACGGAGTGGGGACATTCTGGCCGAAGAATTACGAATCTCTGGTACCAGTGGAAAACTCACTTGGCCGTAGTGGGGACATTCCGGGCGGAGTATTGCCAATCACAGGAGCCAATGGAAAACGCACTTGCTTACTCCTAACCCCTGAGAAATGTTATGGACAATTTTCGCTAGATCGTCGAGACGTCCAAAAATCAAAAGAATGTTATAACGGTGCAATCTATAAATGCAATTTATATTGATATTTATTTAAAAAGGCAGCCTGTCCTCAACGATGGCATTCGTTACTCGCGGACTCCCGCCGCAGGGGGCAGTAAGCACTCAAACAATTAATGCAACAATTAATATTTAATAATCAATATTTAATATTCAAAATTTAATATTCAATATTTAATATTTAATATTTAATATTCAATATGTAATATTTAAAATTTAATATTCAATATGTAATATTCAATATTTAATATTTAATGTTCCATTTTTAATATTTAATATTTAATATTCAATATTTAATATTTAATAATCAATATTTAATATTCAATATTTAATATTCAATATTTAATATTTAATATTTTATAATTAATATTTCATATTTATCCTGCAGCAATAACTTATAACGCTGTAGGTATAGCAGAATAATTTCAACGTGCGAATAAGCAATTCTGATAGATAAATAAAATAAACAAAATAGAATTAAGTAAAAATATAAATTATTTGATCAACACCATAAATTGCAAAGCGGGAAAAAATGATGTTGCAAACACTATTATCATACACACCCTTGTTATCATAATCGAAACAAGAGGAACGACTATTTCACAGCGTCGATTATAGGAATCGTAGCGAGAATTTACGGCTCTCGCTTATGCAATTCTTGCGTGACGGAATTCATCACTTGCCTGAAACATGATTGAAAGTGTGAATAGAAGGCAACGACGAATATTTTGATCGGACAAACATTGATCATGTTGAAGTGATCGCCACTTCTAAGAAAACTCTACATCTGGTCTTCGGTTTCCTCAAGCGCTGAGGCCATCGATAGCGCATAGACAAAAAAATGCGTCGATGACAGATCATAAGCGGTACATGTGCGACGTTGACTTCGGCGTTCTGTTAGACTCCGAATAGTATTACTAGTGTCACACACTCAAGGAAACCATTCGCTCAGTAACCAGATAGACCGAGCACCCTGCATGCCGCATCTGTTGAAACAATAGACTAAAGAGACCCCCTCCAAAGGGACTAGAACCTCGGTAGAGGGACCTTCCCAAACCAGCGCTAAAACAATCTGTCGTAGCATCTCGAAGCTATCTGTTCCAAGATTCCGAACCACGCTGTTGTAAGCGTTACTCTGTTGGATTTTTGCAATAAATCTCATTATCGCATACTAAGTTCTATTTGCTTCACCCTATTCGTGAAAGAATCATTTCGTTCGTGCCGCGAGCGAGGAGATCACCGGCGATCCGCTAATTTCGCGATCTTTTGTGTCTCCGACGTGACAAAATTGGCGATCCTTGCCAGGATATTCATCGCATCAAGAGGATACTTCAACGGGAACTCTACGGATTCTACAGCGAAGGACCACGGTCTCGTCCTTGATCAAAAGAAGGATCTACAAAGAATCTCGGTAAGCTGGCTTTCGCATATTACCGAAATACTGAACCCAACATACGTTCTGAAGATAGTGACTCTTCTGAAAATATCGCGTCTATCAAAATGAATCCAACTGACAAGAGTACGGCAAAGCAAAGTGAATCAATTATGACTATCCTCGAACAACTTCAAAGTCTGACTCACGAGTTCGGAAACTTTAGAAGTAATACGGATCAGAATATTAACAGTATAAAAAGATTCGCGGAAACTAGTGATAGAAGTCGGGCCAAAGAAATAGGAGGTCTTGCAAAGGCTATGGAATTAAGGTACGACACCGAATCTGACCAACCGCTCACGAGCACGCCTTTAGCAACCGGTGTTGACCATATGACAGACGACGAAACCGACGAACCAAATATTTCACGAAGACAACGAATTAATCACGTTACCACTAGACAAAGAAACGACCACAACGAAGACCAAGGGCTCGACGCAGACAAGGCCATACAAACTATCGAGACACTACGGGGTTGAGATGACGTAGGCGTTGAGGATTTCATCTCATAGGTCCGCAAACCAAGAGCCAGGTGTAAGGCAAGTGACAGAGAGCTATTATTAGACCTCATACTGATCCAAAGAATTACAGATGATGCAAAAAGTAATATACGATATCTAACAATTGATTCGTTCGAAGACTTGCATTCGTGCTTGAGACAGCATGTGTTAACACCTACAACTATCAGCAATTGTAGGGACAAACTAAAGAATTTAAAACAAGGGGCAACAGAAAGTGTAAAATCTTTCAATTCTAGATTCCGACAACAACACAATCAACTGAATTACGCAGTTCACAACGAAAATCGTATACCAACCGAACGATGCATTGCTATAGATATAGAAGAACGCGAGGCGCTTAAAACATATTAACTTAACCTACGATATGAAATAAGACATATGGTAGTAGATAGCGACCCGAAAAAACTGAACCTTGCCCAACAACTAGTCGCTGATAGAGCACAATGCCTACGGGAAGTTAATCGAGTGGCTAACCGCCCGAGGATCCAATCTTACAAAACCATACCAGCACCCAAGCAAACTATTACCGACCCACGACTGCAAACTTTTGCTCGGTCATCTGGCCGACCATTAGACGATCACGTGAAATCGAAGTGACCCAAGTGTTTAAGAATCGGACACACGGCCTGAGGTTGTTACCTCCGACATTTTCCATTTGCCAACCACCCCCCCCCGCCACAACTACCACAACAAAACTAGTGCCGCATTCCCTGGGCCGTCGTGCGAGTCTGAGGGGGGGCCCTCCACTGTCTGACGGCTCCTTCGCCGCGCTCTTCTATGACGGCGATAATGGTGGTGCCACGGTCTCGTAGCGTAATATCGGTTATCTTCGGCGAGCCACTTTGACGGGGTCGCCTCTCTTCTCTGTTTAACGTGACACGTTATATACGTATTACCATACAACGGTATACTATATAACGTAATACGATATAACATAATACCATATAACATTATATTAAATACGTTATAACGTAATACATTATAACGTCATAGGTTATCGCATAATACTGTATAAATTAATAACATATAATGTTACGCCCCGAGGCTTAGTATAGATCGTATTTCTAATCGTCGCACGCGGTCTTACAGCGTCGCACATGGATCGTCTTATCTGCCCGACGAAAAACATACAATGTATCGACGAGCGCATAGTCGTCACCAAGCAGCGAGTTCTAGAAACGTCGATTTCGGTCCGTTATTTCATTCTCACAAAGAAGTCGCCCTACGTGATCATCGGCGCGAGCGGTGGCGTGATTCGAGCGTAGTGGGGGTTGTCTCCCCGAAAGACAAGGAATCGGTCTAAGGGCAATCGGTCTCATTTGAAAAGTCTAACTGCATACATCGAGAGCTCTGACGATCAAAGTCGCTTAGTCTAACGAATATCGAGAAATATCAAATATCGAGTCGAATTTCTGTAACGCATTAACTGTATTCATCGCTAAATAATTTGTGACGCTTTTATTATCATTTAATTTATTGTTAAAAATACAAGCTATATTAACCGGTTAACACAGTGGTAAATACATTGAACCACCCTTGTTATCATAATGGAAACAAGAGGAACGACTATTTCACGGCGTCGATTATACGAATCGTAGCGAGAATTTACACCTCTCGCTAACGCGTTTGCCTCGCGACCGCGTCTCTCCGCGAACGGTCGTAACATTTGGTCCTTCGAGCCGGATTCAGTGGTAAGTGAAAAATGCACACCAGTGGCACCCACTACCATACTGTGCCACGTGAATCCAACATAACCAGCAGCGGAAGCGTTACTATTCCAGCGAAGTGAGTAACGTCAAGGGGCCGACACCTTGGAAGAGGCATAATTCGATGGTTGAAGACGCAACCATGTAGCCTCCCGCCGCAACTGGACAATCATCACCATAACGATATTCAACAACTTCGATCGCACGACAAAACACTACACTTTCGGGAAGAATCGCCTTCCTCACGAAACGTACGTCAACGACATTCCACTGCACAGGGACAAGCGACGACATGCAGTCCGAACAACTTCAGTTACTACAATACAAGCGATACAATACAACTACAATACGAGTGATCTTCGGGAAGAACGCCGTCCTCGCGAATATCACTATATCCCGCTGGACAGTGACGAGCGAGCACTGCAGCCGGAATAATTCCGCATCGGGAAACACCGATCGCACATCACAAGTACCACCTTCGTTAACGAAGTATCTTCATCACAAACAGTGGCAAACGAAGCAAGAATCACCGCCTTGAAACAGGAGTACGACGATATAAGCGAAGAATTCAAGACCATATGGAGACTACTCGACCAATACAAAGAGTCCGGGCAGCGCAACAAGGGTATCTTAAAATTTTATCAAACACTGGTCGACTACAATTGGAAACGATTCAACATTGTCGTTAACAAATTGCTCGACATCGACGACAACGAACCTGAGGACTTATTGGATGTCTATTTAGACCTGACTGTACGATTGACCAGACTCGACAACATTGATTCTTCCTCAATGGATGTCTCCAACGCAGTGGCGAATCCAAAACTATCGGAATGCAACAGCAATACTTCCAGCAGTTACCAGAGACGTAAGAATAATCCAAATAATAGCAGTAACAATGATCATACTCCTCCGATGGAGAATGTCGTATCGAATCTAGCACCGATTCCGTCGCATCACACGCGAAGTTCATTGCATGATACTCGCAGCGCGCCAGCACGCGACTTGGCGACGGCCAGGCTCGCGTCCTAATTATCCGAAAAATCTGATTCAACGTTACCGATCGCCGTAAACCAGACAACCTCTAACGTTCGCTGCTCATCGCCTACACGCGACTCGACGACGACCAAGCTCGCGTCCTCATTATCTGAAATATCTGACTGAACGCTACCAAACGCCATGAATCAGACAACTTCGAACGTTCACTGTTCATCGCTCACATAACAATTGACGACAAACAATTTCATGTCATCATTATCTGAACAATCTGATTCAACGCTACCAATCGTCTTGAATCAGACAACCTTTCACACGCGCAACTCTTCGCCTACACGCGAATTGAAGACAACATCGCACGATCCTCTGGACCGGAAAAAACTGAATCCCGTTCAGGACTACAGAGTCAATTTCGAATCAAAATCTATAGCAGGGGTTTCGAAATCCACGATAGGATTATCTAGGAGAATTTCCTCCTCAATCAGCATCTCAATGTTCAGTCTGTCTAATAGCACGCTGCTATCATCTGAGAGCAGGAGTATCATATCGGAGAGCCATTTTCCTGAACATAACACGAAGATGCCACCCCCGCCATTTCCGAAAGGGGCCACATCTGCTTGTTACTCGAAGCTGAATAATCTTCACATTATCACCATCGTGACGAATTCCTCAAATGAGAGCGATCGTTGTCAAAACACACAATAACCTCTCAACACTTATCCACTGAGCCCACAGATTGCTGCATCAGACAAGTCTCAGGCCACGAGGATCTCACTGGAGCCACCCCTGGCTCCAACAACGCCAACATATTCTCCAATACCAAGGCAAGTCACAGTCACGACGTCCAACATCACGACGCCCAACGCTCATTCTCCACCAAGGATCTTCACTAAGAGAGCGCGATTGGGGCGGCTCATCGCGGGGAGCCTAATCTCCCACTCAACTACAAAACTCCGCATCGTGTTGGACGAATCAGCATCAAGCAACTCAGGAGTTCCGTTCAACGACACCTCATGGGCAGAGGTGTTCCACGATACTTCCTGGGTCGAGCTGCTGCTCAACACCACTAGGATCGAGGCATTCCGGGGAGCATGAGGCGGGCATGGGTTTTCGGGCCGTTGGACGACGCCCCGGGAAACCCCGATAGATCTGATGCTCTCTTACAGTCGGGTGGCAGCTGGTCGGTGCCTCTGGCGCCCGTCAATTTTGCCGATCCGTTGCGGAGAGTTTCGGAGAAGTTGGTGGGCCCATGCGTGTCAAGACCACTCACCTCACCTTCTTGTGGGGCTCCGCGACACCCTGCACCGCCTTTGACCGGTGCCGGGTGCGAAAGAGTGAGTGGCACCAGGACGGACTTTGTTGATGACCGCGGGGCAACAAATTATATATTACTATGGATTGCGACCACAAAAGAAAAATGGTTTACGGTGCAGGGGAGGGATACTCCAGCACCGGCGCAGCGATGGGTAGTCAAGTGGGCTCACCTGCGTCGTCATCTCACGACCACGGCCGTTCGGGGGTGGACCGCCAGGCCCCCGGATGTGTTTTCACGTCTGGCGCGGTGGGATGCAGTAGTACAGAGATTCACAAGGAACATCCGAGAAAAATGACAGGAGCATCGCGGAGAACCAGGGGCGGGACGGACCGCGTCCTCCTCGCACCGGCCGCGGTAACGGGCCTCGCGCCGGTAAGGGCGCTACGAACGCGGATGAGGTCCGATGACGAGGATTCGGTCGCCTCTTTCGCGTCGCGATCATCCCTGGGATCGACTGTCTCCGTGGGGAAGAGAAGGCGCATTACGACGCTGACCTCGGAAATCTCTATGGATTTGGCACTGGATATACGGATTAACTCGGCGGCAGACGTGAGCGCAGAGTTCACCAGGCAGGTGTCAAAGATCTTGCGGGTGGCGGCGGTATCGTCGTATCTGAAGGGAGCAAGCATTAAGGACCTAAAGGATGCGGCGAGCTACGTCGCCGCCGCATGGAGGTAGCTGAACCTGCAGAGGGCTGAGGTGGTCCACAGCGGTAGCTCCACGGCCGCCAGGCTCGCGAAAGCAGGGCTGACCGCTTTGGAGGAGGAAAACGCGGCCTTGCGTAAAGAGATAACGAGGCTGGCCTCTCGCATCCACGAGTGCCCGCGGTGCAACGGTCGGGCTATTGAGTCCGGCCACCCTCCGCGGGAGGGGGGGGACAAGAAGGCGCGCGTCTGGACGCCCTAGAGAAAACGATGGACAAACTCGGTCCCTCCATTATGAGGGCCATCGAGGAACGGTTCGGGGGCCGACGACCGTGCAGACCCGAACCTCGGCGCAAGGCGCACCAACCCGCTGCCCCTCGCGTCACCCATGCCACAATGCTCCCGTGGGAGCAGGAGGGTGGCGAATGGAGGGTGGTGGAAAGACGGCCGCGGAAGAAAAGGGCCGCAAGGAAGGCGGAGAAGAAAGAGGGAATGCCTGCTGCTCCTTCGTCAAGACTAACGGGCGCACGGAAGACGGGCGCCGCAATAGTGACTAAGAAAGGAATGGCGCAGGCGACGAAAACGGCCGGGCGTCCCGCGCACTGCGTACGTCCGCGGTGACGTTGACTATCAACGAGTGAGTTACGACATCGTACGCCGATGTTCTCGCGACGGCGCGACAGTAGGTCCCGCTTGCGGAGATTGGCGTCGAGTCCCTCGAAATGAGGAAATTGATGACCGGGTGTATAATTATCCGGCTCCCCGGCGACAAAGACAGGGGAAAGGCGTCGCGATTAGCGACGCGTCTGGCCGACGTGCTGGACCCGGCCGCGGTGAGAGTAGCGGCCCCGAACAGGACGGCGGAATTGAGGGTGGCCGGGATATACATATCGGTCGCTAAGGAGGAGCTGCGGCAGGCGCTGGCCTCAGCGGCGGGAAGCGGCAGCGCGGAGGTGCAGGTCGGAGAAATCCGTACCACCAGATACGGCCTCGGGACTGCATGGGTAAGGTGCCCAGTGGCCGGAGCCCGGAAATTAGCCCGGGACGGGAAAGAAGCTCTGGGCTGGTCCACGGAGAGGGTCACGGCTATCCCGCAGAGACCCTTGCAGTGTTTTAAGTTCCTGGAGCTGGTGCACGTGCGGGTAATCTGCACGTCCAATGTGGATCCCTGGCATCTGTGCTATAGGTGTGGCGGTGGCGGGCATCGTGCCAGGGGGTGTCCCGCCTCCGAGCCCAAGTGCCCGTTGTGCGAGTCGCTGGGGGCGCCAGCCAACCACAGGATGTGCGCGGCGGCATGTGCTCCGCCGAGAACTAAGAGGAAGCCACCGATCCGCGAACCGACCGCGGTGGTAACGCAAGAGGGGAGCACCGTCGAACATTCAGCGGTGGATGGCTGGGAGGAGGCCATTGAGGTAATTGAGTGATTTTAACCGTCTCCTCCAATACAGCTTGGGCAGATCGAGAAGGGCGCATGACCTGTTCCTCCAGACCATCCGGGAGGAAGAGGTGGCCCTCGCGACAGTGGCCGAGCCGTATCGCGTCCCTGACGCTCCCAACTGGATCGGGGACTGACGGCCGTAACTTCGACGCCGACCCGGGGCGCCTTTGGCGCCCTGCTTGACCGTGGCAACGGCTACGTCGAGGTCGAATGGGCAGGAATAGCGGTGGTGGCGGTCTACGTCTCCCCCAACAGCGGCCTGGCTGCGTTCGGGGACTTTCTGGACAATGTCGGTGAATGCGTCAGAAGGTGCTTTCCCCGCCAGGTGCTGTTCCTTGGGGACTTCAATGCCCACTCGCCGCAGTGGGGGAAGTCCGCGACGAACACCAGAGGAAGATAGCTGACCGACTGGGCTGCGGGACTCGGACTCCTGCTGGTAAACAAGGGTACGGCGAGCACCTGCGTGGCGTGGAGGGGGTCCTCCGTGGTCGACATCACGTGGGCCACGTCGGAGCTGTACCCGAAGATCCGTGACTGGAGAGTGGCCGAGGGAGTCGCGACCCTGTCCGTTCACTTCTACGTAGTTATGGAGGTTGTCTCGGAGGACGTGGAGAAGAATAACAACCGCGTCGCCCGAGGTGGTGCGAGCCGTTCCGGCCCATCACAACCACCCAGAAGGCGCCTGAAGGAGCGGGACACGGAGTTGTTGCGGGCGGCAGCCATCGTCTCGGCGTGGAGCAGGGACGCCCGAGGGACGACCAGTCTGGGAAGCGTCGACGAGGAGGCGGAAATCCTCCAACGATACATGAGCGCGGCATGCGACGCCTCGATGTCGCGCTCCGTCCCGGGCGGTGGACGCAACCGCTGCGTTTCCTGGTGGACGCCGGAGATCGCGGAGTTGTGGGCGAGCTGCGTGCAAGCACGCAGAACATTTCTGAGGGCCCGTCGCCGCAGAAGGATGCGCGACGAGGAAGAGATCTCCCGCTGCTACGGGGTCTACAGAGAGGCGAGACGTACTCTGCAGCGGAAGAACAAGACCGCGAAGGCTCGGTCTTGGAAGGAGCTGATCGAGGCGGTTGAGTCAGACCCGTGGGGGAGGCCGTACAAGGTGGTAACGAGGAAGTTACGACCTGCGGCCTCCCCGCAGACCGCCAACATGGATCCGGTGCTGCTGGCCAATGTCATCGGGACGCTGTTTCCGCGCCACGATAGCGACGCGGGGCTGTCGGGATCGTCCCTCTGCTCCGGCAACGACGAGACGGCGTCAACGGCAACGGCGGCGACGACGTCGACGGAGCGGAGCGAGGAGCTGCGGGTCACTCAGGAGGAGCTTCTCGCGGCGACTAAGAACATAGCGTCCCATGACGTGGCACCGGGTCCGGACGGAGTTCCGGGCCGAGTCTGGTCAGAGACGACGGAGGTGGTGGCCCCTCGCGTGCGGCATCAGTTCACCCGATGCCTGAGGGAGGGCATCGACCCGCAGATGTGGCGGACGGCGGGATTGGTCCTGCTGCGAAAGGATGGTCGTCCGCCAGACTCGCCGTCGGCGTACAGGCCGATATGCCTGCTGGACGAGATCGGGAAGCTTCTCTAGAGGGTGATCGCCGCCCGCCTGGAGGCCCATATTTCGGGGCGGGAGCCCGGATGGCACGACAGTCAGTACGGCTATCGCCGGGGTCGCTCCACGGTGGACGCTTTCTAGCGGGTGAGGAGCATGGCGGGGGACACGGTTTCCCGCTACGGGATTGCGGTAGCGGTCTCCCTGGACGCCAACAACGCCTTCAACTCTATCCCCTGCGTGAGAATAATGGAAGTTCTGCGACACATCGAGGAGCCGGCGTACCAGGTTGAGGTTATTGGAGCCTACCTGAACGATAGACGGATCACCTTCACTGGGAGGAACGGGGAAGAGAGAAGACGTGTGGAGCGTGGCGTCCCGCAGGGTTCGGTGCTAGGACCGATCTTGAGGAACACGGCCTACGACTCCGTCCTTCGATGCCCGATGCCGCCGGACACGGGCTTGGTATGCTACGCCGACGATACCATGGTGCTAGCCGGGAGACGGTGGTGGCGCGAGACCGTGATTCTCACGGAAGACGCTGTGGCGTGCGCGGTGCACGCTATTCAGCGACTGGGATTGAGCGTGTCGCAGGCCAATTCGGAGGCATTGTGGTTCTTCGACCACCGCCGCAGGGGATCCGCTCACGATGGTTTGCCCGTGGCCGTAAATGGCGACGCGGTGCCGGTGAAGTGTCGTATGACGTACCTGGGTCTCACCATCGACAGTCGGTGGACGTTCGGGCCATATTGCGAGCTCCTGGTCCCGAGGGTGACAGCCGCAGCCAACGCTCTGTGCGGCCTTCTTCCGAATATAACCGGAGCAGGGTCGGGAGTCCGCGAATCTACGAGGGAGTGATCCGGTCCCGGGTCCTCTATGGGGCACCGGTGTGGGCACAAGGCCAACCGTCGCGGTCGTACCCTGGTGAGGAGACTGCAGAGGATGACCGCTATCCGAATAGCCAGAGGATATCGGACAATATCCTACGAGACGACGACAGTGCTGGCGGCGTCGCCCCCGATTGAGCTGCGGGCCCTCGAGCTCTGTCGGGTGTATGAACGCCTGAGGGCACCGCCTTCGACGACGACGCTGCTGGCAGACGGCCTCTCGGCCTCGAACGTCCGGGAAGAGGCAAAGCTGGAGATCTGGGAGCGGTGGCGCTCCCAGGTGACGGAGGAGGTCGCCAGGCGGCCACACCGATCCGTCCGCGCCGTGCTTCCCAATTGGCAGGCCTGGAGAGATCACGGCAGCGTTCCGCTCACCTTCAGGGCGACACAAATGCTCAACGGACACGGGGTCTTCGGTGAGTACCTGATGACGATCGGGCGGGAGGTGGCGTCCATCTGACACCAACGCGGGGAAGAAGAGGTCACGACGCAGCACACGCTAGAGTTTTGTCCAGCGTGGGCGAAACCGCAGCGCGTCCTGCAGCTCGACATCGCCGAGAGGTTGGCTCCGGAAGCAGTCGTTAAGGCCATGCTCCTAGGGCCCCAGGATTTTAACGCTGTCCGCGCCTACTACGAGGAGGTTATTCAGAGAAAGGAGCGGGCAAAAAGGAGACCGGGAGAGAAGAACCGATCCCAGTAGATCGCCGCATCAACATCGCAGAGGCTCCGTAAGACGCAGGGGTGCGGCGCCACCGTCGCTGCTCCTGGTGCGTCCGACTAGGGAACGTGGTGCTAGGGGGAGTGGTTCCCGTTAGCTTTCCAACTCAAGCCGGGACGCCTCCCTAGACAACAACAACGGCAGGGAGATGGCCGACGAAGTTGCACTCGGTAGTGATTCGCAAGATACCCCGCGTGCACCTCTCAACGTCGGGATGACCACCGTGTGGTTTTAGTCGGTAAAAGTCCGACACTACACGGTCGTTGCTACGCAACGCTAAGTGTACGTGTTGATTACCCCACGATAAAGAAAAAAAAAAAAAGAAAAAGAAAAAAGGTTCGAATACCGGGAAGTTATATCCCCTACATTATCCATAAATCTTTAACCAAGCAAAATATTACCGACCCACGACTGCAAACTTTTGCTCGGTCATCTGGCCGACCATTAGACGATCACGTGAAATCGAAGTGATCCAAGTGTTTAAGAATCGGACACACGGCCGGAGGTTGTTACCTCCGAAATTTTCCATTTGCCAACCACCCCCACCCTCCGCAACTACCACTCCAAAACTAGTGCCGCATTCCCTGGGCCGTCGTGCGAGTCTGAGGGGGGGCCCTCCACAGTCTGACGGCTCCTTCGCCGTGCTCTTCTATGACGGCGATAATGGTGGTGCCACGGTCTTGTAGCGTCGTATCGGTTATCTTCGGCTAGCCACTTTGACGGGGTCGCCTCTCTTCTCTGTTTAACGTAACGTTATATAAGTATTACCATACAACGGTATACTATATAACGTAATACGATATAACATAATACCATATAACATTCTATTAAATACGTTATAACGTAATACATTATAACGTCATAGGTTATCGCATAATACTGTATAAATTAATAACATATAATGTTACGCCCCGAGGCTTAGTATAGATCGTATTTCTAATCGTCGCTCGCGGTCTTACAGCGTCGCACATGGATCGTCTTATCTGCCCGACGAAAAACAAACAATGTATCGACGAGAACATAGTCGTCACCAAGCAGCGAGTTCTAGAAACGTCGATTTCGGTCCGTTATTTCATTCTCACAAAGAAGTCGGCCTACGTGATCATCGGCGCGAGCGGTGGCGTGATTCGAGCGTAGTGGGGGTTGTCTCCCCGAAAGACAAGGAATCGGTCTAAGGGCAATCGGTCTCATTTGAAAAGTCTAACTGCATACATCGAGAGCTCTGACCAACAAAGTCGCTTGGTCTAACGAAAATCGAGAAATATCAAATATCGAGTCGGATTTCTGTAACGCATTAACTGTATTCATCGCTAAATAATTTGTGACGCTTTTATTATCATTTAATTTATTGTTAAAAATACAAGCTATATTAACCGGTTAACACAGTGGTAAATACATTGAAACACCCTTGTTATCATAATCGAAACAAGAGGAAGGACTATTTCACGGCGTCGATTATACGAATCGTAGCGAGAATTTACGCCTCTCGCTAACGCGTTTGCCTCGCGACCGCGTCTCCCGCGAACGGTCGTAACAATTATGTATAATAAATATAATAAAATTAAAATTCATATATCTTTCTTTATACTGCGTTGCATATATTTTATAGATATAGTGTATCTTATATATCTCAAGCATCTAATAAACAAAGCTAGAAGCAAAACTCACTTTTGCTTGATGATGTCCATTCTTCGATAAAAGATATCCCACCAAGGAA
Source organism: Bombus sonorus (assembly GCA_029958995.1). Lineage (NCBI taxonomy): Eukaryota > Metazoa > Arthropoda > Insecta > Hymenoptera > Apidae > Bombus > Bombus sonorus. Next base: position 233,728 of record JARWAU010000097.1, on the reverse strand, counting down.
CTTTTACTCACAGGTTTCTTAGCAACTTTTTTTTTTTCTTTTTACGTGGGGAAATCCTCATGGACGCCCGGCAGCCATCTGGGAGGCGGACTCTTGCCGACTAAAACCCCACGGTGGTCGTTACGACGCTTGTCAGGAGTGTCCCGGTTCCTTTCTTTCGATATACTTCCGCGACACTCATTCGACGTCGTCTCTCCCTTTGTTGTTGTGGGAGGCATCCTGGTTGAGCTGGGCAGCGCGGGTGGGGGGACCACTCACCCCCGAGTCCCACGTTCCCTGGGCCGTCGCGCGAGTCTGAGGGGGGACCCAGACCCTCCTCAGCTGACAGCTCCTTCGCCGCGCGCTTCAATGACGGTGGTGGCGGTGGTGGTGCCGCGGTCTTTATTGGGAAAAGATTCTTTACTTGTACATATATATTACAGTCTCCTCAGTTTCATGCATTTACATCTTAGCTTACGAATAGGGAGATTTCCCTACTTAAAAATACATTCCTGTCTGATCGATCGGGATATATCACATATTGAGCTTGACAACGCATTCTTTATTTTTTATTAACTAATTTAGTGGTACTGAACTTAACCGTTATCATAAACTGATGTCATAAAAATTTGCGAAATTTGAAAATTAATAAAATTAACCAAAAATCTTATATATGAAATACATTGATAAAAATCTTAATTATCATTACAATATAATTAATATACATGTTATATATATATGATACCTTATATTATGTTTTTATATATATATATATATATATTAAAATTTATATAATACATGATATGATACATATATATATTATTATTATTTTATATACATTATATACATTTTTAATTTCAGCATTACAGATAAGTAATTTTTCAGCATTAAAGTAATGCTTTTTTATGTTTTTTCATATTTCTTTCGTTTTTAACAATTCCTTGCGTTTTAATTTGGTATCTTATTTTGTCAAAAATAACAGAATTGTCCTAACTTCTATAATTATGAATTATAATTACAAATATAAGCTATTGTAGTTCTGTTATTTTTGATTATTTAGTATTCTGCTTCTGATTTTTCTTGTTTTTTCCTTTTTTTCATATTTTATGTTGGATTTTCCCGGCCGGCCTTTTTCTCGTCGTCCTCTTGCGGCAATTTGTTTGATGGTTGTACTGTGATTGGCGAAGCAACTGGTGCAACGGGCATAGGAATACTTGGTATACTGTCCAGTAATTCAATGTAGCTCATTTGTTCACCCAGTTTTACCAAATTCACGTTACATAGCTAGGACAGCTGAAGTTAATGGCTGCGGAACTTCGTCCGACGATTGCGATGCAGATTTGTGGGGTGAAGACGTCGATTGTAGTAATGCCGGTAGGGATGTGAGGAGACCGTTATCGGAACTGTAAACATTATTAATCATGTTTTATTAACCATTTTGACGCTAATTCAATGATTTTCCATTAAAATTTTAATCAAGATTTTTTCCATTAAATTATCCAAGAAATGTTGCAGTAAGAAAAGTATTCTGCATATATATATGTTTATAAACTATATTTTTTCCAAACTATAAAAATTGTCTTAGTCGTTACGAGAAAGGAACGATCCTACGTGAAAAGGTAAGTTAATAATGTGAAACAAAATCTTTTTACATTAATCTCGTATAAAGAATTTCATATAAGACTTCGTTTGTGAAAGTATGAAGTGGGAAAATTTTTCCCAAAGCTAGAAATGGAAATTCTATGTTTCTTCTATACTTGTTTACTACTTTAAAAAGTTCAATTTAATACATAATATACTATAAAAAAATACTTTAGAATATGCTTTCTAACATAAATATATGAAGTAGCAAAATTTATATCTACGTTATATCTACTACTTAAAATGATTTAATAATAGAGTGTAGAATTTGACTCACTTAGAAGAATGTCTCTTCTTGCGCGGTCTTCCAGGAATCTTCATCTTGTCTTTCTTCTCTTCAATTTAGCCAATTCCTTCAGCTTTTCTCTATATTGTCTTTGAATGTCAGCCATCCTGACTCTTATCTCAAGTTCCTTAGCATCCATATTCGGCCAGTCTGGCTCATTATCGATGTGTTCTTCTCTAGCGATATACTTCTTTGCGTCGAGTTTCCCTTGCAAATTTCTATAATCGTGACAATCAAGATGTTCTCCCAGGATATGACTTCTATCCTCATGTCTGCTATCTTCGTCGTTCTCCATCATTCTATCATCCGAACATATCTTTTCATCGTGCATTTCAGCATCAGAATCCGATAGATTATCATCAATAATCAAGAAATCTATAGATTCCTTGCTGCTAGAAATTTCACTCATATGATTGATTCCGTATAATTGTTCGTATATCTTTCTTTCATATTCTTCAAAGTCTTCTTCTCTTTCGTAGTTTACATTATGGCAAGGAGTACTAGTAGCAAGGGGAGCGTCATTTAACATATCATTATCTTCGTTATCGGTACAAATATCGTTTTCGGTAGGAGAATCTAAGCTTCCACTTGTATTATTGTTCGCGTTTATTATAGACACTGATATTTCCTGCTCACTTTCATCATACCGTTTATCATAATCATCGTCTTCGGAATACGAGTCGTATTTAGATTCCTCATCTTCCAACTCGCCATCGGTTTTGAACCTCTTGAGGCTCTCGAAATCTTGCAAATTTTCTTGCACATACTTTCTCTTGTCCGATGTCTTTCTTTCATTTTCTGGGACATTATTCGCTCTGCCCAGGTTCAACAATAAGCTAACGGCATAAGATGTATCATCGAAATTCTCCAGATTCGACTTCCGGTAAGTTATATCCTCTACCTTCTCCATAAATCGTTGTACTCTTGAATCGCATAACACCCCCAAAGAGCTGTTCATGTTGTTGGTGTGGGTCTCTTCCGGAGGAAAAAGCGTCCTGCCCTTGATAACCGATCTATCTAATTTATGTCTTCTATTTCCGTTGGATCTCACGCGTTCCAAGTGCTTAATACTGTTCGACAGCAATCCCAACACACTATAATCAACTTTAGGTCTCGGTTTAGAATTAATAACAAATCGATATTTGGGAGTTTCAGTATACAATGAGTTTTCTAGCGATTTCAATTTCCCTTTTTTAGGAGTCACCGCGTCATTGTTAGTGCACTGCACTTGCACTTCACAGACCTTGGGCGGCGAGACATTCTCCATTATCACGACAGATTCTTTATCGTCGCTTAACTCCATATTATCATTACTGCTTCTCGTGTCATGCTCCGAAGAATATATCTCAATTGCTCGTCCTATATCGTAGTTTTCAATGAATTGAGAGTTCTCGCAGGATCTCAGAATGTGTCTATTCAAACTGTTTTCTAGTTCTCTCGGTATCTTTTCCGAATGTTTTCTCGAACGAAGATTTTCTGCATTCTTATCCTTCGAGTCGTCCACGTTTAGGGGTGTCGTCTCCTGTAAAGCAGCAGCTGCGTTCTTATTCAACTTCTCCACCACGTTTTCGATTCCAGGATGAGACTTTTCGACAATGTGCCTCTTAGACAGATCCTGGCACTTTGGCTTTTTCGTGGTTGATGTTGGTTCGCATCTGTATGAATAATCTTCATACATTGTTTTAACCGCTTTCTGCTTGAGTTCGACCACTTGTACGTCACAATCGATCCTCGACATATCGAACGATTTCACAATGATCTGTGGACGTGGAACTGTTGCCTGCGATCGCTCGTCTCGGCCCTTTTGATAACTATCGCAATTCGGATTGATCTCCACTTTCGATTCTATCGGATTCTCCGATAGTTTTGGAATTTGATTGATTTCCGGAGTTTCGGCCGAAGAATTTCCATGCCTGTGTAACTCATTCGCCGACATTTCATCTGGTTTAACTAATTCGGCCTGTAAAATATAACGTGTTATGTTATTGAATGTTGTGTAAAATTTATACCTTGCAATTTCTTATCGGTCGATGAAGTCGAATGATTTTAACACTTAGACAACATAATAGGGAGTTTTTCCTTCTGCGAGAACATCGCTGCGTGACCGAACGGGAAGATCCCCTTTTTTGACTTTAGCAACGCGTTTTTTTTTTTTTGTTTTGTTAACCAATTTAGCGGCGTTAAACTTAATTAAAAAGATATTCAAATCGTGTTATTTATCTTTAATGTTTTTAATTCTACCTGTATTTTTTTATACTTTGCATATTCATTCAATTTGATGTTTTGTATAAACAATATGTAAAATCGTTAAATAAAATTATCACCGCAATATATAACTGACCACTTAAATAATTTTTAAACTTCCTTGTTTTTTAAGTAGTGAAAATTAATCCTCGATACTTGAAAAAATGCACGGTGGACAGCGTATGGGTTGCTTGTCCGAGCGCGGTGGAAATAGCGTATAGCTCGCTGTGGCGCGCGCGGTTAGCTAAGTGTTAATAATTACATTGCGTTTGGTTTATTCTTTTCGTAAAGAGTAGCGTTGAGAGACTCGCACTTTCGTAAGATATTTTTTATTTAAGCTCAACGATAGTTATGAAATAATCAATTTTATTTTTTATGAGTGTTATATGTTCATATAAGCTAAACAGTGTGGCATAAAAAAATTACTCTTGCCTCTTTTCGTCATTAATATCAAGAGTTGACTATCGTATTGTATATATTAACAAATAACATTGTTTTGCATATTAATTTCCTTCATCTAATAATCAAAAAATTTTATACCTTTCTTTTTTATCGATATCGAGCGTCGAGTGACTATCACGCGATATTTTATACAAAAAACCAAAGATGTTTCTCTATATGTCGATGTTACTTTTTCGTTAATATAATAACATATAATCGAATTATTAAACAAGTGACGTGTTAAAAAAAGCTAGCCGTGTGGACTAAGGACATATTTATAAGCGTTCATCAATTTTCTTCGCCTCACTCGCGCTCGAGATTCTTTCATTAGCCTATGAACGATACACGTGTATTTCATAGCGAACGACAGTGAAGAACAGAAAAATGAAAGATGGCTCACCTTCTGAACGCTTCTTGAAAAGTACACTTGTAACTCCGCGATATTTGCGAGTACGTAAAATATGTCTTTGCACTCCGTTGTTGCTACGACCACGTTACAAACGAAACTAACAGGTCCACTATTGCGAAGATACGAAAATTTTGCAAGCCCTAACAAGTCGGCTGTTAACGTAGTGGGGACATTCTGGCCGAAGAATTACGAATCACTGGTACCAGTGGAAAACTCACTAGGCCGTAGTGGGGACATTCCGGGCGGAGTATTGCCAATCACAGGAGCCAATGGAAAACGCACTTGCTTACTCCTAACCCCTGAGAAATGTTATGGACAATTTTCGCTAGATCGTCGAGACGTCCAAAAATCAAAAGAATGTTATAACAGTGCAATCTATAAATGCAATTTATATTGATATTTATTTAAAAAGGCAGCCTGTCCTCAACGATGGCATTCGTTACTCGCGGACTCCCGCCGCAGTGGGCAGTAAGCACTCAAACAATTAATGCAACAATTAATATTTAATAATCAATATTTAATATTCAAAATTTAATATTCAATATTTAATATTTAATATTTTATAATTAATATTTCATATTTATCCTGCAGCAATAACATATAATGATGTAGGTATAGCAGAATAATTTCAACGTGCGAATAAGCAATTCTGATAGATAAATAAAATAAACAAAATAGAATTAAGTAAAAATATAAATTATTTAATCAACACCATAAATTGAAAAGCGGGACAAAATGATGTTGCAAACACTATTATCATACACACCCTTGTTATCATAATCGAAACAAGAGGAAGGACTATTTCACGGCGTCGATTATACGAATCGTAGCGAGAATTTACGCCTCTCGCTAACGCGTTTGCCTCGCGACCGCGTCTCCCGCGAACGGTCGTAACAATTATGTATAATAAATATAATAAAATTAAAATTCATATATCTTTCTTTATACGGCGTTGCATATATTTTATAGATATAGTGTATCTTATATATCTCAAGCATCTAATAAACAAAGCTAGAAGCAAAACTCACTTTTGCTTGATGATGTCCATTCTTCGATAAAAGATATCCCACCAAGGAACTTTTACTCACAGGTTTCTTAGCAACTTTTTTTTTTTCTTTTTACGTGGGGAAATCCTCATGGACGCCCGGCAGCCATCTGGGAGGCGGACTCTTGCCGACTAAAACCCCACGGTGGTCGTTACGACGCTTGTCAGGAGTGTCCCGGTTCCTTTCTTTCGATATACTTCCGCGACACTCATTCGACGTCGTCTCTCCCTTTGTTGTTGTGGGAGGCATCCTGGTTGAGCTGGGCAGCGCGGGTGGGGGGACCACTCACCCCCGAGTCCCACGTTCCCTGGGCCGTCGCGCGAGTCTGAGGGGGGACCCAGACCCTCCTCAGCTGACAGCTCCTTCGCCGCGCGCTTCAATGACGGTGGTGGCGGTGGTGGTGCCGCGGTCTTTATTGGGAAAAGATTCTTTACTTGTACATATATATTACAGTCTCCTCAGTTTCATGCATTTACATCTTAGCTTACGAATAGGGAGATTTCCCTACTTAAAAATACATTCCTGTCTGATCGATCGGGATATATCACATATTGAGCTTGACAACGCATTCTTTATTTTTTATTAACTAATTTAGTGGTACTGAACTTAACCGTTATCATAAACTGATGTCATAAAAATTTGCGAAATTTGAAAATTAATAAAATTAACCAAAAATCTTATATATGAAATACATTGATAAAAATCTTAATTATCATTACAATATAATTAATATACATGTTATATATATATGATACCTTATATTATGTTTTTATATATATATATATATATATATATATTAAAATTTATATAATACATGATATGATACATATATATATTATTATTATTTTATATACATTATATACATTTTTAATTTCAGCATTACAGATAAGTAATTTTTCAGCATTAAAGTAATGCTTTTTTATGTTTTTTCATATTTCTTTCGTTTTTAACAATTCCTTGCGTTTTAATTTGGTATCTTATTTTGTCAAAAATAACAGAATTGTCCTAACTTCTATAATTATGAATTATAATTACAAATATAAGCTATTGTAGTTCTGTTATTTTTGATTATTTAGTATTCTGCTTCTGATTTTTCTTGTTTTTTCCTTTTTTTCATATTTTATGTTGGATTTTCCCGGCCGGCCTTTTTCTCGTCGTCCTCTTGCGGCAATTTGTTTGATGGTTGTACTGTGATTGGCGAAGCAACTGGTGCAACGGGCATAGGAATACTTGGTATACTGTCCAGTAATTCAATGTAGCTCATTTGTTCACCCAGTTTTACCAAATTCACGTTACATAGCTAGGACAGCTGAAGTTAATGGCTGCGGAACTTCGTCCGACGATTGCGATGCAGATTTGTGGGGTGAAGACGTCGATTGTAGTAATGCCGGTAGGGATGTGAGGAGACCGTTATCGGAACTGTAAACATTATTAATCATGTTTTATTAACCATTTTGACGCTAATTCAATGATTTTCCATTAAAATTTTAATCAAGATTTTTTCCATTAAATTATCCAAGAAATGTTGCAGTAAGAAAAGTATTCTGCATATATATATGTTTATAAACTATATTTTTTCCAAACTATAAAAATTGTCTTAGTCGTTACGAGAAAGGAACGATCCTACGTGAAAAGGTAAGTTAATAATGTGAAACAAAATCTTTTTACATTAATCTCGTATAAAGAATTTCATATAAGACTTCGTTTGTGAAAGTATGAAGTGGGAAAATTTTTCCCAAAGCTAGAAATGGAAATTCTATGTTTCTTCTATACTTGTTTACTACTTTAAAAAGTTCAATTTAATACATAATATACTATAAAAAAATACTTTAGAATATGCTTTCTAACATAAATATATGAAGTAGCAAAATTTATATCTACGTTATATCTACTACTTAAAATGATTTAATAATAGAGTGTAGAATTTGACTCACTTAGAAGAATGTCTCTTCTTGCGCGGTCTTCCAGGAATCTTCATCTTGTCTTTCTTCTCTTCAATTTAGCCAATTCCTTCAGCTTTTCTCTATATTGTCTTTGAATGTCAGCCATCCTGACTCTTATCTCAAGTTCCTTAGCATCCATATTCGGCCAGTCTGGCTCATTATCGATGTGTTCTTCTCTAGCGATATACTTCTTTGCGTCGAGTTTCCCTTGCAAATTTCTATAATCGTGACAATCAAGATGTTCTCCCAGGATATGACTTCTATCCTCATGTCTGCTATCTTCGTCGTTCTCCATCATTCTATCATCCGAACATATCTTTTCATCGTGCATTTCAGCATCAGAATCCGATAGATTATCATCAATAATCAAGAAATCTATAGATTCCTTGCTGCTAGAAATTTCACTCATATGATTGATTCCGTATAATTGTTCGTATATCTTTCTTTCATATTCTTCAAAGTCTTCTTCTCTTTCGTAGTTTACATTATGGCAAGGAGTACTAGTAGCAAGGGGAGCGTCATTTAACATATCATTATCTTCGTTATCGGTGCAAATATCGTTTTCGGTAGGAGAATCTAAGCTTCCACTTGTATTATTGTTCGCGTTTATTATAGACACTGATATTTCCTGCTCACTTTCATCATACCGTTTATCATAATCATCGTCTTCGGAATACGAGTCGTATTTAGATTCCTCATCTTCCAACTCGCCATCGGTTTTGAACCTCTTGAGGCTCTCGAAATCTTGCAAATTTTCTTGCACATACTTTCTCTTGTCCGATGTCTTTCTTTCATTTTCTGGGACATTATTCGCTCTGCCCAGGTTCAACAATAAGCTAACGGCATAAGATATATCATCGAAATTCTCCAGATTCGACTTCCGGTAAGTTATATCCTCTACCTTCTCCATAAATCGTTGTTCTCTTGAATCGCATAACACCCCCAAAGAGCTGTTCATGTTGTTGGTGTGGGTCTCTTCCGGAGGAAAAAGCGCCCTGCCCTTGATAACCGATCTATCTAATTTATGTCTTCTATTTCCGTTGGATCTCACGCGTTCCAAGTGCTTAATACTGTTCGACAGCAATCCCAACACACTATAATCAACTTTAGGACTCGGTTTAGAATTAATAACAAATCGATATTTGGGAGTTTCAGTATACAATGAGTTTTCTAGCGATTCCAATTTCCCTTTTTTAGGAGTCACCGCGTCATTGTTAATGCACTGCACTTGCACTTCACAGACCTTGGGCGGCGAGACATTCTCCATTATCACGACAGATTCTTTATCGTCGTTTAACTCCATATTATCATTACTACTTCTCGTGTCATGCTCCGAAGAATATATCTCAATTTCTCGTCCTATATCGTAGTTTTCAATGAATTGAGAGTTCTCGCAGGATCTCAGAATGTGTCTATTCAAACTGTTTTCTAGTTCTCTCGGTATCTTTTCCGAATGTTTTCTCGAACGAAGATTTTCTGCATTCTTATCCTTCGAGTCGTCCACGTTTAGGGGTGTCGTCTCCTGTAAAGCAGCAGCTGCGTTCTTATTCAACTTCTCCACCACGTTTTCGATTCCAGGATGAGACTTTTCGACAATGTGCCTCTTAGAGAGATCCTGGCACTTTGGCTTTTTCGTGGTTGATGCTGGTTCGCATCTGTATGAAAAATCTTCATACATTGTTTCATCTGCTTTCTGCTTGAGTTCGACCACTTGTACGTCACAATCGATCCTCGACATATCGAACGATTTCACAATGATCTGTGGACGTGGAACGGTTGCCTGCGATCGCTCGTCTCGGCCCTTTTGATAACTATCGCAATTCGGATTGATCTCCGCTTTCGATTCTATCGGATTCTCCGATAGTTTTGGAATTTGATTGATTTCCGGAGTTTCGGCCGAAGAATTTCCATGTCTGTGTAACTCATTCGCCGATATTTCATCTGGTTTAACCAATTCGGCCTGTAAAATATAACGTGTTATGTTATTGAATGTTGTGTAAAATTTATACTTTGTAATTTCTTATCGGTCGATGAAGTCGAATGATTTTAACACTTAGACAACATAATAGGGAGTTTTTCCTTCTACGAGAACATCGCTGCGTGACCGAACGGGAAGATCCCCTTTTTGGACTTTAGCAACGCGTTTTTTTTTTTTTTGTTTTGTTAACCAATTTAGCGGCGTTAAACTTAATTAAAAAGATATTCAAATCGTGTTATTTATCTTTAATGTTTTTAATTCTACCTGTATTTTTTTATACTTTGAATATACATTCAATTTGATGTTTTGTATAAACAATATGTAAAATCGTTAAATAAAATTATCACCGCAAAATATAACTGACCACTTAAATAATTTTTAAACTTCCTTGTTTTTTAAGTAGTGAAAATTAATCCTCGATACTTGAAAAAATGCACCGTGGACAGCGTATGGGCTGCTTGTCCGAGCGCGGTGGAAATAGCGTATAGCTCGCTGTGGCGCGCGCGGTTGGCTAAGTGTTAATAATTACATTGCGTTTGGTTTATTCTTTTCGTAAAGAGTAACGTTGAGAGACTCGCGCTTTCGTAAGATATTTTTTATTTAAGCTCAACGATAGTTATGAAATAATCAATTTTATTTTTTATGAGTGTTATATGTTCATATAAGCTAAACAGTGTGGCATAAAAAAATTACTCTTGCCTCTTTTCGTCATTAATATCAAGAGTTGACTATCGTATTGTATATATTAACAAATAACATTGTTTTGCATATTAATTTCCTTCATCTAATAATCAAAAAATTTTATACCTTTCTTTTTTATCGATATCGAGCGTCGAGTGACTATCACGCGATATTTTATACAAAAAACCAAAGATGTTTCTCTATATGTCGATGTTACTGTTTCGTTAATATAATAACATATAATCGAATTATTAAAGAAGTGACGTGTTAAAAAAAGCTAGCCGTGTGGACTAAGGACATATTTATAAACGTTTATCACTTTTCTTCGCCTCACTCGCGCTCGAGATTCTTTCATTAGCCTATGAACGATACACGTGTATTTCATAGCGAACGACAGTGAAAAACAGAAAAATGAAAGATGGCTCACCTTCTGAACGCTTCTTGAAAAGTACACTTGTAACTCCGCGATATTTGCGAGTACGTAAAATATGTCTTTGCACTCCGTTGTTGCTACGACCACGTTACAAACGAAACTAACAGGTCCACTATTGCGAAGATACGAAAATTTTGCAAGCCCTAACAAGTCGGCTGTTAACGGAGTGGGGACATTCTGGCCGAAGAATTACGAATCACTGGTACCAGTGGAAAACTCACTTGGCCGTAGTGGGGACATTCCGGGCGGAGTATTGCCAATCACAGGAGCCAATGGAAAACGCACTTGCTTACTCCTAACCCCTGAGAAATGTTATGGACAATTTTCGCTAGATCGTCGAGACGTCCAAAAATCAAAAGAATGTTATAACGGTGCAATCTATAAATGCAATTTATATTGATATTTAATTAAAAAGGCAGCCTGTCCTCAACGATGGCATTCGTTACCCGCGGACTCCCGCCGCAGGGGGCAGTAAGCACTCAAACAATTAATGCAACAATTAATATTTAATAATCAATATTTAATATTCAAAATTTAATATTCAATATGTAATATTTAATATTTAATATTCAACATGTAATATTTAATATTTAATATTCAATATGTAATATTCAATATTTAATATTTAATGTTCCATTTTTAATATTTAATATTTAATATTCAATATGTAATATTTAATATTTGATATTCAATATGTAATATTCAATATTTAATATTTATTGTTCCATTTTTAATATTTAATATTTAATATTCAATATTTAATATTCAGTATTTAATATTCAATATATAATATTTAATATTTTATAATTAATATTTCATATTTATCCTGCAACAATAACATATAATGATGTAGGTATAGCAGAATAATTTCAGCGTGCGAATAAGCAATTCTGATAGATAAATAAAATAAACAAAATAGAATTAAGTAAAAATATAAATTATTTAATCAACACCATAAATTGAAAAGCGGGACAAAACGATGTTGCAAGCACTATTATCATACACACCCTTGTTATCATAATCGAAACAAGAGGAACGACTATTTCACGGCGTCGATTATACGAATCGTAGCGAGAATTTACGCCTCTCGCTAACGCGTTTGCCTCGCGACCGCGTCTCCCGCGAACGGTCGTAACAATTATGTATAATAAATATAATAAAATTAAAATTCATATATCTTTCTTTATACTGCGTTGCATATATTTTATAGATATAGTGAATCTTATATATCTCAAGCATCTAATAAACAAAGCTAGAAGCAAAAGTCACTTTTGCTTGATGATGTCCATTCTTCGATAAAAGATAACCCACCAAGGAACTTTTACTCACAGGTTTCTTAGCAACTTTTTTTTTTTTTTACGTGGGGAAATCCTCATGGACGCTCGGCAGCCCTCTGGGAGGCGGCGGGTTGTGTCGGACTCTTACCGACTAAAACCCCATGGTGGTCGTTACGACGCTTGTCAGGAGTGTCCCGGTTCCTTTCTTTCGATATACTTCCGCGACACTCCTTCGACGTCGTCTCTCCCTTTGTTGTTGTGGGAGGCATCCTGGTTAAGCTGGGCAGCGCGGATGGGGGGACCACTCACCCCCGAGTGCCGCGATCCCTGGGCCGTCGCGCGAGTCTGTGGGGGGACCCAGACCCTCCTCAGCTGACAGCTCCTTCGCCGCGCGCTTCAATGACGGTGGTGGCGGTGGTGGTGCCGCGGTCTTTATTGGGAAAAGGTTCTTTACTTGTACATATATATTATAGTCTCCTCAGTTTCATGCATTTAAATCTTAGCTTACGAATAGGGAGATTTCCCTACTTAAAAATACATTCCTGTCTGATCGATCGGGAGATATCACATATTGAGCTTGACAACGCATTCTTTCTTTTTTATTAACTAATTTAGTGGTACTGAACTTAACCGTTATCATAAACTGATGTCATAAAAATATGCGAAATTTGAAAATTAATAAAATTAACCAAAAATCATATATATGAAATACATTGATAAAAATCTTAATTATCATTACAATATAATTAATATACATGTTATATATATATGATACATTATATTATGTTTTTATATATATATATATATTAAAATTTATATAATACATGATATGATACATATATATATTATTATTATTTTATATACATTATATACATTTTTAATTTCAGCATTACAGATAAGTAATTTTTCAGCATTAAAGTAATGCTTTTTTATGTTTTTTCATATTTCTTTCGTTTTTAACAATTCCTTGCGCTTTAATTTGGTATCTTATTTTGTGAAAAATAACAGAATTGTCCTAACTTCTATAATTATGAATTATAATTACAAATATAAGCTATTGAAGTTCTGTTATTTTTGATTATTTAGTATTCTGCTTCTGATTTTTCTTGTTGTTTTCTTTTTTTCATATTTTATGTTGGATTTTCCCGGCCGGCCTTTTTCTCGTCGTCCTCTTGCGGCAATTTGTTTGATGGTTGTACTGTGATTGGCGAAGCAACTGGTGCAACGGGCATAGGAATACTTGCTATACTGTCCAGTAATTCAATGTGGCTCATTTGTTCACCCAGTTTTACCAAATTCACGTTACATAGCTAGGACAGCTGAAGTTAATGGCTGCGGAGCTTCGTCCGACGATTGCGATGCAGATTTGTGGGGTGAAGACGTCGATTGTAGTAATGCCGGTAGGGATGTGAGGAGACCGTTATCGGAACTGTAAACATTATTAATCATGTTTTATTAACCATTTTGACGCTAATTCAATGATTTTCCATTAAAATTTTAATCAAGATTTTTTCCATTAAATTATCCAAGAAATGTTGCAGTAAGAAAAGTATTCTGCATATATATATGTTTATAAACTATATTTTTTCCAAACTATAAAAATTGTCTTAGTCGTTACGAGAAAGGAACGATCCTACGTGAAAAGCTAAGTTAATACTGTGAAACAAAATCTTTTTACATTAATCTCGTATAAAGAATTTCATATAAGACTTCGTTTGTGAAAGTATGAAGTGGGAAAATTTTTCCCAAAGCTAGAAATGGAAATTCTATGTTTCTTCTATACTTGTTTACTACTTTAAAAAGTTCAATTTAATACATAATATACTATAAAAAAATACTTTAGAATATGCTTTTTAACATAAATATATGAAATAGCAAAATTTATATGTACGTTATATCTACTATTTAAAATGATTTAATAATAGAGTGTAGAATTTGACTCACTTAGAAGAATGTCTCTTCTTGCGCGGTCTTCCAGGAATCTTCATCTTGTCTTTCTTCCTATTCAATTTAGCCAATTCCTTCAGCTTTTCTCTATATTGTCTTTGAATGTCAGCCATCCTGACTCTTATCTCAAGTTCCTTAGCATCCATGTTCGGCCACTCTGGCTCATTATCGATGTGTTCTTTTCTAGCGATATACTTCTTTGCGTCGAGTTTCCCTTGCAAATTTCGATAATCGTGACAGTCAAGATGTTCTCCCAGGATATGACTTCGATCCTCATGTCTGCTATCGTCGTCGTTCTCCATCATTCTATCATCCGAACATATCTTTTCATCGTGCATTTCAGCATCAGAATCCGATAGATTATCATCAATAATCAGGAAATCTACAGATTCCTTGCTGCTAGAAATTTCACTCATATGATTGATTCCGTATAATTGTTCGTATACCTTTCTTTCATATTCTTCAAAGTCCTCTTCTCTTTCGTAGTTTACATTATGGCAAGGAGTACTAGTAGCAAGGGGAGCGTCATTTAACATATCATTATCTTCGTTATCGGTACAAATATCGTTTTCGGTAGGAGAATCTAAGCTTCCACTTGTATTATTGTTCGCGTTTATTATAGACACTGATATTTCCTGCTCACTTTCATCATACCGTTTATCATAATCATCGTCTTCGGAATACGAGTCGTATTTAGATTCCTCATCTTTCAACTCGCCATCGGTTTTGAACCTCTTGAGGCGCTCGAAATCTTGCAAATTTTCTTGCACATACTTTCTCTTGTCCGATGTCTTTCTTTCATTTTCTGGGACATTATTCGCTCTGCCCAGGTTCAACAATAAGCTAACTGCATAAGATATATCATCGAAATTCTCCAGATTCGACTTCCGGTAAGTTATATCCTCTACCTTCTCCATCAATCGTTGTTCTCTTGAATCGCATAACACCCCCAAAGAGCTGTTCATGTTGTTGGTGTGGGTCTCTTCCGGAAGAAAAAGCGCCCTGCCCTTGATAACCGATCTATCTAATTTATGTCTTCTATTTCCGTTGGATCTCACGCGTTCCAAGTGCTTACTACTGTTCGACAGCAATCCCAACACACTATAATCAACTTTAGGTCTCGGTTTAGAATTAATAACAAATCGATATTTGGGAGTTTCAGTATACAATGAGTTTTCTAGCGATTCCAATTTCCCTTTTTTAGGAGTCACCGCGTCATTGTTAGTGCATTGCACTTGCACTTCACAGACCTCGGGCGGCGAGACATTCTCCATTATCACGACAGATTCTTTATTGTCGTTTAACTCCATATTATCATTACTGCTTCTCGTGTCATGCTCCGAAGAATATATCTCAATTTCTCGTCCTATATCGTAGTTTTCAATGAATTGAGAGTTCTCGCAGGATCTCAGAATGTGTCTATTCAAACTGTTTTCTAGTTCTCTCGGTATCGTTTCCGAATGTTTTCTCGAACGAAGATTTTCTGCATTCTTATCCTTCGAGTCGTCCACGTTTAGGGGTGTCGTCTCCTGTAAAGCAGCAGCTGCGTTCTTATTCAACTTCTCCACCACGTTTTCGATTCCAGGATGAGACTCTTCGACAATGTGCCTCTTAGACAGATCCTGGCACTTTGGCTTTTTCGTGGTTGATGTTGGTTCGCATCTGTATGAATAATCTTCATACATTGTTTCATCTGCTTTCTGCTTGAGTTCGACCACTTGTACGTCACAATCGATCCTCGACATATCGAACGATTTCACAATGATCTGTGGACGTGGAACGGTTGCCTGCGATCGCTCGTCTCGGCCCTTTTGATAACTATCGTAATTCGGATTGATCTCCACTGTCGATTCCATCGGATTCTCCGATAGTTTTGGAATTTGATTGATTTCCGGAGTTTCGGCCGAAGAATTTCCATGTCTGTGTAACTCATTCGCCGACATTTCATCTGGTTTAACTAATTCGGCCCGTAAAATATAACGTGTTATGTTATTGAATGTTGTGTAAAATTTATACTTTGTAATTTCTTATCGGTCGATGAAGTCGAATGATTTTAACACTTAGACAACATAATAGGGAGTTTTTCCTTCTACGAGAACGTCGCTGCGTGACCGAACGGGAAGATCCCCTTTTTTGACTTTAGCAACGCGTTTTTTTTTTTTTTTGTTTTGTTAACCAATTTAGCGGCGTTAAACTTAATTAAAAAGATATTCAAATCGTGTTATTTATCTTTAATGTTTTTAATTCTACCTGTATTTTTTTATACTTTGAATATACTTTCAATTTGATGTTTTGTATAAACAATATGTAAGTATTTCTTTTTTATCGATATCGAGCGTCGAGTGACTATCACCCGATATTTTACACAAAAAATCAAAGATGTTTCTCTATATGTAGATGTTACTGTTTCGTTAATATAATAACATATAATCGAATTATTAAACAAGTGACGTGTTAACAAAAGCTAGGCGTGTGGACTAAGGACATATTTATAAACGTTTATCAATTTTCTTCGCCTCACTCGCGCTCGAGATTCTTTCATTAGCCTATGAACGATACACGTGTATTTCATAGCGAACGACAGTGAAGAACAGAAAAATGAAAGATGGCTCACCTTCTGAACGCTTCTTGAAAAGTACACTTGTAACTCCGCGATATTTGCGAGTACGTAAAATATGTCTTTGCACTCCGTTGTTGCTACGACCACGTTACAAACGAAACTAACATGTCCACTATTGCGAAGATACGAAAATTTTGCAAGCCCTAACAAGTCGGCTGTTAACGTAGTGGGGACATTCTGGCCGAAGAATTGCGAATCACTGGTACCAGTGGAAAACTCAATTGGCCGTAGTGGGGACATTCCGGGCGGAGTATTGCCAATCACTGGAGCCAATGGAAAACGCACTTGCTTACTCCTAACCCCTGAGAAATGTTATGGACAATTTTCGCTAGATCGTCGAGACGTCCAAAAATCAAAAGAATGTTATAACAGTGCAATCTATAAATGCAATTTATATTGATATTTATTTAAAAAGGCAGCCTGTCCTCAACGATGGCATTCGTTACTCGCGGTCTCCCGCCGCAGGGGGCAGTAAGCACTCAAACAATTAATGCAACAATTAATATTTAATAATCAATATTTAATATTCAAAATTTAATATTCAATATTTAATATTTAATATTTAATATTCAATATGTAATATTTAATATTTAATATTCAATATGTAATATTCAATATTTAATATTTAATGTTCCATTTTTAATATTTAATATTTAATATTCAATATTTAATATTCAATATTTAATATTCAATATTTAATATTTAATATTTTATAATTAATATTTCATATTTATCCTGCAGCAATAACTTATAATGATGTAGGTATAGCAGAATAATTTCAACGTGCGAATATGCAATTCTGATAGATAAATAAAATAAGCACAATAGAATTAAGTAAAAATATAAATTATTTGATCAACACCATAAATTGAAAAGCGGGAAAAAATGATGTTGCAAACACTATTTTATATTTACTAGAATTGATTCGTTATGGTAAATGGTCATATGATAGTAATTATGTATTAGGCTCAAAAAGTTCATTTTAAAAGAAAAATTTTCAAACCATTCGTCGTTGTTTCTATAACTCTAAAAGACACAAGTCTTTAATCAATGTCCAATAATCAAGGTACTGACAGAGATAAATGTTCTGTGAGATTGCTACGTGACAAAACACATTATGTGTTTAATTTTAATTATAACGTCTTATTTCCCGTTCGGTTCGATAGAACATATCATATCCAATATATGTAGTTACAATTAGCGAATGAGATAGAAAAATGACTTGATGAATGGATTCTTGCGTGACGGAATTCATCACTTGCCTGAAACATGATTGAAAGTGTGAATAGAAGGCAACGACGAATGTTTTGATCGGACAAACATTGATCATGTTGAAGTGATCGCCACTTCTAAGAAAACTCTACATCTGGTCTTCGGTTTCCTCAAGCGCTGAGGCCATTGATAGCGCATAGACAAAAAAATGCGTCGATGACAGATCATAAGCGGTACATGTGCGAAGTTGACTTCGGCGTTCTGTTAGACTCCGAATAGTATTACTAGTGTCACACACTCAAGGAAACCATTCGCTCAGTAACCAGATAGACCGAACACCCTGCATGCCGCATCTGTTGAAACAATAGACTAAAGAGACCCCCTCCAAAGGGACTAGAACCTCGGTAGAGGGACCTTCCCAAACCAGCGCTAAAACAATCTGTCGTAGCATCTCGAAGCTCTCTGTTCCAAGATTCCGAACCACGCTGTTGTAAGCGTTACTCTGTTGGATTTTTGCAATAAAACTCATTTTCGCATACTAAGTTCTATTTGCTTCACCCTATTCGTGAAAGAATCATTTCGTTCGTGCCGCGAGCGAGGAGATCACCGGCGATCCGCTAATTTCGCGATCTTTTGTGTCTCCGACGTGACAAAATTGGCGATCCTTGCCAGGATATTCATCGCATCAAGAGGATACATCAACGGGAACTCTACGGATTCTACAGCGAAGGACCACGGTCTCGTCCTTGATCAAAAGAAGGATCTACAAAGAATCTCGGTAAGCTAGCTTTCGCATATTACCGAAATACTGAACCCAAAATACGTTCTGAAGATAGTGACTCTTCTGAAAATATCGCGTCTATCAAAATGAATCCAACTGACAAGAGTACGGCAAAGCGAAGTGAATCAATTATGACTATCCTCGAACAACTTCAAAGTCTGACTCACGAGTTCGGAAACTTTAGAAGTAATACGGATCAGAATATTAACAGTATAAAAAGATTCGCGGAAACTAGTGATAGAAGTCGGGCCAAAGAAATAGGAGGTCTTGCAAAGGCTATGGAATTAAGGTACGACACCGAATCTGACCAACCGCTCACGAGCACGCCTTTAGCAACCGGTGTTGACCATATGACAGACGACGAAACCGACGAACCAAATATTTCACGAAGACAACGAATTAATCACGTTACCACTAGACAAAGAAACGACCACAACGAAGACCAAGGGCTCGACGCAGACAAGGCCATACAAACTATCGAGACACTACGGGGTTGAGATGACGTAGGCGTTGAAGATTTCATCTCATAGGTCCGCAAAGCAAGAGCCAGGTGTAAGGCAAGTGACAGAGAGCTATTATTAGACCTCATACTGATCCAAAGAATTACAGATGATGCAAAAAGTAATATACGATATCTAAAAATTGATTCGTTCGAAGACTTGCATTCGTGCTTGAGACAGCATGTGTTAACACCTACAACTATCAGCAATTGTAGGGACAAACTAAAGAATTTAAAACAAGGGGCAACAGAAAGTGTACAATCTTTCAATTCTAGATTCCGGCAACAACACAATCAACTGAATTACGCAGTTCACAACGAAAATCGTATACCAACCGAACGATGCATTGCTATAGATATTGAAGAACGCGAGGCGCTTAAAACATATTAACTTAACCTACGATATGAAATAGGACATATGGTAGTAGTTAGCGACCCGAAAAACCTGAACCTTGCCCAACAACTAGTCGCTGATAGAGCACAATGTCTACGGGAAGTTAATCGCGTGGCTAACCGCGCGAGGAACCAATCTTACAAAACCATACCAGCACCCAAGCAAAATATTACCGACCCACGACTGCAAACTTTTGCTCGGTCATCTGGCCGACCATTAGACGATCACGTGAAATCGAAGTGACCCAAGTGTTTAAGAATCGGACACACGGCCGGAGGTTGTTACCTCCGACATTTTCCATTTGCCAACCACGCCCCCCCCCCACTACCACAACAAAACTAGTGCCGCATTCCCTGGGCCGTCGTGCGAGTCTCAGGGGGGCCCCACCACAGTCTGACGGCTCCTTTGCCGCGCTCTTCTATGACGGCGATAATGGTGGTGCCACGGTCTCGTAGCGTCATATCGGTTATCTTCGGCGAGCCACTTTGACGGGGTCGCCTCTCTTCTCTGTTTAACGTGACACGTTATATACGTATTACCATACAACGGTATACTATATAACGTAATACGATATAACATAATACCATATAACATTATATTAAATACGTTATAACGTAATACATTATAACGTCATAGGTTATCGCATAATACTGTATAAATTAATAACATATAATGTTACGCCCCGAGGCTTAGTATAGATCGTATTTCTAATCGTCGCTCGCGGTCTTACAGCGTCGCACATGGATCGTCTTATCTGCCCGACGAAAAACATACAATGTATCGACGAACGCATAGTCGTCACCAAGCAGCGAGTTCTAGAAACGTCGATTTCGGTCCGTTATTTCATTCTCACGAAGAAGTCGGCCTACGTGATCATCGGCGCGAGCGGTGGCGTGATTCGAGCGTAGTGGGGGTTGTCTCCCCGAAAGACAAGGAATCGGTCTAAGGGCAATCGGTCTCATTTGAAAAGTCTAACTGCATACATCGAGAGCTCTGACGAACAAAGTCGCTTGGTCTAACGAAAATCGAGAGATATCAAATATCGAGTCGGATTTCTGTAACGCATTAACTGTATTCATCGCTAAATAATTTGTCACGCTTCTATTATCATTTAATTAATTGTTAAAAATACAAGCTATATTAACCTGTTAACACAGTGTTAAATACATTGAACCACCCTTGTTATCATAATCGAAACAAGAGGAACGACTATTTCACGGCGTCCATTATACGAATCGTAGCGAGAATTTACGCCTCTCGCTAACGCGTTTGCCTCGCGACCGCGTCTCCCGCGAACGGTCGTAACAATTATGTATAATAAATATAATAAAATTAAAATTCATATATCTTTCTTTATACTGCGTTGCATATATTTTATAGATATAGTGAATCTTATATATCTCAAGCATCTAATAAACAAAGCTAGAAGCAAAACTCACTTTTGCTTGATGATGTCCATTCTTCGATAAAAGATAACCCACCAAGGAACTTTTACTCACAGGTTTCTTAGCAACTTTTTTTTTTTTTTACGTGGGGAAATCCTCATGGACGCCCGGCAGCCCTCTGGGAGGCGGCGGGTTGTGTCGGACTCTTACCGACTAAAACCCCATGGTGGTCGTTACGACGCTTGTCAGGAGTGTCCCGGTTCCTTTCTTTCGATATACTTCCGCGACACTCCTTCGACGTCGTCTCTCCCTTTGTTGTTGTGGGAGGCATCCTGGTTAAGCTGGGCAGCGCGGATGGGGAGACCACTCACCCCCGAGTGCCGCGATCCCTGGGCCGTCGCGCGAGTCTGTGGGGGGACCCAGACCCTCCTCAGCTGACAGCTCCTTCGCCGCGCGCTTCAATGACGGTGGTGGCGGTGGTGGTGCCGCGGTCTTTATTGGGAAAAGGTTCTTTACTTGTACATATATATTATAGTCTCCTCAGTTTCATGCATTTAAATCTTAGCTTACGAATAGGGAGATTTCCCTACTTAAAAATACATTCCTGTCTGATCGATCGGGAGATATCACATATTGAGCTTGACAACGCATTCTTTCTTTTTTATTAACTAATTTAGTGGTACTGAACTTAACCGTTATCATAAACTGATGTCATAAAAATATGCGAAATTTGAAAATTAATAAAATTAACCAAAAATCATATATATGAAATACATTGATAAAAATCTTAATTATCATTACAATATAATTAATATACATGTTATATATATATGATACATTATATTATGTTTTTATATATATATATATATATTAAAATTTATATAATACATGATATGATACATATATATATTATTATTATTTTATATACATTATATACATTTTTAATTTCAGCATTACAGATAAGTAATTTTTCAGCATTAAAGTAATGCTTTTTTATGTTTTTTCATATTTCTTTCGTTTTTAACAATTCCTTGCGCTTTAATTTGGTATCTTATTTTGTGAAAAATAACAGAATTGTCCTAACTTCTATAATTATGAATTATAATTACAAATATAAGCTATTGAAGTTCTGTTATTTTTGATTATTTAGTATTCTGCTTCTGATTTTTCTTGTTGTTTTCTTTTTTTCATATTTTATGTTGGATTTTCCCGGCCGGCCTTTTTCTCGTCGTCCTCTTGCGGCAATTTGTTTGATGGTTGTACTGTGATTGGCGAAGCAACTGGTGCAACGGGCATAGGAATACTTGCTATACTGTCCAGTAATTCAATGTGGCTCATTTGTTCACCCAGTTTTACCAAATTCACGTTACATAGCTAGGACAGCTGAAGTTAATGGCTGCGGAGCTTCGTCCGACGATTGCGATGCAGATTTGTGGGGTGAAGACGTCGATTGTAGTAATGCCGGTAGGGATGTGAGGAGACCGTTATCGGAACTGTAAACATTATTAATCATGTTTTATTAACCATTTTGACGCTAATTCAATGATTTTCCATTAAAATTTTAATCAAGATTTTTTCCATTAAATTATCCAAGAAATGTTGCAGTAAGAAAAGTATTCTGCATATATATATGTTTATAAACTATATTTTTTCCAAACTATAAAAATTGTCTTAGTCGTTACGAGAAAGGAACGATCCTACGTGAAAAGGTAAGTTAATAATGTGAAACAAAATCTTTTTACATTAATCTCGTATAAAGAATTTCATATAAGACTTCGTTTGTGAAAGTATGAAGTGGGAAAATTTTTCCCAAAGCTAGAAATGGAAATTCTATGTTTCTTCTATACTTGTTTACTACTTTAAAAAGTTCAATTTAATACATAATATACTATAAAAAAATACTTTAGAATATGCTTTTTAACATAAATATGTGAAATAGCAAAATTTATATGTACGTTATATCTACTATTTAAAATGATTTAATAATAGAGTGTAGAATTTGACTCACTTAGAAGAATGTCTCTTCTTGCGCGGTCTTCCAGGAATCTTCATCTTGTCTTTCTTCCTATTCAATTTAGCCAATTCCTTCAGCTTTTCTCTATATTGTCTTTGAATGTCAGCCATCCTGACTCTTATCTCAAGTTCCTTAGCATCCATGTTCGGCCACTCTGGCTCATTATCGATGTGTTCTTTTCTAGCGATATACTTCTTTGCGTCGAGTTTCCCTTGCAAATTTCGATAATCGTGACAGTCAAGATGTTCTCCCAGGATATGACTTCGATCCTCATGTCTGCTATCGTCGTCGTTCTCCATCATTCTATCATCCGAACATATCTTTTCATCGTGCATTTCAGCATCAGAATCCGATAGATTATCATCAATAATCAGGAAATCTACAGATTCCTTGCTGCTAGAAATTTCACTCATATGATTGATTCCGTATAATTGTTCGTATACCTTTCTTTCATATTCTTCAAAGTCCTCTTCTCTTTCGTAGTTTACATTATGGCAAGGAGTACTAGTAGCAAGGGGAGCGTCATTTAACATATCATTATCTTCGTTATCGGTACAAATATCGTTTTCGGTAGGAGAATCTAAGCTTCCACTTGTATTATTGTTCGCGTTTATTATAGACACTGATATTTCCTGCTCACTTTCATCATACCGTTTATCATAATCATCGTCTTCGGAATACGAGTCGTATTTAGATTCCTCATCTTTCAACTCGCCATCGGTTTTGAACCTCTTGAGGCGCTCGAAATCTTGCAAATTTTCTTGCACATACTTTCTCTTGTCCGATGTCTTTCTTTCATTTTCTGGGACATTATTCGCTCTGCCCAGGTTCAACAATAAGCTAACTGCATAAGATATATCATCGAAATTCTCCAGATTCGACTTCCGGTAAGTTATATCCTCTACCTTCTCCATCAATCGTTGTTCTCTTGAATCGCATAACACCCCCAAAGAGCTGTTCATGTTGTTGGTGTGGGTCTCTTCCGGAAGAAAAAGCGCCCTGCCCTTGATAACCGATCTATCTAATTTATGTCTTCTATTTCCGTTGGATCTCACGCGTTCCAAGTGCTTACTACTGTTCGACAGCAATCCCAACACACTATAATCAACTTTAGGTCTCGGTTTAGAATTAATAACAAATCGATATTTGGGAGTTTCAGTATACAATGAGTTTTCTAGCGATTCCAATTTCCCTTTTTTAGGAGTCACCGCGTCATTGTTAGTGCATTGCACTTGCACTTCACAGACCTCGGGCGGCGAGACATTCTCCATTATCACGACAGATTCTTTATTGTCGTTTAACTCCATATTATCATTACTGCTTCTCGTGTCATGCTCCGAAGAATATATCTCAATTTCTCGTCCTATATCGTAGTTTTCAATGAATTGAGAGTTCTCGCAGGATCTCAGAATGTGTCTATTCAAACTGTTTTCTAGTTCTCTCGGTATCGTTTCCGAATGTTTTCTCGAACGAAGATTTTCTGCATTCTTATCCTTCGAGTCGTCCACGTTTAGGGGTGTCGTCTCCTGTAAAGCAGCAGCTGCGTTCTTATTCAACTTCTCCACCACGTTTTCGATTCCAGGATGAGACTCTTCGACAATGTGCCTCTTAGACAGATCCTGGCACTTTGGCTTTTTCGTGGTTGATGTTGGTTCGCATCTGTATGAATAATCTTCATACATTGTTTCATCTGCTTTCTGCTTGAGTTCGACCACTTGTACGTCACAATCGATCCTCGACATATCGAACGATTTCACAATGATCTGTGGACGTGGAACGGTTGCCTGCGATCGCTCGTCTCGGCCCTTTTGATAACTATCGTAATTCGGATTGATCTCCACTGTCGATTCCATCGGATTCTCCGATAGTTTTGGAATTTGATTGATTTCCGGAGTTTCGGCCGAAGAATTTCCATGTCTGTGTAACTCATTCGCCGACATTTCATCTGGTTTAACTAATTCGGCCCGTAAAATATAACGTGTTATGTTATTGAATGTTGTGTAAAATTTATACTTTGTAATTTCTTATCGGTCGATGAAGTCGAATGATTTTAACACTTAGACAACATAATAGGGAGTTTTTCCTTCTACGAGAACGTCGCTGCGTGACCGAACGGGAAGATCCCCTTTTTTGACTTTAGCAACGCGTTTTTTTTTTTTTTTGTTTTGTTAACCAATTTAGCGGCGTTAAACTTAATTAAAAAGATATTCAAATCGTGTTATTTATCTTTAATGTTTTTAATTCTACCTGTATTTTTTTATACTTTGAATATACTTTCAATTTGATGTTTTGTATAAACAATATGTAAGTATTTCTTTTTTATCGATATCGAGCGTCGAGTGACTATCACCCGATATTTTACACAAAAAATCAAAGATGTTTCTCTATATGTCGATGTTACTGTTTCGTTAATATAATAACATATAATCGAATTATTAAACAAGTGACGTGTTAACAAAAGCTAGGCGTGTGGACTAAGGACATATTTATAAACGTTTATCAATTTTCTTCGCCTCACTCGCGCTCGAGATTCTTTCATTAGCCTATGAACGATACACGTGTATTTCATAGCGAACGACAGTGAAGAACAGAAAAATGAAAGATGGCTCACCTTCTGAACGCTTCTTGAAAAGTACACTTGTAACTCCGCGATATTTGCGAGTACGTAAAATATGTCTTTGCACTCCGTTGTTGCTACGACCACGTTACAAACGAAACTAACATGTCCACTATTGCGAAGATACGAAAATTTTGCAAGCCCTAACAAGTCGGCTGTTAACGTAGTGGGGACATTCTGGCCGAAGAATTGCGAATCACTGGTACCAGTGGAAAACTCAATTGGCCGTAGTGGGGACATTCCGGGCGGAGTATTGCCAATCACTGGAGCCAATGGAAAACGCACTTGCTTACTCCTAACCCCTGAGAAATGTTATGGACAATTTTCGCTAGATCGTCGAGACGTCCAAAAATCAAAAGAATGTTATAACAGTGCAATCTATAAATGCAATTTATATTGATATTTATTTAAAAAGGCAGCCTGTCCTCAACGATGGCATTCGTTACTCGCGGTCTCCCGCCGCAGGGGGCAGTAAGCACTCAAACAATTAATGCAACAATTAATATTTAATAATCAATATTTAATATTCAAAATTTAATATTCAATATTTAATATTTAATATTTAATATTCAATATGTAATATTTAATATTTAATATTCAATATGTAATATTCAATATTTAATATTTAATGTTCCATTTTTAATATTTAATATTTAATATTCAATATTTAATATTCAATATTTAATATTCAATATTTAATATTTAATATTTTATAATTAATATTTCATATTTATCCTGCAGCAATAACTTATAATGATGTAGGTATAGCAGAATAATTTCAACGTGCGAATATGCAATTCTGATAGATAAATAAAATAAGCACAATAGAATTAAGTAAAAATATAAATTATTTGATCAACACCATAAATTGAAAAGCGGGAAAAAATGATGTTGCAAACACTATTTTATATTTACTAGAATTGATTCGTTATGGTAAATGGTCATATGATAGTAATTATGTATTAGGCTCAAAAAGTTCATTTTAAAAGAAAAATTTTCAAACCATTCGTCGTTGTTTCTATAACTCTAAAAGACACAAGTCTTTAATCAATGTCCAATAATCAAGGTACTGACAGAGATAAATGTTCTGTGAGATTGCTACGTGACAAAACACATTATGTGTTTAATTTTAATTATAACGTCTTATTTCCCGTTCGGTTCGATAGAACATATCATATCCAATATATGTAGTTACAATTAGCGAATGAGATAGAAAAATGACTTGATGAATGGATTCTTGCGTGACGGAATTCATCACTTGCCTGAAACATGATTGAAAGTGTGAATAGAAGGCAACGACGAATGTTTTGATCGGACAAACATTGATCATGTTGAAGTGATCGCCACTTCTAAGAAAACTCTACATCTGGTCTTCGGTTTCCTCAAGCGCTGAGGCCATTGATAGCGCATAGACAAAAAAATGCGTCGATGACAGATCATAAGCGGTACATGTGCGAAGTTGACTTCGGCGTTCTGTTAGACTCCGAATAGTATTACTAGTGTCACACACTCAAGGAAACCATTCGCTCAGTAACCAGATAGACCGAACACCCTGCATGCCGCATCTGTTGAAACAATAGACTAAAGAGACCCCCTCCAAAGGGACTAGAACCTCGGTAGAGGGACCTTCCCAAACCAGCGCTAAAACAATCTGTCGTAGCATCTCGAAGCTCTCTGTTCCAAGATTCCGAACCACGCTGTTGTAAGCGTTACTCTGTTGGATTTTTGCAATAAAACTCATTTTCGCATACTAAGTTCTATTTGCTTCACCCTATTCGTGAAAGAATCATTTCGTTCGTGCCGCGAGCGAGGAGATCACCGGCGATCCGCTAATTTCGCGATCTTTTGTGTCTCCGACGTGACAAAATTGGCGATCCTTGCCAGGATATTCATCGCATCAAGAGGATACTTCAACGGGAACTCTACGGATTCTACAGCGAAGGACCACGGTCTCGTCCTTGATCAAAAGAAGGATCTACAAAGAATCTCGGTAAGCTAGCTTTCGCATATTACCGAAATACTGAACCCAAAATACGTTCTGAAGATAGTGACTCTTCTGAAAATATCGCGTCTATCAAAATGAATCCAACTGACAAGAGTACGGCAAAGCGAAGTGAATCAATTATGACTATCCTCGAACAACTTCAAAGTCTGACTCACGAGTTCGGAAACTTTAGAAGTAATACGGATCAGAATATTAACAGTATAAAAAGATTCGCGGAAACTAGTGATAGAAGTCGGGCCAAAGAAATAGGAGGTCTTGCAAAGGCTATGGAATTAAGGTACGACACCGAATCTGACCAACCGCTCACGAGCACGCCTTTAGCAACCGGTGTTGACCATATGACAGACGACGAAACCGACGAACCAAATATTTCACGAAGACAACGAATTAATCACGTTACCACTAGACAAAGAAACGACCACAACGAAGACCAAGGGCTCGACGCAGACAAGGCCATACAAACTATCGAGACACTACGGGGTTGAGATGACGTAGGCGTTGAAGATTTCATCTCATAGGTCCGCAAAGCAAGAGCCAGGTGTAAGGCAAGTGACAGAGAGCTATTATTAGACCTCATACTGATCCAAAGAATTACAGATGATGCAAAAAGTAATATACGATATCTAAAAATTGATTCGTTCGAAGACTTGCATTCGTGCTTGAGACAGCATGTGTTAACACCTACAACTATCAGCAATTGTAGGGACAAACTAAAGAATTTAAAACAAGGGGCAACAGAAAGTGTACAATCTTTCAATTCTAGATTCCGGCAACAACACAATCAACTGAATTACGCAGTTCACAACGAAAATCGTATACCAACCGAACGATGCATTGCTATAGATATTGAAGAACGCGAGGCGCTTAAAACATATTAACTTAACCTACGATATGAAATAGGACATATGGTAGTAGTTAGCGACCCGAAAAACCTGAACCTTGCCCAACAACTAGTCGCTGATAGAGCACAATGTCTACGGGAAGTTAATCGCGTGGCTAACCGCGCGAGGAACCAATCTTACAAAACCATACCAGCACCCAAGCAAAATATTACCGACCCACGACTGCAAACTTTTGCTCGGTCATCTGGCCGACCATTAGACGATCACGTGAAATCGAAGTGACCCAAGTGTTTAAGAATCGGACACACGGCCGGAGGTTGTTACCTCCGACATTTTCCATTTGCCAACCACGCCCCCCCCCCACTACCACAACAAAACTAGTGCCGCATTCCCTGGGCCGTCGTGCGAGTCTCAGGGGGGCCCCACCACAGTCTGACGGCTCCTTTGCCGCGCTCTTCTATGACGGCGATAATGGTGGTGCCACGGTCTCGTAGCGTCATATCGGTTATCTTCGGCGAGCCACTTTGACGGGGTCGCCTCTCTTCTCTGTTTAACGTGACACGTTATATACGTATTACCATACAACGGTATACTATATAACGTAATACGATATAACATAATACCATATAACATTATATTAAATACGTTATAACGTAATACATTATAACGTCATAGGTTATCGCATAATACTGTATAAATTAATAACATATAATGTTACGCCCCGAGGCTTAGTATAGATCGTATTTCTAATCGTCGCTCGCGGTCTTACAGCGTCGCACATGGATCGTCTTATCTGCCCGACGAAAAACATACAATGTATCGACGAACGCATAGTCGTCACCAAGCAGCGAGTTCTAGAAACGTCGATTTCGGTCCGTTATTTCATTCTCACGAAGAAGTCGGCCTACGTGATCATCGGCGCGAGCGGTGGCGTGATTCGAGCGTAGTGGGGGTTGTCTCCCCGAAAGACAAGGAATCGGTCTAAGGGCAATCGGTCTCATTTGAAAAGTCTAACTGCATACATCGAGAGCTCTGACGAACAAAGTCGCTTGGTCTAACGAAAATCGAGAGATATCAAATATCGAGTCGGATTTCTGTAACGCATTAACTGTATTCATCGCTAAATAATTTGTCACGCTTCTATTATCATTTAATTAATTGTTAAAAATACAAGCTATATTAACCTGTTAACACAGTGTTAAATACATTGAACCACCCTTGTTATCATAATCGAAACAAGAGGAACGACTATTTCACGGCGTCCATTATACGAATCGTAGCGAGAATTTACGCCTCTCGCTAACGCGTTTGCCTCGCGACCGCGTCTCCCGCGAACGGTCGTAACAATTATGTATAATAAATATAATAAAATTAAAATTCATATATCTTTCTTTATACTGCGTTGCATATATTTTATAGATATAGTGAATCTTATATATCTCAAGCATCTAATAAACAAAGCTAGAAGCAAAACTCACTTTTGCTTGATGATGTCCATTCTTCGATAAAAGATAACCCACCAAGGAACTTTTACTCACAGGTTTCTTAGCAACTTTTTTTTTTTTTTACGTGGGGAAATCCTCATGGACGCCCGGCAGCCCTCTGGGAGGCGGCGGGTTGTGTCGGACTCTTACCGACTAAAACCCCATGGTGGTCGTTACGACGCTTGTCAGGAGTGTCCCGGTTCCTTTCTTTCGATATACTTCCGCGACACTCCTTCGACGTCGTCTCTCCCTTTGTTGTTGTGGGAGGCATCCTGGTTAAGCTGGGCAGCGCGGATGGGGAGACCACTCACCCCCGAGTGCCGCGATCCCTGGGCCGTCGCGCGAGTCTGTGGGGGGACCCAGACCCTCCTCAGCTGACAGCTCCTTCGCCGCGCGCTTCAATGACGGTGGTGGCGGTGGTGGTGCCGCGGTCTTTATTGGGAAAAGGTTCTTTACTTGTACATATATATTATAGTCTCCTCAGTTTCATGCATTTAAATCTTAGCTTACGAATAGGGAGATTTCCCTACTTAAAAATACATTCCTGTCTGATCGATCGGGAGATATCACATATTGAGCTTGACAACGCATTCTTTCTTTTTTATTAACTAATTTAGTGGTACTGAACTTAACCGTTATCATAAACTGATGTCATAAAAATATGCGAAATTTGAAAATTAATAAAATTAACCAAAAATCATATATATGAAATACATTGATAAAAATCTTAATTATCATTACAATATAATTAATATACATGTTATATATATATGATACATTATATTATGTTTTTATATATATATATATATATATTAAAATTTATATAATACATGATATGATACATATATATATTATTATTATTTTATATACATTATATACATTTTTAATTTCAGCATTACAGATAAGTAATTTTTCAGCATTAAAGTAATGCTTTTTTATGTTTTTTCATATTTCTTTCGTTTTTAACAATTCCTTGCGCTTTAATTTGGTATCTTATTTTGTGAAAAATAACAGAATTGTCCTAACTTCTATAATTATGAATTATAATTACAAATATAAGCTATTGAAGTTCTGTTATTTTTGATTATTTAGTATTCTGCTTCTGATTTTTCTTGTTGTTTTCTTTTTTTCATATTTTATGTTGGATTTTCCCGGCCGGCCTTTTTCTCGTCGTCCTCTTGCGGCAATTTGTTTGATGGTTGTACTGTGATTGGCGAAGCAACTGGTGCAACGGGCATAGGAATACTTGCTATACTGTCCAGTAATTCAATGTGGCTCATTTGTTCACCCAGTTTTACCAAATTCACGTTACATAGCTAGGACAGCTGAAGTTAATGGCTGCGGAGCTTCGTCCGACGATTGCGATGCAGATTTGTGGGGTGAAGACGTCGATTGTAGTAATGCCGGTAGGGATGTGAGGAGACCGTTATCGGAACTGTAAACATTATTAATCATGTTTTATTAACCATTTTGACGCTAATTCAATGATTTTCCATTAAAATTTTAATCAAGATTTTTTCCATTAAATTATCCAAGAAATGTTGCAGTAAGAAAAGTATTCTGCATATATATATGTTTATAAACTATATTTTTTCCAAACTATAAAAATTGTCTTAGTCGTTACGAGAAAGGAACGATCCTACGTGAAAAGGTAAGTTAATAATGTGAAACAAAATCTTTTTACATTAATCTCGTATAAAGAATTTCATATAAGACTTCGTTTGTGAAAGTATGAAGTGGGAAAATTTTTCCCAAAGCTAGAAATGGAAATTCTATGTTTCTTCTATACTTGTTTACTACTTTAAAAAGTTCAATTTAATACATAATATACTATAAAAAAATACTTTAGAATATGCTTTTTAACATAAATATATGAAATAGCAAAATTTATATGTACGTTATATCTACTATTTAAAATGATTTAATAATAGAGTGTAGAATTTGACTCACTTAGAAGAATGTCTCTTCTTGCGCGGTCTTCCAGGAATCTTCATCTTGTCTTTCTTCCTATTCAATTTAGCCAATTCCTTCAGCTTTTCTCTATATTGTCTTTGAATGTCAGCCATCCTGACTCTTATCTCAAGTTCCTTAGCATCCATATTCGGCCAGTCTGGCTCATTATCGATGTGTTCTTTTCTAGCGATATACTTCTTTGCGTCGAGTTTCCCTTGCAAATTTCTATAATCGTGACAATCAAGATGTTCTCCCAGGATATGACTTCTATCCTCATGTCTGCTATCTTCGTCGTTCTCCATCATTCTATCATCCGAACATATCTTTTCATCGTGCATTTCAGCATCAGAATCCGATAGATTATCATCAATAATCAAGAAATCTATAGATTCCTTGCTGCTAGAAATTTCACTCATATGATTGATTCCGTATAATTGTTCGTATATCTTTCTTTCATATTCTTCAAAGTCTTCTTCTCTTTCGTAGTTTACATTATGGCAAGGAGTACTAGTAGCAAGGGGAGCGTCATTTAACATATCATTATCTTCGTTATCGGTACAAATATCGTTTTCGGTAGGAGAATCTAAGCTTCCACTTGTATTATTGTTCGCGTTTATTATAGACACTGATATTTCCTGCTCACTTTCATCATACCGTTTATCATAATCATCGTCTTCGGAATACGAGTCGTATTTAGATTCCTCATCTTTCAACTCGCCATCGGTTTTGAACCTCTTGAGGCTCTCGAAATCTTGCAAATTTTCTTGCACATACTTTCTCTTGTCCGATGTCTTTCTTTCATTTTCTGGGACATTATTCGCTCTGCCCAGGTTCAACAATAAGCTAACTGCATAAGATATATCATCGAAATTCTCCAGATTCGACCTCCGGTAAGTTATATCCTCTAGCTTCTCCATAAATCGTTGTTCTCTTGAATCGCATAACACCCCCAAAGAGCTGTTCATGTTGTTGGTGTGGGTCTCTTCCGGAGGAAAAAGCGCCCTGCCCTTGATAACCGATCTATCTAATTTATGTCTTCTATTTCCGTTGGATCTCACGCGTTCCAAGTGCTTAATACTGTTCGACAGCAATCCCAACACACTATAATCAACTTTAGGTCTCGGTTTAGAATTAATAACAAATCGATATTTGGGAGTTTCAGTATACAATGAGTCTTCTAGCGATTCCAATTTCCCTTTTTTAAGAGTCACCGCGTCATTGTTAGTGCATTGCACTTGCACTTCACAGACCTCGGGCGGCGAGACATTCTCCATTATCACGACAGATTCTTTATCGTCGTTTAACTCCATATTATCATTACTGCTTCTCGTGTCATGCTCCGAAGAATATATCTCAATTTCTCGACCTATATCGTAGTTTTCAATGAATTGAGAGTTCTCGCAGGATCTCAGAATGTGTCTATTCAAACTGTTTTCTAGTTCTCTCGGTATCGTTTCCGAATGTTTTCTCGAACGAAGATTTTCTGCATTCTTATCCTTCGAGTCGTCCACGTTTAGGGGTGTCGTCTCCTGTAAAGCAGCAGCTGCGTTCTTATTCAACTTCTCCACCACGTTTTCGATTCCAGGATGAGACTCTTCGACAATGTGCCTCTTAGACAGATCCTGGCACTTTGGCTTTTTCGTGGTTGATGTTGGTTCGCATCTGTATGAATAATCTTCGTACATTGTTTCATCTGCTTTCTGCTTGAGTTCGACCACTTGTACGTCACAATCGATCCTCGACATATCGAACGATTTCACAATGATCTGTGGACGTGGAACGGTTGCCTGCGATCGCTCGTCTCGGCCCTTTTGATAACTATCGTAATTCGGATTGATCTCCACTGTCGATTCCATCGGATTCTCCGATAGTTTTGGAATTTGATTGATTTCCGGAGTTTCGGCCGAAGAATTTCCATGTCTGTGTAACTCATTCGCCGACATTTCATCTGGTTTAACTAATTCGGCCCGTAAAATATAACGTGTTATGTTATTGAATGTTGTGTAAAATTTATACTTTGTAATTTCTTATCGGTCGATGAAGGCGAATGATTTTAACACTTAGACAACATAATAGGGAGTTTTTCCTTCTACGAGAACGTCGCTGCGTGACCGAACGGGAAGATCCCCTTTTTTGACTTTAGCAACGCGTTTTTTTTTTTTTTTTGTTTTGTTAACCAATTTAGCGGCGTTAAACTTAATTAAAAAGATATTCAAATCGTGTTATTTATCTTTAATGTTTTTAATTCTACCTGTATTTTTTTATACTTTGAATATACTTTCAATTTGATGTTTTGTATAAACAATATGTAAGTATTTCTTTTTTATCGATATCGAGCGTCGAGTGACTATCACCCGATATTTTACACAAAAAATCAAAGATGTTTCTCTATATGTCGATGTTACTGTTTCGTTAATATAATAACATATAATCGAATTATTAAACAAGTGACGTGTTAACAAAAGCTAGGCGATGGACTAAGGACATATTTATAAACGTTTATCAATTTTCTTCGCCTCACTCGCGCTCGAGATTCTTTCATTAGCCTATGAACGATACACGTGTATTTCATAGCGAACGACAGTGAAGAACAGAAAAATGAAAGATGGCTCACCTTCTGAACGCTTCTTGAAAAGTACACTTGTAACTCCGCGATATTTGCGAGTACGTAAAATATGTCTTTGCACTCCGTTGTTGCTACGACCACGTTACAAACGAAACTAACATGTCCACTATTGCGAAGATACGAAAATTTTGCAAGCCCTAACAAGTCGGCTGTTAACGTAGTGGGGACATTCTGGCCGAAGAATTGCGAATCACTGGTACCAGTGGAAAACTCAATTGGCCGTAGTGGGGACATTCCGGGCGGAGTATTGCCAATCACTGGAGCCAATGGAAAACGCACTTGCTTACTCCTAACCCCTGAGAAATGTTATGGACAATTTTCGCTAGATCGTCGAGACGTCCAAAAATCAAAAGAATGTTATAACAGTGCAATCTATAAATGCAATTTATATTGATATTTATTTAAAAAGGCAGCCTGTCCTCAACGATGGCATTCGTTACTCGCGGTCTCCCGCCGCAGGGGGCAGTAAGCACTCAAACAATTAATGCAACAATTAATATTTAATAATCAATATTTAATATTCAAAATTTAATATTCAATATTTAATATTTAATATTTAATATTCAATATGTAATATTTAATATTTAATATTCAATATGTAATATTCAATATTTAATATTTAATGTTCCATTTTTAATATTTAATATTTAATATTCAATATTTAATATTCAATATTTAATATTCAATATTTAATATTTAATATTTTATAATTAATATTTCATATTTATCCTGCAGCAATAACTTATAATGATGTAGGTATAGCAGAATAATTTCAACGTGCGAATATGCAATTCTGATAGATAAATAAAATAAGCACAATAGAATTAAGTAAAAATATAAATTATTTGATCAACACCATAAATTGAAAAGCGGGAAAAAATGATGTTGCAAACACTATTTTATATTTACTAGAATTGATTCGTTATGGTAAATGGTCATATGATAGTAATTATGTATTAGGCTCAAAAAGTTCATTTTAAAAGAAAAATTTTCAAACCATTCGTCGTTGTTTCTATAACTCTAAAAGACACAAGTCTTTAATCAATGTCCAATAATCAAGGTACTGACAGAGATAAATGTTCTGTGAGATTGCTACGTGACAAAACACATTATGTGTTTAATTTTAATTATAACGTCTTATTTCCCGTTCGGTTCGATAGAACATATCATATCCAATATATGTAGTTACAATTAGCGAATGAGATAGAAAAATGACTTGATGAATGGATTCTTGCGTGACGGAATTCATCACTTGCCTGAAACATGATTGAAAGTGTGAATAGAAGGCAACGACGAATGTTTTGATCGGACAAACATTGATCATGTTGAAGTGATCGCCACTTCTAAGAAAACTCTACATCTGGTCTTCGGTTTCCTCAAGCGCTGAGGCCATTGATAGCGCATAGACAAAAAAATGCGTCGATGACAGATCATAAGCGGTACATGTGCGAAGTTGACTTCGGCGTTCTGTTAGACTCCGAATAGTATTACTAGTGTCACACACTCAAGGAAACCATTCGCTCAGTAACCAGATAGACCGAACACCCTGCATGCCGCATCTGTTGAAACAATAGACTAAAGAGACCCCCTCCAAAGGGACTAGAACCTCGGTAGAGGGACCTTCCCAAACCAGCGCTAAAACAATCTGTCGTAGCATCTCGAAGCTCTCTGTTCCAAGATTCCGAACCACGCTGTTGTAAGCGTTACTCTGTTGGATTTTTGCAATAAAACTCATTTTCGCATACTAAGTTCTATTTGCTTCACCCTATTCGTGAAAGAATCATTTCGTTCGTGCCGCGAGCGAGGAGATCACCGGCGATCCGCTAATTTCGCGATCTTTTGTGTCTCCGACGTGACAAAATTGGCGATCCTTGCCAGGATATTCATCGCATCAAGAGGATACATCAACGGGAACTCTACGGATTCTACAGCGAAGGACCACGGTCTCGTCCTTGATCAAAAGAAGGATCTACAAAGAATCTCGGTAAGCTAGCTTTCGCATATTACCGAAATACTGAACCCAAAATACGTTCTGAAGATAGTGACTCTTCTGAAAATATCGCGTCTATCAAAATGAATCCAACTGACAAGAGTACGGCAAAGCGAAGTGAATCAATTATGACTATCCTCGAACAACTTCAAAGTCTGACTCACGAGTTCGGAAACTTTAGAAGTAATACGGATCAGAATATTAACAGTATAAAAAGATTCGCGGAAACTAGTGATAGAAGTCGGGCCAAAGAAATAGGAGGTCTTGCAAAGGCTATGGAATTAAGGTACGACACCGAATCTGACCAACCGCTCACGAGCACGCCTTTAGCAACCGGTGTTGACCATATGACAGACGACGAAACCGACGAACCAAATATTTCACGAAGACAACGAATTAATCACGTTACCACTAGACAAAGAAACGACCACAACGAAGACCAAGGGCTCGACGCAGACAAGGCCATACAAACTATCGAGACACTACGGGGTTGAGATGACGTAGGCGTTGAAGATTTCATCTCATAGGTCCGCAAAGCAAGAGCCAGGTGTAAGGCAAGTGACAGAGAGCTATTATTAGACCTCATACTGATCCAAAGAATTACAGATGATGCAAAAAGTAATATACGATATCTAAAAATTGATTCGTTCGAAGACTTGCATTCGTGCTTGAGACAGCATGTGTTAACACCTACAACTATCAGCAATTGTAGGGACAAACTAAAGAATTTAAAACAAGGGGCAACAGAAAGTGTACAATCTTTCAATTCTAGATTCCGGCAACAACACAATCAACTGAATTACGCAGTTCACAACGAAAATCGTATACCAACCGAACGATGCATTGCTATAGATATTGAAGAACGCGAGGCGCTTAAAACATATTAACTTAACCTACGATATGAAATAGGACATATGGTAGTAGTTAGCGACCCGAAAAACCTGAACCTTGCCCAACAACTAGTCGCTGATAGAGCACAATGTCTACGGGAAGTTAATCGCGTGGCTAACCGCGCGAGGAACCAATCTTACAAAACCATACCAGCACCCAAGCAAAATATTACCGACCCACGACTGCAAACTTTTGCTCGGTCATCTGGCCGACCATTAGACGATCACGTGAAATCGAAGTGACCCAAGTGTTTAAGAATCGGACACACGGCCGGAGGTTGTTACCTCCGACATTTTCCATTTGCCAACCACGCCCCCCCCCCCCACTACCACAACAAAACTAGTGCCGCATTCCCTGGGCCGTCGTGCGAGTCTCAGGGGGGCCCCACCACAGTCTGACGGCTCCTTTGCCGCGCTCTTCTATGACGGCGATAATGGTGGTGCCACGGTCTCGTAGCGTCATATCGGTTATCTTCGGC
This sequence comes from Bombus sonorus, assembly GCA_029958995.1. Taxonomy (NCBI): domain Eukaryota; kingdom Metazoa; phylum Arthropoda; class Insecta; order Hymenoptera; family Apidae; genus Bombus; species Bombus sonorus. Next base: position 195,632 of record JARWAU010000097.1, on the reverse strand, counting down.
GAGCCACTTTGACGGGGTCGCCTCTCTTCTCTGTTTAACGTGACACGTTATATACGTATTACCATACAACGGTATACTATATAACGTAATACGATATAACATAATACCATATAACATTATATTAAATACGTTATAACGTAATACATTATAACGTCATAGGTTATCGCATAATACTGTATAAATTAATAACATATAATGTTACGCCCCGAGGCTTAGTATAGATCGTATTTCTAATCGTCGCTCGCGGTCTTACAGCGTCGCACATGGATCGTCTTATCTGCCCGACGAAAAACATACAATGTATCGACGAACGCATAGTCGTCACCAAGCAGCGAGTTCTAGAAACGTCGATTTCGGTCCGTTATTTCATTCTCACGAAGAAGTCGGCCTACGTGATCATCGGCGCGAGCGGTGGCGTGATTCGAGCGTAGTGGGGGTTGTCTCCCCGAAAGACAAGGAATCGGTCTAAGGGCAATCGGTCTCATTTGAAAAGTCTAACTGCATACATCGAGAGCTCTGACGAACAAAGTCGCTTGGTCTAACGAAAATCGAGAGATATCAAATATCGAGTCGGATTTCTGTAACGCATTAACTGTATTCATCGCTAAATAATTTGTCACGCTTCTATTATCATTTAATTAATTGTTAAAAATACAAGCTATATTAACCTGTTAACACAGTGTTAAATACATTGAACCACCCTTGTTATCATAATCGAAACAAGAGGAACGACTATTTCACGGCGTCCATTATACGAATCGTAGCGAGAATTTACGCCTCTCGCTAACGCGTTTGCCTCGCGACCGCGTCTCCCGCGAACGGTCGTAACAATTATGTATAATAAATATAATAAAATTAAAATTCATATATCTTTCTTTATACTGCGTTGCATATATTTTATAGATATAGTGAATCTTATATATCTCAAGCATCTAATAAACAAAGCTAGAAGCAAAACTCACTTTTGCTTGATGATGTCCATTCTTCGATAAAAGATAACCCACCAAGGAACTTTTACTCACAGGTTTCTTAGCAACTTTTTTTTTTTTTTACGTGGGGAAATCCTCATGGACGCCCGGCAGCCCTCTGGGAGGCGGCGGGTTGTGTCGGACTCTTACCGACTAAAACCCCATGGTGGTCGTTACGACGCTTGTCAGGAGTGTCCCGGTTCCTTTCTTTCGATATACTTCCGCGACACTCCTTCGACGTCGTCTCTCCCTTTGTTGTTGTGGGAGGCATCCTGGTTAAGCTGGGCAGCGCGGATGGGGAGACCACTCACCCCCGAGTGCCGCGATCCCTGGGCCGTCGCGCGAGTCTGTGGGGGGACCCAGACCCTCCTCAGCTGACAGCTCCTTCGCCGCGCGCTTCAATGACGGTGGTGGCGGTGGTGGTGCCGCGGTCTTTATTGGGAAAAGGTTCTTTACTTGTACATATATATTATAGTCTCCTCAGTTTCATGCATTTAAATCTTAGCTTACGAATAGGGAGATTTCCCTACTTAAAAATACATTCCTGTCTGATCGATCGGGAGATATCACATATTGAGCTTGACAACGCATTCTTTCTTTTTTATTAACTAATTTAGTGGTACTGAACTTAACCGTTATCATAAACTGATGTCATAAAAATATGCGAAATTTGAAAATTAATAAAATTAACCAAAAATCATATATATGAAATACATTGATAAAAATCTTAATTATCATTACAATATAATTAATATACATGTTATATATATATGATACATTATATTATGTTTTTATATATATATATATATATATTAAAATTTATATAATACATGATATGATACATATATATATTATTATTATTTTATATACATTATATACATTTTTAATTTCAGCATTACAGATAAGTAATTTTTCAGCATTAAAGTAATGCTTTTTTATGTTTTTTCATATTTCTTTCGTTTTTAACAATTCCTTGCGCTTTAATTTGGTATCTTATTTTGTGAAAAATAACAGAATTGTCCTAACTTCTATAATTATGAATTATAATTACAAATATAAGCTATTGAAGTTCTGTTATTTTTGATTATTTAGTATTCTGCTTCTGATTTTTCTTGTTGTTTTCTTTTTTTCATATTTTATGTTGGATTTTCCCGGCCGGCCTTTTTCTCGTCGTCCTCTTGCGGCAATTTGTTTGATGGTTGTACTGTGATTGGCGAAGCAACTGGTGCAACGGGCATAGGAATACTTGCTATACTGTCCAGTAATTCAATGTGGCTCATTTGTTCACCCAGTTTTACCAAATTCACGTTACATAGCTAGGACAGCTGAAGTTAATGGCTGCGGAGCTTCGTCCGACGATTGCGATGCAGATTTGTGGGGTGAAGACGTCGATTGTAGTAATGCCGGTAGGGATGTGAGGAGACCGTTATCGGAACTGTAAACATTATTAATCATGTTTTATTAACCATTTTGACGCTAATTCAATGATTTTCCATTAAAATTTTAATCAAGATTTTTTCCATTAAATTATCCAAGAAATGTTGCAGTAAGAAAAGTATTCTGCATATATATATGTTTATAAACTATATTTTTTCCAAACTATAAAAATTGTCTTAGTCGTTACGAGAAAGGAACGATCCTACGTGAAAAGGTAAGTTAATAATGTGAAACAAAATCTTTTTACATTAATCTCGTATAAAGAATTTCATATAAGACTTCGTTTGTGAAAGTATGAAGTGGGAAAATTTTTCCCAAAGCTAGAAATGGAAATTCTATGTTTCTTCTATACTTGTTTACTACTTTAAAAAGTTCAATTTAATACATAATATACTATAAAAAAATACTTTAGAATATGCTTTCTAACATAAATATATGAAGTAGCAAAATTTATATCTACGTTATATCTACTATTTAAAATGATTTAATAATAGAGTGTAGAATTTGACTCACTTAGAAGAATGTCTCTTCTTGCGCGGTCTTCCAGGAATCTTCATCTTGTCTTTCTTCCTATTCAATTTAGCCAATTCCTTCAGCTTTTCTCTATATTGTCTTTGAATGTCAGCCATCCTGACTCTTATCTCAAGTTCCTTAGCATCCATATTCGGCCAGTCTGGCTCATTATCGATGTGTTCTTTTCTAGCGATATACTTCTTTGCGTCGAGTTTCCCTTGCAAATTTCTATAATCGTGACAATCAAGATGTTCTCCCAGGATATGACTTCTATCCTCATGTCTGCTATCTTCGTCGTTCTCCATCATTCTATCATCCGAACATATCTTTTCATCGTGCATTTCAGCATCAGAATCCGATAGATTATCATCAATAATCAAGAAATCTATAGATTCCTTGCTGCTAGAAATTTCACTCATATGATTGATTCCGTATAATTGTTCGTATACCTTTCTTTCATATTCTTCAAAGTCTTCTTCTCTTTCGTAGTTTACATTATGGCAAGGAGTACTAGTAGCAAGGGGAGCGTCATTTAACATATCATTATCTTCGTTATCGGTACAAATATCGTTTTCGGTAGGAGAATCTAAGCTTCCACTTGTATTATTGTTCGCGTTTATTATAGACACTGATATTTCCTGCTCACTTTCATCATACCGTTTATCATAATCATCGTCTTCGGAATACGAGTCGTATTTAGATTCCTCATCTACCAACTCGCCATCGGTTTTGAACCTCTTGAGGCTCTCGAAATCTTGCAAATTTTCTTGCACATACTTTCTCTTGTCCGATGTCTTTCTTTCATTTTCTGGGACATTATTCGCTCTGCCCAGGTTCAACAATAAGCTAACTGCATAAGATATATCATCGAAATTCTCCAGATTCGACCTCCGGTAAGTTATATCCTCTAGCTTCTCCATAAATCGTTGTTCTCTTGAATCGCATAACACCCCCAAAGAGCTGTTCATGTTGTTGGTGTGGGTCTCTTCCGGAGGAAAAAGCGCCCTGCCCTTGATAACCGATCTATCTAATTTATGTCTTCTATTTCCGTTGGATCTCACGCGTTCCAAGTGCTTAATACTGTTCGACAGCAATCCCAACACACTATAATCAACTTTAGGTCTCGGTTTAGAATTAATAACAAATCGATATTTGGGAGTTTCAGTATACAATGAGTTTTCTAGCGATTCCAATTTCCCTTTTTTAAGAGTCACCGCGTCATTGTTAGTGCATTGCACTTGCACTTCACAGACCTCGGGCGGCGAGACATTCTCCATTATCACGACAGATTCTTTATCGTCGTTTAACTCCATATTATCATTACTGCTTCTCGTGTCATGCTCCGAAGAATATATCTCAATTTCTCGACCTATATCGTAGTTTTCAATGAATTGAGAGTTCTCGCAGGATCTCAGAATGTGTCTATTCAAACTGTTTTCTAGTTCTCTCGGTATCGTTTCCGAATGTTTTCTCGAACGAAGATTTTCTGCATTCTTATCCTTCGAGTCGTCCACGTTTAGGGGTGTCGTCTCCTGTAAAGCAGCAGCTGCGTTCTTATTCAACTTCTCCACCACGTTTTCGATTCCAGGAGGAGACTTTTCGACAATGTGCCTCTTAGACAGATCCTGGCACTTTGGCTTTTTCGTGGTTGATGTTGGTTCGCATCTGTATGAATAATCTTCATACATTGTTTCATCTGCTTTCTGCTTGAGTTCGACCACTTGTACGTCACAATCGATCCTCGACATATCGAACGATTTCACAATGATCTGTGGACGTGGAACGGTTGCCTGCGATCGCTCGTCTCGGCCCTTTTGATAACTATCGTAATTCGGATTGATCTCCACTTTCGATTCTACCGGATTCTCCGATAGTTTTGGAATTTGATTGATTTCCGGAGTTTCGGCCGAAGAATTTCCATGCCTGTGTAACTCATTCGCCGACATTTCATCTGGTTTAACTAATTCGGCCTGTAAAATATAACGTGTTATGTTATTGAATGTTGTGTAAAATTTATACTTTGTAATTTCTTATCGGTCGATGAAGTCGAATGATTTTAACACTTAGACAACATAATAGGGAGTTTTTCCTTCTACAAGAACATTGCTGCGTGACCGAACGGGAAGATCCCCTTTTTTGACTTTAGCAACGCGTTTTTTTTTTTTTGTTTTGTTAACCAATTTAGCGGCGTTAAACTTAATTAAAAAGATATTCAAATCGTGTTATTTATCTTTAATGTTTTTAATTCTACCTGTATTTTTTTATACTTTGAATATACATTCAATTTGATGTTTTGTATAAACAATATGTAAAATCGTTAAATAAAATTATCACCGCAAAATATAACTGACCACTTAAATAATTTTTAAACTTCTTTGTTTTTTAAGTAGTGAAAATTAATCCTCGATACTTGAAAAAATGCACCGTGGACAGCGTATGGGCTGCTTGTCCGAGCGCGGTGGAAATAGCGTACAGCTCGCTGTGGCGCGCGCGGTTGGCTAAGTGTTAATAATTACATTGCGTTTGGTTTATTCTTTTCGTAAAGAGTAACGTTGAGAGACTCGCGCTTTCGTAAGATATTTTTTATTTAAGCTCAACGATAGTTATGAAATAATCAATTTTATTTTTTATGAGTGTTATATGTTCATATAAGCTAAACAGTGTGGCATAAAAAAATTACTCTTGCCTCTTTTCGTCATTAATATCAAGAGTTGACTATCGTATTGTATATATTAACAAATAACATTGTTTTGCATATTAATTTCCTTCATCTAATAATCAAAAAATTTTATACCTTTCTTTTTTATCGATATCGAGCGTCGAGTGACTATCACGCGATATTTTATACAAAAAACCAAAGATGTTTCTCTATATGTCGATGTTACTGTTTCGTTAATATAATAACATATAATCGAATTATTAAACAAGTGACGTGTTAAAAAAAGCTAGCCGTGTGGACTAAGGACATATTTATAAGCGTTTATCAATTTTCTTCGCCTCACTCGCGCTCGAGATTCTTTCATTAGCCTATGAACGATACACGTGTATTTCATAGCGAACGACAGTGAAGAACAGAAAAATGAAAGATGGCTCACCTTCTGAACGCTTCTTGAAAAGTACACTTGTAACTCCGCGATATTTGCGAGTACGTAAAATATGTCTTTGCACTCCGTTGTTGCTACGACCACGTTACAAACGAAACTAACAGGTCCACTATTGCGAAGATACGAAAATTTTGCAAGCCCTAACAAGTCGGCTGTTAACGTAGTGGGGACATTCTGGCCGAAGAATTACGAATCACTGCTACCAGTGGAAAACTCACTTGGCCGTAGTGGGGACATTCCGGGCGGAGTATTGCCAATCACAGGAGCCAATGGAAAACGCACTTGCTTACTCCTAACCCCTGAGAAATGTTATGGACAATTTTCGCTAGATCGTCGAGACGTCCAAAAATCAAAAGAATGTTATAACAGTGCAATCTATAAATGCAATTTATATTGATATTTATTTAAAAAGGCAGCCTGTCCTCAACGATGGCATTCGTTACTCGCGGACTCCCGCCGCAGGGGGCAGTAAGCACTCAAACAATTAATGCAACAATTAATATTTAATAATCAATATTTAATATTCAAAATTTAATATTCAATATTTAATATTTAATATTTAATATTCAATATGTAATATTCAATATTTAATATTTAATGTTCCATTTTTAATAATTAATATTTAATATTCAATATTTAAGATTTAATATTCAATGTTTAATATTCAATATTTAATATTCAATATTTAATATTTAATATTTTATAATTAATATTTCATATTTATCCTGCAGCAATAACTTATAATGATGTAGGTATAGCAGAATAATTTCAACGTGCGAATAAGCAATTCTGATAGATAAATAAAATAAACGAAATAGAATTAAGTAAAAATATAAATTATTTGATCAACACCATAAATTGAAAAGCGGGACAAAATGATGTTGCAAACACTATTATCATACACACCCTTGTTATCATAATCGAAACAAGAGGAACGACTATTTCACGGCGTCGATTATACGAATCGTAGCGTGAATTTACGCCTCTCGCTAACGCGTTTGCCTCGCGACCGCGTCTCCCGCGAACGGTCGTAACAATTATGTATAATAAATATAATAAAATTAAAATTCATATATCTTTCTTTATACTGCGTTGCATATATTTTATAGATATAGTGTATCTTATATATCTCAAGCATCTAATAAACAAAGCTAGAAGCAAAACTCACTTTTGCTTGATGATGTCCATTCTTCGATAAAAGATAACCCACCAAGGAACTTTTATTCACAGGTTTCTTAGCAACTTCTTTTTTTTTTTTTTTACGTCACGGTTCCTTTCTTTCGATATACTTCCGCGACACTCCTTCGACGTCGTCTCTCCCTTTGTTGTTGTGGGAGGCATCCTGGTTAAGCTGGGCAGCGCGGGTGGGGGGACCACTCACCCCCGAGGGCCACGTTCCCTGGGCCGTCGCGCGAGTCTGAGGGGGACCCAGACCCTCCTCAGCTGACAGCTCCTACGCCGCGCGCTTCAATGACGGTGGTGGCGGTGGTGGTGCCGCGGTCTTTATTGGGAAAAGATTCTTTACTTGTACATATATATTATAGTCTCCTCAGTTTCATGCATTTAAATCTTAGCTTACGAATAGGGAGATTTCCCTACTTAAAAATACATTCCTGTCTGATCGATCGGGAGATATCACATATTGAGCTTGACAACGCATTCTTTCTTTTTTATTAACTAATTTACTGGTACTGAACTTAACCGATATCATAAACTGATGTCATAACAATATGCGAAATTTGAAAATTAATAAAATTAACCAAAAATCTTATATATGAAATACATTGATAAAAATCTTAATTATCATTACAATATAATTAATATACATGTTATATATATATGATACATTATATTATGTTTTTATATATATATATATTAAAATTTATATAATACATGATATGATACATATATATATTATTATTATTTTATATACATTATATACATTTTTAATTTCAGCATTACAGATAAGTAATTTTTCAGCATTAAAGTAATGCTTTTTTATGTTTTTTCATAGTTCTTTCGTTTTTGACAATTCCTTGCGTTTTAAATTGGTATCTTATTTTGTCAAAAATAACAGAATTGTCCTAACTTCTATAATTATGAATTATAATTACAAATATAAGCTATTGAAGTTCTGTTATTTGTGATTATTTAGTATTCTGCTTCTGATTTTTCTTGTTGTTTTCTTTTTTTCATATTTTATGTTGGATTTTCCCGGCCGGCCTTTTTCTCGTCGTCCTCTTGCGGCAATTTGTTTGATGGTTGTACTGTGATTGGCGAAGCAACTGGTGCAACGTGCATAGGAATACTTGGTATACTGTCCAGTAATTCAATGTGGCTCATTTGTTCACCCAGTTTTACCAAATTCACGTTACATAGCTAGGACAGCTGAAGTTAATGGCTGCGGCGCTTCGTCCGACGATTGCGATGCAGATTTGTGGGGTGAAGACGTCGATTGTAGTAATGCCGGTAGGGATGTGAGGAGACCGTTATCGGAAATGTAAACATTATTAATCATGTTTTATTAACCATTTTGACGCTAATTCAATGATTTTCCATTAAAATTTTAATCAAGATTTTTTCCATTAAATTATCCAAGAAATGTTGCAGTAAGAAAAGTATTCTGCATATATATATGTTTATAAACTATATTTTTTCCAAACTATAAAAATTGTCTTAGTCGTTACGAGAAAGGAACGATTCTACGTGAAAAGGTAAGTTAATAATGTGAAACAAAATCTTTTTACATTAATCTCGTATAAAGAATTTCATATAAGACTTCGTTTGTGAAAGTATGAAGTGGGAAAATTTTTCCCAAAGCTAGAAATGGAAATTCTATGTTTCTTCTATACTTGTTTACTACTTTAAAAAGTTCAATTTAATACATAATATACTATAAAAAAATACTTTAGAATATGCTTTTTAACATAAATATATGAAATAGCAAAATTTATATGTACGTTATATCTACTATTTAAAATGATTTAATAATAGAGTGTAGAATTTGACTCACTTAGAAGAATGTCTCTTCTTGCGCGGTCTTCCAGGAATCTTCATCTTGTCTTTCTTCCTATTCAATTTAGCCAATTCCTTCAGCTTTTCTCTATATTGTCTTTGAATGTCAGCCATCCTGACTCTTATCTCAAGTTCCTTAGCATCCACATTCGGCCAGTCTGGCTCATTATCGATGTGTTCTTTTCTAGCGATATACTTCTTTGCGTCGAGTTTCCCTTGCAAATTTCTATAATCGTGACAATCAAGATGTTCTCCCAGGATATGACTTCTATCCTCATGTCTGCTATCTTCGTCGTTCTCCATCATTCTATCATCCGAACATATCTTTTCATCGTGCATTTCAGCATCAGAATCCGATAGATTATCATCAATAATCAAGAAATCTATAGATTCCTTGCTGCTAGAAATTTCACTCATATGATTGATTCCGTATAATTGTTCGTATATCTTTCTTTCATATTCTTCAAAGTCTTCTTCTCTTTCGTAGTTTACATTATGGCAAGGAGTACTAGTAGCAAGGGGAGCGTCATTTAACATATCATTATCTTCGTTATCGGTACAAATATCGTTTTCGGTAGGAGATTCTAAGCTTCCACTTGTATTATTGTTCGCGTTTATTATAGACACTGATATTTCCTGCTCACTTTCATCATACCGTTTATCATAATCATCGTCTTCGGAATACGAGTCGTATTTAGATTCCTCATCTACTAACTCGCCATCGGTTTTGAACCTCTTGAGGCTCTCGAAATCTTGCAAATGTTCTTGCACATACTTTCTCTTGCCCGATGTCTTTCTTTCATTTTCTGGGACATTATTCGCTCTGCCCAGGTTCAACAATAAGCTAACTGCATAAGATATATCATCGAAATTCTCCAGATTCGACTTCCGGTAAGTTATATCCTCTACCTTCTCCATAAATCGTTGTTCTCTTGAATCGCATAACACCCCCAAAGAGCTGTTCATGTTGTTGGTGTGGGTCCCTTCCGGAGGAAAAAGCGCCCTGCCCTTGATAACCGATCTTTCTAATATATGTCTTCTATTTCCGTTGGATCTCACGCGTTCCAAGTGCTTAATACTGTTCGACAGCAATCCCAACACACTATAATCAACTTCAGGTCTCGGTTTAGAATTAATAACAAATCGATATTTGGGAGTTTCAGTATACAATGAGTCTTCTAGCGATTCCAATTTCCCTTTTTTAGGAGTCACCGCGTCATAGTTAGTGCATTGCACTTGCACTTCACAGACCTCGGGCGGCGAGACATTCTCCATTATCACGACAGATTCTTTATCGTCGTTTAACTCCATATTATCATTACTGCTTCTCGTGTCATGCTCCGAAGAATATATCTCAATTTCTCGTCCTATATCGTAGTTTTCAATGAATTGAGAGTTCTCGCAGGATCTCAGAATGTGTCTATTCAAACTGTTTTCTATTTCTCTCGGTATCGTTTCCGAATGTCTTCTCGAACGAAGATTTTCTGCATTCTTATCCTTCGAGTCGTCCACGTTTAGGGGTGTCGTCTCCTGTAAAGCAGCAGCTGCGTTCTTATTCAACTTCTCCACCACGTTTTCGATTCCAGGATGAGACTTTTCGACAATGTGCCTCTTAGACAGATCCTGGCACTTTGGCTTTTTCGTGGTTGATGTTGGTTCGCATCTGTATGAATAATCTTCATACATTGTTTCATCTGCTTTCTGCTTGAGTTCGACCACTTGTACGTCACAATCGATCCTCGACATATCGAACGATTTCACAATGATCTGTGGACGTGGAACGGTTGCCTGCGATCGCTCGTCACGGCCCTTTTGATAACTATCGCAATTCGGATTGATCTCCACTTTCGATTCTATCGGATTCTCCGATAGTTTTGGAATTTGATTGATTTCCGGAGTTTCGGCCGAAGAATTTCCATGCCTGTGTAACTCATTCGCCGACATTTCATCTGGTTTAACTAATTCGGCCTGTAAAATATAACGTGTTATGTTATTGAATGTTGTGTAAAATTTATACGTTGTAATTTCTTATCGGTCGATGAAGTCGAATGATTTTAACACTTAGACAACATAATAGGGAGTTTTTCGTTCTACGAGGACATCGCTGCGTGACCGAACGGGAAGATCCCCTTTTTTGACTTTAGCAACGCGTTTTTTTTTTTTTTTGTTTTGTTAACCAATTTAGCGGCGTTAAACTTAATTAAAAAGATATTCAAATCGTGTTATTTATCTTTAATGTTTTTAATTCTACCTGTATTTTTTTATACTTTGAATATACTTTCAATTTGATGTTTTGTATAAACAATATGTAAAATCGTTAAATAAAATTATCACCGCAAAATATAACTGACCACTTAAATAATTTTTAAACTTCCTTGTTTTTTAAGTAGTGAGAATTAATCCTCGATACTTGAAAAAATGCACGGTGGACAGCGTATGGGTTGCTTGTCCGAGCGCGGTGGAAATAGCGTATAGCTCGCTGTGGCGCGCGCGGTTGGCTAAGTGTTAATAATTACATTGCGTTTGGTTTATTCTTTTCGTAAAGAGTAACGTTGAGAGACTCGCGCTTTCGTAAGATATTTTTTATTTAAGCTCAACGATAGTTATGAAATAATCAATTTTATTTTTTATGAGTGTTATATGTTCATATAAGCTAAACAGAATGGCATAAAAAAATTGCTCTTGCCTCTTTTCGTCATTAATATCAAGAGTTGACTATCGTATTGTATATATTAACAAATAACATTGTTTTGCATATTAATTTCCTTCATCTAATAATCAAAAAATTTTATACCTTTCTTATTTATCGATATCGAGCGTAGAGTGACTATCACGCGATATGTTATACAAAAACCCAAAGATGTTTCTCTATATGTCAATGTTACTGTTTCGTTAATATAATAACATATAATCGAATTATTAAACAAGTGACGTGTTAAAAAAAGCTAGCCGTGTGGACTAAGGACATATTTATAAACGTTTATCAATTTTCTTCGCCTCACTCGCGCTCGAGATTCTTTCATTAGCCTATGAACGATACACGTGTATTTCATAGCGAACGACAGTGAAGAACAGAAAAATGAAAGATGGCTCACCTTCTGAACGCTTCTTGAAAAGTACACTTGTAACTCCGCGATATTTGCGAGTACGTAAAATATGTCTTTGCACTCCGTTGTTGCTACGACCACGTTACAAACGAAACTAACAGGTCCACTATTGCGAAGATACGAAAATTTTGCAAGCCCTAACAAGTCGGCTGTTAACGTAGTGGGGACATTCTGGCCGAAGAATTACGAATCACTGGTACCAGTGGGAAACTCACTTGGCCGTAGTGGGGACATTCCGGGCGGAGTATTGCCAATCACAGGAGCCAATGGAAAACGCACTTGCTTACTCCTAACCCCTGAGAAATGTTATGGACAATTTTCGCTAGATCGTCGAGACGTCCAAAAATCAAAAGAATGTTATAACAGTGCAATCTATAAATGCAATTTATATTGATATTTATTTAAAAAGGCAGCCTGTCCTCAACGATGGCATTCGTTACTCGCGGACTCCCGCCGCAGGGGGCAGTAAGCACTCAAACAATTAATGCAACAATTAATATTTAATAATCAATATTTAATATTCAAAATTTAATATTCAATATGTAATATTTAATATTTAATATTCAATATGTAATATTCAATATTTAATATTTAATGTTCCATTTTTAATATTTAATATTTAATATTCAATATTTAATATTTAATAATCAATATTTAATATTCAATATTTAGTATTCAATATTTAATATTTAATATTTTATAATTAATATTTCATATTTATCCTGCAGCAATAACTTATAACGATGTAGGTATAGCAGAATAATTTCAACGTGCGAATAAGCAATTCTGATAGATAAATAAAATAAACAAAATAGAATTAAGTAAAAATATAAATTATTTGATCAACACCATAAATTGAAAAGCGGGACAAAATGATGTTGCAAACACTATTATCATACACACCCTTGTTATCATAATCGAAACAAGAGGAACGACTATTTCACGGTGTCGATTATACGAATCATAGCGAGAATTTACGCCTCTCGCTAACGCGTTTGCCTCGCGACCGCGTCTCCCGCGATCGGTCGTAACAATTATGTATAATAAATATAATAAAATTAAAATTCATATATCTTTCTTTATACTGCGTTGCATATATTTTATAGATATAGTGTATCTTATATATCTCAAGCATCTAATAAACAAAGCTAGAAGCAAAACTCACTTTTGCTTGATGATGTCCATTCTTCGATAAAAGATAACCCACCAAGGAACTTTTACGCACAGGTTTCTTAGCAACATTTTTTTTTTTTTTACGTGGGGAAATCCTCATGGACGCCCGGCAGCCCTCTGGGAGGCGGCGGATAGTGTCGGACTCTTACCGACTAAAACCCCACGGTGGTCGTTACGACGCTTGTCAGGAGTGTCCCGGTTCCTTTCTTTCGATATACTTCCGCGACACTCCTTCGACGTCGTCTCTCCCTTTGTTGTTGTGGGAGGCATCCTGGTTAAGCTGGGCAGCGCGGATGGGGGGACCACTCACCCCCGAGGGCCACGTTCCCTGGGCCGTCGCGCGAGTCTGAGGGGGGACCCAGACCCTCCTCAGCTGACAGCTCCTACGCCGCGCGCTTCAATGACGGTGGTGGCGGTGGTGGTGCCGCGGTCTTTATTGGGAAAAGATTCTTTACTTGTACATATATATTATAGTCTCCTCAGTTTCATGCATTTAAATCTTAGCTTACGAATAGGGAGATTTCCCTACTTAAAAATACATTCCTGTCTGATCGATCGGGAGATATCACATATTGAGCTTGACAACGCATTCTTTCTTTTTTATTAACTAATTTACTGGTACTGAACTTAACCGATATCATAAACTGATGTCATAACGATATGCGAAATTTGAAAATTAATAAAATTAAACAAAAATCTTATATATGAAATACATTGATAAAAATCTTAATTATCATTACAATATAATTAATATACATGTTATATATGTATGATACATTATATTATGTTTTTATATATATATATTAAAATTTATATAATACATGATATGATACATATATATATTATTATTATTTTATATACATTATATACATTTTTAATTTCAGCATTACAGATAAGTAATTTTTCAGCATTAAAGTAATGCTTTTTTATGTTTTTTCATAGTTCTTTCGTTTTTGACAATTCCTTGCGTTTTAATTTGGTATCTTATTTTGTCAAAAATAACAGAATTGTCCTAACTTCTATAATTATGAATTATAATTACAAATATAAGCTATTGAAGTTCTGTTATTTTTGATTATTTAGTATTCTGCTTCTGATTTTTCTTGTTGTTTTCTTTTTTTCATATTTTATGTTGGATTTTCCCGGCCGGCCTTTTTCTCGTCGTCCTCTTGCGGCAATTTGTTTGATGGTTGTACTGTGATTGGCGAAGCAACTGGTGCAACGGGCATAGGAATACTTGGTATACTGTCCAGTAATTCAATGTGGCTCATTTGTTCACCCAGTTTTACCAAATTCACGTTACATAGCTAGGACAGCTGAAGTTAATGGCTGCGGAGCTTCGTCCGACGATTGCGATGCAGATTTGTGGGGTGAAGACGTCGATTGTAGTAATGCCGGTAGGGATGTGAGGAGACCGTTATCGGAACTGTAAACATTATTAATCATGTTTTATTAACCATTTTGACGCTAATTCAATGATTTTCCATTAAAATTTTAATCAAGATTTTTTCCATTAAATTATCCAAGAAATGTTGCAGTAAGAAAAGTATTCTGCATATATATATGTTTATAAACTATATTTTTTCCAAACTATAAAAATTGTCTTAGTCGTTACGAGAAAGGAACGATCCTACGTGAAAAGGTAAGTTAATAATGTGAAACAAAATCGTTTTACATTAATCTCGTATAAAGAATTTCATATAAGACTTCGTTTGTGAAAGTATGAAGTGGGAAAATTTTTCCCAAAGCTAGAAATGGAAATTCTATGTTTCTTCTATACTTGTTTACTACTTTAAAAAGTTCAATTTAATACATAATATACTATTAAAAAATACTTTAGAATATGCTTTTTAACATAAATATATGAAATAGCAAAATTTATATGTACGTTATATCTACTATTTAAAATGATTTAATAATAGAGTGTAGAATTTGACTCACTTAGAAGAATGTCTCTTCTTGCGCGGTCTTCCAGGAATCTTCATCTTGTCTTTCTTCCTATTCAATTTAGCCAATTCCTTCAGCTTTTCTCTATATTGTCTTTGAATGTCAGCCATCCTGACTCTTATCTCAAGTTCCTTAGCATCCATATTCGGCCAGTCTGGCTCATTATCGATGTGTTCTTTTCTAGCGATATACTTCTTTGCGTCGAGTTTCCCTTGCAAATTTCTATAATCGTGACAATCAAGATGTTCTCCCAGGATATGACTTCTATCCTCATGTCTGCTATCTTCGTCGTTCTCCATCATTCTATCATCCGAACATATCTTTTCATCGTGCATTTCAGCATCAGAATCCGATAGATTATAATCAATAATCAAGAAATCTATAGATTCCTTGCTGCTAGAAATTTCACTCATATGATTGATTCCGTATAATTGTTCGTATATCTTTCTTTCATATTCTTCAAAGCCTTCTTCTCTTTCGTAGTTTACATTATGGCAAGGAGTACTAGTAGCAAGGGGAGCGTCATTTAACATATCATTATCTTCGTTATCGGTACAAATATCGTTTTCGGTAGGAGGTTCTAAGCTTCCACTTGTATTATTGTTCGCGTTTATTATAGACACTGATATTTCCTGCTCACTTTCATCATACCGTTTATCATAATCATCGTCTTCGGAATACGAGTCGTATTTAGATTCCTCATCTACTAACTCGCCATCGGTTTTGAACCTCTTGAGGCTCTCGAAATCTTGCAAATTTTCTTGCACATACTTTCTCTTGTCCGATGTCTTTCTTTCATTTTCTGGGACATTATTCGCTCTGCCCAGGTTCAACAATAAGCTAACGGCATAAGATATATCATCGAAATTCTCCAGATTCGACTTCCGGTAAGTTATATCCTCTACCTTCTCCATAAATCGTTGTTCTCTTGAATCGCATAACACCCCCAAAGAGTTGTTCATGTTGTTGGTGTGGGTCTCTTCCGGAGGAAAAAGCGCCCTGCCCTTGATAACCGATCTATCTAATTTATGTCTTCTATTTCCGTTGGATCTCACGCGTTCCAAGTGCTTAATACTGTTCGACAGCAATCCCAACACACTATAATCAACTTTAGGACTCGGTTTAGAATTAATAACAAATCGATATTTGGGAGTTTCAGTATACAATGAGTTTTCTAGCGATTCCAATTTCCCTTTTTTAGGAGTCACCGCGTCATTGTTAGTGCACTGCACTTGCACTTCACAGACCTTGGGCGGCGAGACATTCTCCATTATCACGACAGATTCTTTATCGTCGTTTAACTCCATATTATCATTACTGCTTCCCGTGTCATGCTCCGAAGAATATATCTCAATTTCTCGTCCTATATCGTAGTTTTCAATGAATTGAGAGTTCTCGCAGGATCTCAGAATGTGTCTATTCAAACTGTTTTCTAGTTCTCTCGGTATCTTCTCCGAATGTTTTCTCGAACGAAGATTTTCTGCATTCTTATCCTTCGAGTCGTCCACGTTTAGGGGTGTCGTCTCCTGTAAAGCAGCAGCTGCGTTCTTATTCAACTTCTCCACCACGTTTTCGATTCCAGGATGAGACTTTTCGACAATGTGCCTCTTAGACAGATCCTGGCACTTTGGCTTTTTCGTGGTTGATGTTGGTTCGCATCTGTATGAATAATCTTCATACATTGTTTCATCTGCTTTCTGCTTGAGTTCGACCACTTGTACGTCACAATCGATCCTCGAAATATCGAACGATTTCACAATGATCTGTGGACGTGGAACGGTTGCCTGCGATCGCTCGTCTCGGCCCTTTTGATAACTATCGCAATTCGGATTGATCTCCACTTTCGATTCTATCGGATTCTCCGATAGTTTTGGAATTTGATTGATTTCCGGAGTTTCGGCCGAAGAATTTCCATGCCTGTGTAACTCATTCGCCGACATTTCATCTGGTTTAACTAATTCGGCCTGTAAAATATAACGTGTTATGTTACTGAATGTTGTGTAAAATTTATACGTTGTAATTTCTTATCGGTCGATGAAGTCGAATGATTTTAACACTTAGACAACATAATAGGGAGTTTTTCGTTCTACGAGGACATCGCTGCGTGACCGAACGGGAAGATCCCCTTTTTTGACTTTAGCAACGCGTTTTTTTTTTTTTTTTGTTTTGTTAACCAATTTAGCGGCGTTAAACTTAATTA
The DNA here is from genome assembly GCA_029958995.1 of Bombus sonorus. NCBI lineage: Eukaryota > Metazoa > Arthropoda > Insecta > Hymenoptera > Apidae > Bombus > Bombus sonorus. The sequence goes on along the minus strand of JARWAU010000097.1, from coordinate 178,168 downwards.
AAAAGATATTCAAATCGTGTTATTTATCTTTAATGTTTTTAATTCCACCTGTATTTTTTTATACTTTGCATATTCATTCAATTTGATGTTTTGTATAAACAATATGTAAAATCGTTAAATAAAATTATCACCGCAAAATATAACTGACCACTTAAATAATTTTTAAACTTCTTTGTTTTTTAAGTAGTGAAAATTAATCCTCGATACTTGAAAAAATGCACGGTGGACAGCGTATGGGTTGCTTGTCCGAGGGCGGTGGAAATAGCGTATAGCTCGCTGTGGCGCGCGCGGTTGGCTAAGTGTTAATAATTACATTGCGTTTGGTTTATTCTTTTCGTAAAGAGTAACGTTGAGAGACTCGCGCTTTCGTAAGATATTTTTTATTTAAGCTCAACGATAGTTATGAAATAATCAATTTTATTTTTTATGAGTGTTATATGTTCATATAAGCTAAACAGTGTGGCATAAAAAAATTACTCTTGCCTCTTTTCGTCATTAATATCAAGAGTTGACTATCGTATTGTATATATTAACAAATAACATTGTTTTGCATATTAATTTCCTTCATCTAATAATCAAAAAATTTTATACCTTTCTTTTTTATCGATATCGAGCGTCGAGTGACTATCACGCGATATTTTATACAAAAAACCAAAGATGTTTCTCTATATGTCGATGTTACTTTTTCGTTAATATAATAACATATAATCGAATTATTAAACAAGTGACGTGTTAAAAAAAGCTAGCCGTGTGGACTAAGGACATATTTATAAGCGTTTATCAATTTTCTTCGCCTCACTCGCGCTCGAGATTCTTTCATTAGCCTATGAACGATACACGTGTATTTCATAGCGAACGACAGTGAAGAACAGAAAAATGAAAGATGGCTCACCTTCTGAACGCCTCTTGAAAAGTACACTTGTAACTCCGCGATATTTGCGAGTACGTCAAATATGTCTTTGCACTCCGTTGTTGCTACGACCACGTTACAAACGAAACTAACAGGTCCACTATTGCGAAGATACGAAAATTTTGCAAGCCCTAACAAGTCGGCTGTTAACGTAGTGGGGACATTCTGGCCGAAGAATTACGAATCACTGGTACCAGTGGAAAACTCACTTGGCCGTAGTGGGGACATTCCGGGCGGAGTATTGCCAATCACAGGAGCCAATGGAAAACGCACTTGCTTACTCCTAACCCCTGAGAAATGTTATGGACAATTTTCGCTAGATCGTCGAGACGTCCAAAAATCAAAAGAATGTTATAACAGTGCAATCTATAAATGCAATTTATATTGATATTTATTTAAAAAGGCAGCCTGTCCTCAACGATGGCATTCGTTACTCGCGGACTCCCGCCGCAGGGGGCAGTAAGCACTCAAACAATTAATGCAACAATTAATATTTAATAATCAATATTTAATATTCAAAATTTAATATTCAATATGTAATATTTAATATTTAATATTCAATATGTAATATTCAATATTTAATATTTAATGTTCCATTTTTAATATTTAATATTTAATATTCAATATTTAATATTTAATAATCAATATTTACTATTCAATATTTAGTATTCAATATTTAATATTTAATATTTTATAATTAATATTTCATATTTATCCTGCAGCAATAACTTATAACGATGTAGGTATAGCAGAATAATTTCAACGTGCGAATAAGCAATTCTGATAGATAAATAAAATAAACAAAATAGAATTAAGTAAAAATATAAATTATTTGATCAACACCATAAATTGAAAAGCGGGACAAAATGATGTTGCAAACACTATTATCATACACACCCTTGTTATCATAATCGAAACAAGAGGAACGACTATTTCACGGTGTCGATTATACGAATCATAGCGAGAATTTACGCCTCTCGCTAACGCGTTTGCCTCGCGACCGCGTCTCCCGCGATCGGTCGTAACAATTATGTATAATAAATATAATAAAATTAAAATTCATATATCTTTCTTTATACTGCGTTGCATATATTTTATAGATATAGTGTATCTTATATATCTCAAGCATCTAATAAACAAAGCTAGAAGCAAAACTCACTTTTGCTTGATGATGTCCATTCTTCGATAAAAGATAACCCACCAAGGAACTTTTACTCACAGGTTTCTTAGCAACTTTTTTTTTTTTTTACGTGGGGAAATCCTCATGGACGCCCGGCAGCCCTCTGGGAGGCGGCGGGTTGTGTCGGACTCTTACCGACTAAAACCCCACGGTGGTCGTTACGACGCTTGTCAGGAGTGTCCCGGTTCCTTTCTTTCGATATACTTCCGCGACACTCCTTCGACGTCGTCTCTCCCTTTGTTGTTGTGGAAGGCATCCTGGTTAAGCTGGGCAGCGCGGGTGGGGGGACCACTCACCCCCGAGTGCCACGTTCCCTGGGCCGTCGCGCGAGTCTGAGGGTGGACCCAGACCCTCCTCAGCTGACAGCTCCTACGCCGCGCGCATCAATGACGGTGGTGGCGGTGGTGGTGCCGCGGTCTTTATTGGGAAAAGATTCTTTACTTGTACATATATATTATAGTCTCCTCAGTTCCATGCATTTAAATCTTAGCTTACGAATAGGGAGATTTCCCTACTTAAAAATACATTCCTGTCTGATCGATCGGGAGATATCACATATTGAGCTTGACAACGCATTCTTTCTTTTTTATTAACTAATTTACTGGTACTGAACTTAACCGATATCATAAACTGATGTCATAACAATATGCGAAATTTGAAAATTAATAAAATTAACCAAAAATCTTATATATGAAATACATTGATAAAAATCTTAATTATCATTACAATATAATTAATATACATGTTATATATATATGATACATTATATTATGTTTTTATATATATATATATTAAAATTTATATAATACATGATATGATACGTATATATATTATTATTATTTTATATACATTATATACATTTTTAATTTCAGCATTACAGATAAGTAATTTTTCAGCATTAAAGTAATGCTTTTTTATGTTTTTTCATATTTCTTTCGTTTTTAACAATTCCTTGCGTTTTAATTTGGTATCTTATTTTGTCAAAAATAACAGAATTGTCCTAACTTCTATAATTATGAATTATAATTACAAATATAAGCTATTGAAGTTCTGTTATTTTTGATTATTTAGTATTCTGCTTCTGATTTTTCTTGTTGTTTTCTTTTTTTCATATTTCATGTTGGATTTTCCCGGCCGGCCTTTTTCTCGTCGTCCTCTTGCGGCAATTTGTTTGATGGTTGTACTGTGATTGGCGAAGCAACTGGTGCAACGGGCATAGGAATACTTGGTATACTGTCCAGTAATTCAATGTGGCTCATTTGTTCACCCAGTTTTACCAAATTCACGTTACATAGCTAGGACAGCTGAAGTTAATGGCTGCGGAGCTTCGTCCGACGATTGCGATGCAGATTTGTGGGGTGAAGACGTCGATTGTAGTAATGCCGGTAGGGATGTGAGGAGACCGTTATCGGAACTGTAAACATTATTAATCATGTTTTATTAACCATTTTGACGCTAATTCAATGATTTTCCATTAAAATTTTAATCAAGATTTTTTCCATTAAATTATCCAAGAAATGTTGCAGTAAGAAAAGTATTCTGCATATATATATGTTTATAAACTATATTTTTTCCAAACTATAAAAATTGTCTTAGTCGTTACGAGAACGGAACGATCCTACGTGAAAAGGTAAGTTAATAATGTGAAACAAAATCTTTCTACATTAATCTCGTATAAAGAATTTCATATAAGACTTCGTTTGTGAAAGTATGAAGTGGTAAAATTTTTCCCAAAGTTAGAAATGGAAATTCTATGTTTCTTCTATACTTGTTTACTACTTTAAAAAGTTCAATTTAATACATCATATACTATAAAAAAATACTTTAGAATATGCTTTCTAACATAAATATATGAAATAGCAAAATTTATATGTACGTTATATCTACTATTTAAAATGATTTAATAATAGAGTGTAGAATTTGACTCACTTAGAAGAATGTCTCTTCTTGCGCGGTCTTCCAGGAATCTTCATCTTGTCTTTCTTCCTATTCAATTTAGCCAATTCCTTCAGCTTTTCTCTATATTGTCTTTGAATGTCAGCCATCCTGACTCTTATCTCAAGTTCCTTAGCATCCATATTCGGCCAGTCTGGCTCATTATCGATGTGTTCTTTTCTAGCGATATACTTCTTTGCGTCGAGTTTCCCTTGCAAATTTCTATAATCGTGACAATCAAGATGTTCTCCCAGGATATGACTTCTATCCTCATGTCTGCTATCTTCGTCGTTCTCCATCATTCTATCATCCGAACATATCTTTTCATCGTGCATTTCAGCATCAGAATCCGATAGATTATAATCAATAATCAAGAAATCTATAGATTCCTTGCTGCTAGAAATTTCACTCATATGATTGATTCCGTATAATTGTTCGTATATCTTTCTTTCATATTCTTCAAAGCCTTCTTCTCTTTCGTAGTTTACATTATGGCAAGGAGTACTAGTAGCAAGGGGAGCGTCATTTAACATATCATTATCTTCGTTATCGGTACAAATATCGTTTTCGGTAGGAGGTTCTAAGCTTCCACTTGTATTATTGTTCGCGTTTATTATAGACACTGATATTTCCTGCTCACTTTCATCATACCGTTTATCATAATCATCGTCTTCGGAATACGAGTCGTATTTAGATTCCTCATCTACTAACTCGCCATCGGTTTTGAACCTCTTGAGGCTCTCGAAATCTTGCAAATTTTCTTGCACATACTTTCTCTTGTCCGATGTCTTTCTTTCATTTTCTGGGACATTATTCGCTCTGCCCAGGTTCAACAATAAGCTAACGGCATAAGATATATCATCGAAATTCTCCAGATTCGACTTCCGGTAAGTTATATCCTCTACCTTCTCCATAAATCGTTGTTCTCTTGAATCGCATAACACCCCCAAAGAGCTGTTCATGTTGTTGGTGTGGGTCTCTTCCGGAGGAAAAAGCGCCCTGCCCTTGATAACCGATCTATCTAATTTATGTCTTCTATTTCCGTTGGATCTCACGCGTTCCAAGTGCTTAATACTGTTCGACAGCAATCCCAACACACTATAATCAACTTTAGGACTCGGTTTAGAATTAATAACAAATCGATATTTGGGAGTTTCAGTATACAATGAGTTTTCTAGCGATTCCAATTTCCCTTTTTTAGGAGTCACCGCGTCATTGTTAGTGCACTGCACTTGCACTTCACAGACCTTGGGCGGCGAGACATTCTCCATTATCACGACAGATTCTTTATCGTCGTTTAACTCCATATTATCATTACTGCTTCCCGTGTCATGCTCCGAAGAATATATCTCAATTTCTCGTCCTATATCGTAGTTTTCAATGAATTGAGAGTTCTCGCAGGATCTCAGAATGTGTCTATTCAAACTGTTTTCTAGTTCTCTCGGTATCTTCTCCGAATGTTTTCTCGAACGAAGATTTTCTGCATTCTTATCCTTCGAGTCGTCCACGTTTAGGGGTGTCGTCTCCTGTAAAGCAGCAGCTGCGTTCTTATTCAACTTCTCCACCACGTTTTCGATTCCAGGATGAGACTTTTCGACAATGTGCCTCTTAGACAGATCCTGGCACTTTGGCTTTTTCGTGGTTGATGTTGGTTCGCATCTGTATGAATAATCTTCATACATTGTTTCATCTGCTTTCTGCTTGAGTTCGACCACTTGTACGTCACAATCGATCCTCGACATATCGAACGATTTCACAATGATCTGGGGACGTGGAACGGTTGCCTGCGATCGCTCGTCTCGGCCCTTTTGATAACTATCGCAATTCGGATTGATCTCCACTTTCGATTCTATCGGATTCTCCGATAGTTTTGGAATTTGATTGATTTCCGGAGTTTCGGCCGAAGAATTTCCATGCCTGTGTAACTCATTCGCCGACATTTCATCTGGTTTAACTAATTCGGCCTGTAAAATATAACGTGTTATGTTATTGAATGTTGTGTAAAATTTATACTTTGTAATTTCTTATCGGTCGATGAACTCGAATGATTTTAACACTTAGACAACATAATAGGGAGTTTTTCCTTCTGCGAGAACATCGCTGCGTGACCGAACGGGAAGATCCCCTTTTTTGACTTTAGCATCGCGTTTTTTTTTTTTGGTTTTGTTAACCAATTTAGCGGCGTTAAACTTAATTAAAAAGATATTCAAATCGTGTTATTTATCTTTAATATTTTTAATTCTACCTGTATTTTTTTATACTTTGAATATACTTTCAATTTGATGTTTTGTATAAACAATATGTAAAATCGTTAAATAAAATTATCACCGCAAAATATAACTGACCACTTAAATAATTTTTAAACTTCCTTGTTTTTTAAGTAGTGAGAATTAATCCTCGATACTTGAAAAAATGCACGGTGGACAGCGTATGGGTTGCTTGTCCGAGCGCGGTGGAAATAGCGTATAGCTCGCTGTGGCGCGCGCGGTTGGCTAAGTGTTAATAATTACATTGCGTTTGGTTTATTCTTTTCGTAAAGAAAAGGTAAGAAAAAGTAACGTTGAGAGACTCGCACTTTCGTAAGATATTTTTTATTTAAGCTCAACGATAGTTTTGAAATAATCAATTTTATTTTTTATGAGTGTTATATGTTCATATAAGCTAAACAGTGTGGCATAAAAAAATTACTCTTGCCTCTTTTCGTCATTAATATCAAGAGTTGACTATCGTATTGTATATATTAACAAATAACATTGTTTTGCATATTAATGTCCTTCATCTAATAATCAAAAAATTTTATACCTTTCTTTTTTATCGATATCGAGCGTCGAGTGACTATCACGCGATATTTTATACAAAAAACCAAAGATGTTTCTCTATATGTCGATGTTACTTTTTCGTTAATATAATAACATATAATCGAATTATTAAACAAGTGACGTGTTAAAAAAAGCTAGCCGTGTGGACTAAGGACATATTTATAAGCGTTTATCAATTTTCTTCGCCTCACTCGCGCTCGAGACTCTTTCATTAGCCTATGAACGATACACGTGTATTTCATAGCGAACGACAGTGAAGAACAGAAAAATGAAAGATGGCTCACCTTCTGAACGCTTCTTGAAAAGTACACTTGTAACTCCGCGATATTTGCGAGTACGTAAAATATGTCTTTGCACTCTGTTGTTGCTACGACCACGTTACAAACGAAACTAACAGGTCCACTATTGCGAAGATACGAAAATTTTGCAAGCCCTAACAAGTCGGCTGTTAACGTAGTGGGGACATTCTGGCCGAAGAATTACGAATCACTGGTACCAGTGGAAAACTCACTTGGCCGTAGTGGGGACATTCCGGGCGGAGTATTGCCAATCACAGGAGCCAATGGAAAACGCACTTGCTTACTCCTAACCCCTGAGAAATGTTATGGACAATTTTCGCTAGATCGTCGAGACGTCCAAAAATCAAAAGAATGTTATAACAGTGCAATCTATAAATGCAATTTATATTGATATTTATTTAAAAAGGCAGCCTGTCCTCAACGATGGCATTCGTTACTCGCGGACTCCCGCCGCAGGGGGCAGTAAGCACTCAAACAATTAATGCAACAATTAATATTTAATAATCAATATTTAATATTCAAAATTTAATATTCAATATTTAATATTTAATATTTAATATTCAATATGTAATATTCAATATTTAATATTTAATGTTCCATTTTTAATAATTAATATTTAATATTCAATATTTAAGATTTAATATTCAATGTTTAATATTCAATATTTAATATTCAATATTTAATATTTAATATTTTATAATTAATATTTCATATTTATCCTGCAGCAATAACTTATAATGATGTAGGTATAGCAGAATAATTTCAACGTGCGAATAAGCAATTCTGATAGATAAATAAAAGAAACGAAATAGAATTAAGTAAAAATATAAATTATTTGATCAACACCATAAATTGAAAAGCGGGACAAAATTATGTTGCAAACACTATTATCATACACACCCTTGTTATCATAATCGAAACAAGAGGAACGACTATTTCACGGCGTCGATTATACGAATCGTAGCGTGAATTTACGCCTCTCGCTAACGCGTTTGCCTCGCGACCGCGTCTCCCGCGAACGGTCGTAACAATTATGTATAATAAATATAATAAAATTAAAATTCATATATCTTTCTTTATACTGCGTTGCATATATTTTATAGATATAGTGTATCTTATATATCTCAAGCATCTAATAAACAAAGCTAGAAGCAAAACTCACTTTTGCTTGATGATGTCCATTCTTCGATAAAAGATAACCCACCAAGGAACTTTTACTCACAGGTTTCTTAGCAACTTCTTTTTTTTTTTTTACGTGGGGAAATTCTCATGGACGCCCGGCAGCCCTCTGGGAGGCGGCGGGTAGTGTCGGACTCTTACCGACTAAAGCCACACGGTGGTCGTTACGACGCTTGTCAGGAGTGTCCCGGTTCCTTTCTTTCGATATACTTCCGCGACACTCCTTCGACGTCGTCTCTCCCTTTGTTGTCGTGGGAGGCATTCTGGTTAAGCTGAACAGCGCGGGTGGGGGGACCACTCACCCCCGAGTGCCGCGATCCCTGGGCCGTCACGCGAGTCTGAGGGGGTCCCAGATCCTCCTCAGCTGACAGCTCATTCGCCGCGCGCTTCAATGACGGTGGTGGCGGTGGTGGTGCCGCGGTCTTTATTGGGAAAAGATTCTTTACTTGTACACATATATATTATAGTCTCCTCAGTTTCATGCATTTAAATCTTAGCTTACGAATAGGGAGATTTCCCTACTTAAAAATACATTCCTGTCTGATCGATCGGGAGATGTCACATATTGAGCTTGACAACGCATTCTTTCTTTTTTATTAACTAATTTAGTGGTACTGAACTTAACCGTTATCATAGACTGATGTCATAAAAATATGCGAAATTTGAAAATTAATAAAATTAACCAAAAATCTTATATATGAAATACATTGATAAAAATCTTAATTATCATTACAATATAATTAATATACATGTTATATATATATGATACATTATATTATGTTTATATATATATATATATTAAAATTTATATAATACATGATATGATACATATATATATTATTATTATTTTATATACATTATATACATTTTTAATTTCAGCATTACAGATAAGTAAGTTTTCAGCATTAAAGTAATGCTTTTTTATGTTTTTTCATATTTCTTTCGTTTTTAACAATTCCTTGCGTTTTAATTTGGTATCTTATTTTGTCAGAAATAACAGAATTGTCCTAACTTCTATAATTATGAATTATAATTACAAATATAAGCTATTGAAGTTCTGTTATTTTTGATTATTTAGTATTCTGCTTCTGATTTTTCTTGTTGTTTTCTTTTTTTCATATTTTATGTTGGATTTTCCCGGCCGGCCTTTTTCTCGTCGTCCTCTTGCGGCAATTTGTTTGATGGTTGTACTGTGATTGGCGAAGCAACTGGTGCAACGGGCATAGGAATACTTGGTATACTGTCCAGTAATTCAATGTGGCTCATTTGTTCACCCAGTTTTACCAAATTCACGTTACATAGCTAGGACAGCTGAAGTTAACGGCTGCGGAGCTTCGTCCTACGATTGCGATGCAGATTTGTGGGGTGAAGACGTCGATTGTAGTAATGTCGGTGGGGATGTGAGGAGACCGTTATCGGAACTGTAAACATTATTAATCATGTTTTATTAACCATTTTGACGCTAATTCAATGATTTTCCATTAACATTTTAATCTAGATTTTTTCCATTAAATAATCCAAGAAATGCTGCAGTAAGAAAAGTATTCTGCATATATATATGTTTATAAACTATATTTTTTCCAAACTATAAAAATTGTCTTAGTCGTTACGAGAAAGGAACGATCCTACGTGAAAAGGTAAGTTAATAATGTGAAACAAAATCTTTTTACATTAATCTCGTATAAAGAATTTCATATAAGACTTCGTTTGTGAAAGTATGAAGTGGGAAAACTTTTCCCAAAGCTAGAAATGGAAATTCTATGTTTCTTCTATACTTGTTTACTACTTTAAAAAGTTCAATTTAATACATAATATACTATAAAAAAATACTTTAGAATATGCTTTTTAACATAAATATATGAAATAGCAAAATTTATATGTACGTTATATCTACTATTTAAAATGATTTAATAATAGAGTGTAGAATTTGACTCACTTAGAAGAATGTCTCTTCTTGCGCGGTCTTCCAGGAATCTTCATCTTGTCTTTCTTCCTATTCAATTTAGCCAATTCCTTCAGCTTTTCTCTATATTGTCTTTGAATGTCAGCCATCCTGACTCTTATCTCAAGTTCCTTAGCATCCATATTCGGCCAGTCTGGCTCATTATCGATGTGTTCTTTTCTAGCGATATACTTCTTTGCGTCGAGTTTCCCTTGCAAATTTCTATAATCGTGACAATCAAGATGTTCTCCCAGGATATGACTTCTATCCTCATGTCTGCTATCTTCGTCGTTCTCCATCATTCTATCATCCGAACATATCTTTTCATCGTGCATTTCAGCATCAGAATCCGATAGATTATCATCAATAATCAAGAAATCTATAGATTCGTTGCTGCTAGAAATTTCACTCATATGATTGATTGCGTATAATTGTTCGTATACCTTTCTTTCATATTCTTCAAAGTCTTCTTCTCTTTCGTAGTTTACATTATGGCAAGGAGTACTAGTAGCAAGGGTATTACGCTATAACGTATAACGTCATATGGTACTACGTTATAACGTCTAACGTTATATAGTATTACGTTATATCGTGTAACGTACTATAGCATTTCCTTATAACGTATAACATCATATGGTATTACGTTATAACTTATAACGTTATATAGTATTACGTTATAACGTATAACGTTATATAGTACTACGTTATAACGTATAAAGTCATAAGGTATTACGTTATAACTTATAACGTCAAATGGTATTACGTTATAACGTGTAACGTACTATAGCATTTCCTTATAACGTGTAACGTCATGTGGTATTACGTTATAACGTATAACGTCATATGGTATTACGTTATAACGTATAACGTTATATAGTATTACGTTATAACGTTTAACGTTATGTGGTATTACGTTATAACGTATAACGTTATATAGTATTACGTTATAACGTATGAAGTCATAAGGTATTACGTTATAACTTATAACGTTATATAGTATTACGTTATAACGTATAAAGTCATAAGGTATTACGTTATAACTTATAACGTCAAATGGTGTTACGTTATAACGTGTAGCGTACTATAGCATTTCTTTATAACGTATAACATCATATGGTATTACGTTATGACGTATAACGTCATATGGTATTACGTTATAACGTATAACGTTATATGGTATTACGTTATAACGTATAACGTCAGATGGTATTACGTTATAACGTATAACGTTATATAGTATAACGTTATAACGTATAACGTCATATGGTATTACGTTATATCGTGTAACGTACTATAGCATTTCCTTATAACGTATAACATCATATGGTATTACGTTACAACGCATAACGTTGTATAGTATTACGTTATAACGTCTAACGTTATATAGTATTACGTTATATCGTGTAACGTACTAGAGCATTTCCTTATAACGTATAACATCATATGGTATTACGTTATAACGTATATCGTTATATAGTATTTCGTTATAACGTATAACGTTATATAGCATTACGTTATAACGTGTAACGTACTATAGCATTTCTTTATAACGTATAACATCATATGGTATTACGTTATAACTTATAACGTCATATGGTATTACGTTATAACTTCTAACGTTATATAGTATTACGTTATATCGTATAACGAACTATGGCCTTTCCTTCTAACGTATAACATCATATGGTATTACGTTATAACGTATAACGTTATAACGTATAACGTTATGTGGTATTACGTTATAACGTATAACGTTATATAGTATTACGTTATAACGTATAAAGTCATAAGGTATTACGTTATAACTTATAACGTCAAATGGTGTTACGTTATAACGTGTAACGTACTATAGCATTTCTTTATAACGTATAACATCATATGGTATTACGTTATGACTTATAACGTCATATGGTATTACGTTATATCGTGTAACGTACTATAGCATTTCCTTATAACGTATAACATCATATGGTATTACGTTATGACGTATAACGTCATATGGTATTACGTTATAACGTATAACATCATATGGTATTACGTTATAACGAATAACGTTGTATAGTATTACGTTATAACGTCTAACGTTATATAGTATTACGTTATATCGTGTAACGTACTGTAGCATTTCCTTATAACGTATAACATCATATGGTATTACGTTATAACGTATATCGTTATATAGTATTACGTTATAACGTATAACGTTATATAGCATTACGTTATAACGTGTAACGTACTATAGCATTTCTTTATAACGTATAACATCATATGGTATTACGTTATGGCGTATAACGTCATATGGTATTACGTTATACCGTGTAACGTACTATAGCATTTCCTTATAACGTATAACATCATATGGTATTACGTTACAACGCATAACGTTGTATAGTATTACGTTATAACGTCTAACGTTATATAGTATTACGTTATATCGTGTAAAGTACTAGAGCATTTCCTTATAACGTATAACATCATATGGTATTACGTTATAACGTATATCGTTATATAGTATTTCGTTATAACGTATAATGTTATAGAGCATTACGTTATAACGTGTAACGTACTATAGCATTTCTTTATAACGCATAACATCATACGGTATTACGTTATAACGTATAACGTCATATGGTATTACGTTATAACGTATAACGTTATATAGTATTACGTTATAACGTATAACGCTATATCGTATTACGTTATAACGTATAACGTTATATAGTATTACGTTATATCGTGTAACGTACTATAGCATTTCTTTATAACGTATAACATCATACGGTATTACGTTATAACGTATAACGTCATATGGTATTACGTTATAACGTATAACGTACTATAGCATTTCTTTATAACGTATAACATCATATGGTATTACGTTATGGCGTATAACGTCATATGGTATTACGTTATATCGTGTAACGTACTATAGCATTTCCTTATAACGTATAACATCATATGGTATTACGTTACAACGCATAACGTTGTATAGTATTACGTTATAACGTCTAACGTTATATAGTATTACGTTATATCGTGTAAAGTACTAGAGCATTTCCTTATAACGTATAACATCATATGGTATTACGTTATAACTTATAACGTCATATGGTATTACGTTATAACGTCTAACGTTATATAGTATGACGTTATATCGTATAACGAACTATGGCCTTTCCTTATAACGTATAACATCATATGGTATTACGTTATAACGTATAACGTTATATAGTATTACGTTATAACGTATAATGTTATAGAGCATTACGTTATAACGTGTAACGTACTATAGCATTTCTTTATAACGTATAACATCATACGGTATTACGTTATAACGTATAACGTCATATGGTATTACGTTATAACGTATAACGTTATATAGTATTACGTTATAACGTATAACGCTATATCGTATTACGTTATAACGTATAACGTTATATAGTATTACGTTATATCGTGTAACGTACTATAGCATTTCCTTATAACGTATAACATCATATGGTATTACGTTATAACGTATAACGTTATATAGCATTTCCTTATAACGTATAACGTCATATGGTATTACGTTATAACGTATAACGTTATATGGTCTTACGATATAACGTATAACGTCAGATGGTATTACGTTATAACGTATAACGTTATATAGTATAACGTTACAACGTATAACGTTATGTGGTATTACGTTATAACGTATAACGTTATATAGTATTACGTTATAACGTATAAAGTCATAAGGTATTACGTTATAACTTATAACGTCAAATGGTATTACGTTATAACGTGTAACGTACTATAGCATTTCCTTATAACGTGTAGCGTCATATGGTATTACGTTATAACGTACAACTTTATATAGTATTACGTTATAACGTATAACGTTATATAGCATTACGGTATAACGTGTAACGTACTATAGCATTTCCTTATAACGTATAACGTCATATGGTATTACGTTATAACGTATAACGTTATATAATGTTACGTTATAACGCATAACGCTATATAGTATTACGTTATAACGTGTAACGTTATATGGTATTACGTTATAACGTATAACGTTATATAGCATTACGTTATAACGTGTAACGTACTATAGCATTCGTTTATAACGTATAACATCATATGGTATTACGCTATAACGTATAACGTCATATGGTATTACGTTATAACGTCTAACGTTATATAGTATTACGTTATATCGTGTAACGTACTATAGCCTTTCCTTATAACGTATAACATCATATGGTATTACGTTATAACGTATAACGTTATATAGTATTACGTTATAACGTATAACGTTATATAGTACTACGTTATAACGTATAAAGTCATAAGGTATTACGTTATATCTTATAACGTCAAATGGTACTACGTTATAACGTGTAACGTACTATAGCATTTCCTTATAACGTGTAACGTCATGCGGTATTACGTTATAACGTATAACGTCATATGGTATTACGTTATAACGTGTAACGTTATATAGTATTACGTTATAACGTATAACGTTATGTGGTATTACGTTATAACGTATAACGTTATATAGTATTACGTTATAACGTATGAAGTCATAAGGTATTACGTTATAACGTATAGCGTCCTATGGTATTACGTTATAACGTATAACGTTATATAGTATTACGTTATAACGTATAACAGTATATAGTATTACGTTATAGCGTATAACGTTATATAGTATTACGTTATATCGTGTAACGTACTATAGCATTTCCTTATAACGTATAACATCATATGGTATTACGTTATAACGTATAACGTTATACAGCATTTCCTTATAACGTATAACGTCATATGGTATTACGTTATAGCTTATAGCGTTATATGGTATTACGTTATAACGTATAACGTCAAATGGTGTTACGTTATAACGTGTAACGTACTATAGCATTTCTTTATAACGTATAACATCATATGGTATTACGTTATGACGTATAACGTCATATGGTATTACGTTATATCGTGTTACGTACTATAGCATTTCCTTATAACGTATAACATCATATGGTATTACGCTATAACGTATAACGTCATATGGTATCACGTTATAACGTCTAACGTTATATAGTATTACGTTATATCGTGTAACGTACTATAGCCTTTCCTTATAACGTATAACATCATATGGCATTACGTTATAACGTATAACGTTATATAGTATTACGTTATAACGTATAACGTTATATAGTACTACGTTATAACGTATAAACTCATAAGGTATTACGTTATAACTTATAACGTCAAATGGTATTACGTTATAGCGTATAACGTTATATAGTATTACGTTATAACGTATAGCGTCATATGGTATTACGTTATAACGTATAACGTTATATAGTTTTACGTTATAACGTATAACGTTATATAGTATAACGTTATAACGTATAACGTTATGTGGTATTACGTTATAACGTATAACGTTATATAGTATTACGTTATAACGTATAAAGTCATAAGGTATTACGTTATAACTTATAACGTCAAATGGTGTTACGTTATAACGTGTAACGTACTATAGCATTTCTTTATAACGTATAACATCATATGGTATTACGTTATGACGTATAACGTCATATGGTATTACGTTATAACGTATAACGTTATATAGTATTACGTTATAACGTATAGCGTCATATGGTATTACGTTATAACGTATAACGTTATATAGTATTACGTTATAACGTATAACAGTATATAGTATTACGTTATAGCGTATAACGTTATATAGTATTACGTTATATCGTGTAACGTACTATAGCATTTCCTTATAACGTATAACATCATATGGTATTACGTTATAACGTATAACGTTATATAGCATTTCCTTATAACGTATAACGTCATATGGTATTACGTTATAACGTATAGCGTTACATGGTATTACGTTATAACGTATAACGTCAGATGGTATTACGTTATAACGTATAACGTTATATAGTTTTACGTTATAACGTATAACGTTATATAGTATAACGTTATAACGTATAACGTTATGTGGTATTACGTTATAACGTATAACGTTATATAGTATTACGTTATAACGTATAAAGTCATAAGGTATTACGTTATAACTTATAACGTCAAATGGTGTTACGTTATAACGTGTAACGTACTATAGCATTTCTTTATAACGTATAACATCATATGGTATTACGTTATGACGTATAACGTCATATGGTATTACGTTATAACGTATAACGTTATATAGTATTACGTTATAACGTATAGCGTCATATGGTATTACGTTATAACGTATAACGTTATATAGTATTACGTTATAACGTATAACAGTATATAGTATTACGTTATAGCGTATAACGTTATATAGTATTACGTTATATCGTGTAACGTACTATAGCATTTCCTTATAACGTATAACATCATATGGTATTACGTTATAACGTATAACGTTATATAGCATTTCCTTATAACGTATAACGTCATATGGTATTACGTTATAACGTATAGCGTTACATGGTATTACGTTATAACGTATAACGTCAGATGGTATTACGTTATAACGTATAACGTTATATAGTATAACGTTATAACGTATAACGTTATGTGGTATTACGTTATAACGTATAACGTTATATAGTATTACGTTATAACGTATAACGTTATATAGTATTACATTATAACGTATAACGTTATGTGGTATTACGTTATAACGTATAACGTTATATAGTATTACGTTATAACGTATGAAGTCATAAGGTATTACGTTATAACTTATAACGTCAAAGGGTATTACGTTATAACGTATAACGTCCTATAGCATTTCCTTATAACGTGTAACGTCATATGGTATTACGTTGTAACGTACAACGTTATATAGTATTACGTTATAACGTATAACGTTATATAGCATTACGTTATAACGTGTAACGTACTATAGCATTTCCTTATAACGTATAACATCATATGGTATTACGTTATAACGTATATCGTTATATAGTATTACGTTATAACGTATAAAGTTATATAGCATTACGTTATAACGTGTAACGTACTATAGCATTTCTTTATAACGTATAACATCATACGGTATTACGTTATAACGTATAACGTCATATGGTATTACGTTATAACGTATAACGTTATATAGTATTACGTTATAACGTATAATGTTATATAACATTACGTTATAACGTGTAACGTACTATAGCATTTCTTTATAACGTATAACATCATACGGTATTACGTTATAACGTATAGCGTCATATGGTATTACGTTATAACGTATAACGTTATATAGTATTACGTTATAACGTGTAACAGTATATAGTATTACGTTATAGCGTAAAACGTTATATAGTATTACGTTATATCGTGTAACGTACTATAGCATTTCCTTATAACGTATAACATCATATGGTATTACGTTATAACGTATAACGTTATATAGCATTTCCTTATAACGTATAACGTCATATGGTATTACGTTATATCGTATAGCGTTATATGGTATTACGTTATAACGTATAACGTCAGATGGTATTACGTTATAACGTATAACGTTATATAGTATAACGTTATAACGTATAACGTTATGTGGTATTACGTTATAACGTATAACGTTATATAGTATTACGTTATAACGTATAAAGTCATAAGGTATTACGTTATAACTTATAACGTCAAATGGTGTTACGTTATAACGTGCAACGTACTATTGCATTTCTTTATAACGTATAACATCATATGGTATTACGTTATGACTTATAACGTCATATGGTATTACGTTATATCGTGTCACGTACTATAGCATTTCCTTATAACGTATAACATCATATGGTATTACGTTATAACGAAAAACGTTGTATAGTATTACGTTATAACGTCTAACGTTATATAGTATTACGTTATATCGTGTAACGTACTGTAGCATTTCCTTATAACGTATAACATCATATGGTATTACGTTATAACGTATATCGTTATATAGTATTACCTTATAACGTATAACGTTATATAGCATTACGTTATAACGTGTAACGTACTATAGCATTTCTTTATAACGTACAACGTCAGATGGTATTACGTTATAACTTATAACGTCAAATGGTGTTACGTTATATCGTGTAACGTACTATAGCATTTCCTTATAACGTATAACATCATATGGTATTACGTTATGACGTATAACGTCATATGGTATTACGTTATAACGTATAACGTTATATGTTATTACGTTATAACGTATAACGTCAGATGGTATTACGTTATAACGTATAACGTTGTATAGTATAACGTTATAACGTATAACGTTATGTGGTATTACGTTATAACGTATAACGTTATATAGTATTACGTTATAACGTATAAAGTCATAAGGTATTACGTTATAACTTATAACGTCAAATGGTGTTACGTTATAACGTGTAGCGTACTATAGCATTTCTTTATAACGTATAACATCATATGGTATTACGTTATGACGTATAACGTCATATGATATTACGTTATAACGTATAACGTTATATGGTATTACGTTATAACGTATAACGTCAGATGGTATTACGTTATAACGTATAACGTTATATAGTATAACGTTATAACGTATAACGTTATGTGGTATTACGTTATAACGTATAACGTTATATAGTATTACGTTATAACGTATAAATTCATAAGGTATTACGTTATAACTTATAACGTCAAATGGTGTTACGTTATAACGTGTAGCGTACTATAGCATTTCTTTATAACGTATAACATCATATGGTATTACGTTATGACGTATAACGTCATATGGTATTACGTTATAACGTATAACGGTATATGGTATTACGTTATAACGTATAACGTCAGATGGTATTACGTTATAACGAATAACGTTATATAGTATAACGTTATAACGTATAACGTTATGTGGTATTACGTTATAACGTATAACGTTATATAGTATTACGTTATGACGTATAACGTCATATGGTATTACGTTATAACGTATAACATCATATGGTATTACGTTATAACGAATAACGTTGTATAGTATTACGTTATAACGTCTAACGTTATATAGTATTACGTTATATCGTGTAACGTACTGTAGTATTTCCTTATAACGTATAACATCATATGGTATTACGTTATAACGTATATCGTTATATAGTATTACGTTATAACGTATAACGTTATATAGCATTACGTTATAACGTGTAACGTACTATAGCATTTCTTTATAACGTATAACATCATATGGTATTACGTTATAGCTTATAACGTCATATGGTATTACGTTATATCGTGTAACGCACTATAGCATTTCCTTATAACGTATAACGTCACATGGTATTACGTTATAACGTATATCGTTATATAGTATTTCGTTATAACGTATAACGTTATATAGCATTACGTTATAACGTGTAACGTACTATAGCATTTCTTTATAACGTATAACATCATATGGTATTACGTTATAACTTATAACGTCATATGGTATTACGTTATAACGTCTAACGTTATATAGTATTACGTTATATCGTATAACGAACTATGGCCTTTCCTTATAACGTATAACATCATATGGTATTACGTTATAACGTATAACGTTATATAGTATTACGTTATAACGTATAATGTTATATAGCATTACGTTATAACGTGTAACGTACTATAGCATTTCTTTATAACGTATAACATCATACGGTATTACGTTATAACGTATAACGTCATATGGTATTACGTTATAACGTATAACGTTATATAGTATTACGTTATAACGTAT
Organism: Bombus sonorus; assembly: GCA_029958995.1. NCBI lineage: Eukaryota > Metazoa > Arthropoda > Insecta > Hymenoptera > Apidae > Bombus > Bombus sonorus. The sequence goes on along the minus strand of JARWAU010000097.1, from coordinate 158,144 downwards.
AACGCTATATAGTATTACGTTATAACGTATAACGTTATATAGTATTACGTTATATCGTGTAACGTACTATAGCATTTCCTTATAACGTATAACATCATATGGTATTACGTTATAACGTATAACGTTATATAGCATTTCCTTATAACGTATAACGTCATATGGTATTACGTTATAACGTATAACGTTATATAGCATTACGTTATAACGTGTAACGTACTATAGCATTTCCTTATAACGTATAACGTCACATGGTATTACGTTATAACGTATAACGTTATATGATGTTACGTTGTAACGTATAACGTTATAAGGTATTACGCTATATCGTGTAACGTACTATAGCATTTCTTTATAACGTATAACATCATATGGTATTACGTTATAACGTATAACGTTGTATAGTATTACGTTATAACGTCTAACGTTGTATAGTATTACGTTATAACGTCTAACGTTATATAGCATTACGTTATATCGTGCAACGTACTATAGCATTTCCCTATAACGTATAACATCATATGGTATTACGTTATAACGTATATCGTTATATAGTATTACGTCATAACGTATAACGTTATATAGCATTACGTTATAACGTGTAACGTACTATAGCATTTCTTTATAACGTATAACATCATATGGTATTACGTTATAACGTATAACGTCATATGGTATTACGTTATAACGTCTAACATTATATAGTATTACGTTATATCGTGTAACGTACTATAGCATTTCCTTATAACGTATAACGTCATATGGTATTACGCTATAACGTATAACGTTATATAATGTTACGTTATAACGTATAACGTCATAAGGTATTACGCTATATCGTGTAACGTACTATAGCATTTCCTTATAACGTATAACGTCATATGGTATTACGTTATAACGTCTAACGTTATATAGTATTACGTTATATCGTGTAGCGTACTATAGCATTTCCTTATAACGTATAACGTCATATGGTATTACGCTATAACGTATAACGTTATATAATGTTACGTTATAACGTATAACGTCATAAGGTATTACGCTATATCGTGTAACGTACTATAGCATTTCTTTATAACGTATAACGTCATAAGGTATTACGCTATATCGTGTAACGTACTATAGCATTTCTTTATAACGTATAACGTCATATGGTATTACGTTATAACGTCTAACGTTATATAGTATTACGTTATATCGTGTAACGTACTATAGCATTTCCTTATAACGTATAACATCTTATGGTATTACGTTATAACGTATAACGTTGTATAGTATTACGTTATAACGTCTAACGTTATATAGCATTACGTTATCACGTGTAACGTACTATAGCATTTCTTTATAACGTATAACATCATATGGTATTACGTTATAACGTATAACGTCAGATGGTATTACGTTATAACGTATAACGTTATATAGTATAACGTTATAACGTATAACGTTATGTGGTATTACGTTATAACGTATAACGTTATACAGTATTACGTTATAACGTATAAAGTCATAAGGTATTACGTTATAACTTATAACGTCAAATGGTATAACGTTATAACGTGTAACGTACTATAGCATTTCCTTATAACGTGTAACGTCATATGGTATTACGTTATAACGTACAACGTTATATAGTATTACGTTATAACGTATAACGTTATATAGCATTTCCTTATAACGTATAACGTCATATGGTATTACGTTATAACGTATAACGTTATATGGTCTTACGTTATAACGTATAACGCCAGATGATATTACGTTATAACGTATAACGTTATATGGTCTTACGTTATAACGTATAACGTCAGATGGTATTACGTTATAACGTATAACGTTATACTATATAACGTTATACGTTATAACGTTATGTGGTATTACGTTATAACGTATAACGTTATATAGTATTACGTTATAACGTATAAAGTCATAAGGTATTACGTTATAACTTATAACGTCAAATGGTATAACGTTATAACGTGTAACGTACTATAGCATTTCCTTATAACGTGTAACGTCATATGGTATTACGTTATAACGTATAACGTTGTATAGTATTACGTTATAACGTCTAACGTCATATGGTATTACGTTATAACGTCTAACGTTATATAGTATTACGTTATATCGTGTAACGTACTATAGCCTTTCCTTATAACGTATAAGATCATATGGTATTACGTATAACGTTATATAGTATTACATTATAATGTATAACGTTATATAGCATTACGTTATCACGTCTAACGTACTATAGCATTTCTGTATAACGTATAACATCATATGGTATTACGTTATAACGTATAACGTCATATGGTATTACGTTATAACGTCTAACGTTATATAGTATTACGTTATATCGTGTAACGTACTATAGCCTTTCCTTATAACGTATAACATCATATGGTATTACGTATAACGTTATATAGTATTACATTATAACGTATAACGTTATATAGCATTACGTTATCACGTCTAACGTACTATAGCATTTCTTTATAACGTATAACATCATATGGTAGTATGTTATAACGTATAACGTCATATGGTATTACGTTATAACATATAACGTCATATGGTATTTCGCCATAACGTGTAACGTACTATAGCATTTCCCTATAACGTATAACGTCATATGGTATTACGTTATAACGTATAACGTCATAAGGTTTTACGTTATAACTTATAGCGTCATATGGTATTACGTTATAACGTGTAACGTACTGTAGCATTCCTTTATAACGGATTACGTCATATGGTATTACGTTAAAATGTATAACGTTATATAGAATTACATTATGACGTGGAGCGCTATATAGTAATACGTTATAACTTAGAACGTTATATCGTATTACGTTATAACGTGTACCGTACTATAGCATTTCCTTATAACGTATAACGTCATATGGTATTACGTTATAACGTATAACATTATATGGTATTACGTTATAACGTATAACGTCAGATGGTATTACGTTATAACGTTTAACGTTATGTGGTATTACGTTATATCGTGTAACGTACGATAGCATTTCCCTATAACGTATAACTTCATATGGTATTACGTTATAACGTATAACGTTATATAGTATTTCGTTATTTCGTGTGACGTACTATAGCATTTCCCTATAAAGTGTTACGTCATATGGTATTACGTTATAACGTATAACGTCATATGGTATTACGTTATATCGTGTAACGTACTATAGCATTTCCTTTAACGTATAACATCATATGGTATTACGTTATAACGTTTAACGTCATAAGGTATTACGTTATAACTTATAACGTTATATAGTATTACGTTATAACGTGTAACGTACTATAGCATTTCTTTATAACGTATAACGTCATATGGTATTACGTTATAACTTATAACGTTATATAGTATTACGTTATAACGTGTAACGTACTATAGCATTACGTTATAACCTATAACGTCATAAGGTATTACGTTATAACTTATAACGTTATATAGTACTACGTTATAGCCTGTAACGTACTATAGCATTTCTTTATAACGTATAACGTCATATGGTATTACGTTATAACGTATAACATTATATGGTATTACGTTATAACGTATAACGTCAGATGGTATTACCTTATAACGTATAACGTTATGTAGCATTACGTTATAACGTAGAACGATATATAGCATTTCCTTATAACGTATAACATCATACGGTATTACGATATAATATAACGTTATATAGTATTACGTTATAACCTATAACGTTATATAGTATTACGTTATGACGTATAACGTCATAAGGCATTACGTTATAAGTTATAACGTTATATAGTATTACGTTATAACGTGTAACGTACTGTAGCATTCCTTTATAACGTATAACGTCATATAGTATTACGTTATAACGTATAACGTTATGTGGTATTACATTATAACGTATAACGTTATATAGCGTTACATTATAGCGTATAACGTTATGTAGCATTACGTTAGAACCTATAACGTTATATAGTATTACGTTATGACGTATAACGTCATAAGGTATTACGTTATAACTTATAACGTTATATAGTATTAAGTTATAACCTGTAACGTACTATAGCATTTCTTTATAACGTATAACGTCATATGGTATTACGTTATAACGTATAACATTATATGGTATTACGTTATAACGTATAACGTCAGATGGTATTACCTTATAACGTATAACGTTATGTAGCATTACGTTATAACGTAGAACGATATATAGCATTTCCTTATAACGTATAACATCATACGGTATTACGATATAATATAACGTTATATAGTATTACGTTATAACCTATAACGTTATATAGTATTACGTTATGACGTATAACGTCATAAGGCATTACGTTATAAGTTATAACGTTATATAGTATTACGTTATAACGTGTAACGTACTGTAGCATTCCTTTATAACGTATAACGTCATATAGTATTACGTTATAACGTATAACGTTATGTGGTATTACATTATAACGTATAACGTTATATAGCGTTACATTATAGCGTATAACGTTATGTAGCATTACGTTAGAACCTATAACGTTATATAGTATTACGTTATGACGTATAACGTCATAAGGTATTACGTTATAACTTATAACGTTATATAGTATTAAGTTATAACCTGTAACGTACTATAGCATTTCTTTATAACGTATAACGTCATATGGTATTACGTTATAACGTATAACGTCATAAGGTATTACCTTATAACGTATAATGTTATGTAGCATTACGTTATAACGTATAACGTTATGTAGTATTACGCTATAACGTATAACGACATAAGGCATTACATTATAAGTTATAACGTTATATAGTATTACGTTATAACGTATAACGTCATAAGGCATTACATTATAAGTTATAACGTTATATAGTATTACGTTATATCGTCTAACGTACTATAGCCTTTCCTTATAACGTATAACATCATATGGTATTACGTATAACGTTATATAGTATTACATTATAACGTATAACGTTATATAGCATTACGTTATCACGTCTAACGTACTATAGCATTTCTTTATAACTTATAACGTTATATGGTATTACGTTATACCGTATAACGTTATGTAGCATTACGTTATAACGTATGAAGTTATATAGTATTAAGTTATGACGAATAACGTCATAAGGCATTACATTATAAGTTATAACGTTATACAGTATTACGTTATATCGTGTAACGTACTATAGCCTTTCCTTATAACGTATAACATCATATGGCATTACGTATAACGTTATATAGTATTACATTATAACGTATAACGTTATATAGCATTACGTTATCACGTCTACCGTACTATAGCATTTCTTTATAACGTATAACGTCATATGGTATTACGTTATAACGTATAACGTCATAAGGTATTACGTTATAACGTATAACGTTATATAGCATTTCCTTATAACGTATAACGTCATAAGGTATTACGTTATAACTTATAACGTTATATAGTATTACGTTATAACGTATAACGTCATAAGGCATTACATTATAAGTTATACCGTTATATAGTATTACGTTATAACGTGTAACGTACTGTAGCATTCCTTCATCACGTATAACGTCATATAGTATTACGTTATAACGTATAACGTTATGTCGTATTACGTTATAACGTATAACGTTATGTGGTATTACGTTATACCGTATAACGTTATGTAGCATTACGTTATAACGTATGAAGTTATATAGTATTACGTTATAACGTATAACGTTATATAGTATTACGTTATATCGTGTAACGTACTATAGCATTTCCTTATAACGTATAACATCATATGGTATTACGTTATAACGTATAACGTTATATAGTATTACGTTATATCGTGTAACGTTCTATAGCATTTCCTTATAACGTATAACATCATATGGTATTACGTTATAACGTATAACGTCATATGGTATTACGTTATAACGTATAACGTTATATAGTATTACGTTATAACGTATAACGTCATACCGTATTTCGTTATAACGTGTAACGTACTATAGCATTTCTTTATAACGTATAACATCATATGGTATTACGTTATAACGTATAACGTCATATGGTATTACGTTATACCGTGTAGCGTACTATAGCATTCCCTTATAACGTATAACATCATATGGTATTACGTTATAACGTATAACGTTGTATAGTATTACGTTATAACGTATAACGTTATATAGCATTACGTTATAACGTATAACGTCATATGGTATAACGTTATAACGTATAACGTTATATAGTATTACGTTATAACGTATAACCTTATATAGTATTACGTTATAACGTATAACGTCATATGGTATTACGTTATAACGTATAACGTTATATGGTATTACGTTATAACGTATAACGTCAGATGGTATTACGTTATAACGTATAACGTTATGTGGTATTACGTTATAACGTATAACGTTATATAGCATTACGTTATAACGTATAACGTCATAAGGTGTTACGTTATAACTTATAACATTATATAGTATTACGTTATAACGTGTAACGTATTGTAGCATTCCTTTATAACGGATTACGTCATATGGTATTACGTTAAATGTATAACGTTATATAGTATTACATTATGACGTGGAACGCTATATAGTAATACGTTATAACTTAGAACGTTATATCGTATTACGTTATAACGTGTACCGTACTATAGCATTTCCTTATAACGTATAACGTCATATGGTATTACGTTATAACGTATAACGTCATAAGGTTTTACGTTATAACTTATAGCGTCATATGGTATTACGTTATAACGTGTAACGTACTATAGCATTTCCTTATAACGTATAACGTCATATGGTAATACGTTATAACGTAGAACGATATATAGCATTTCCTTATAACGTATAACATCATACGGTATTACGATATAATATAACGTTATATAGTATTACGTTATAACCTATAACGTTATATAGTATTACGTTATGACGTATAACGTCATAAGGCATTACGTTATAAGTTATAACGTTATATAGTATTACGTTATAACGTGTAACGTACTGTAGCATTCCTTTATAACGTATAACGTCATATAGTATTACGTTATATCGTATAACGTTATGTGGTATTACATTATAACGTATAACGTTATATAGTACTACGTTATAGCCTGTAACGTACTATAGCATTTCTTTATAACGTATAACGTCATATGGTAATACGTTATAACGTATAACGTCATAAGGTATTACCTTATAACGTATAACGTTATGTAGCATTACGTTATAACGTAGAACGATATATAGCATTTCCTTATAACGTATAACATCATACGGTATTACGATATAATATAACGTTATATAGTATTACGTTATAACCTATAACGTTATATAGTATTACGTTATGACGTATAACGTCATAAGGCATTACGTTATAAGTTATAACGTTATATAGTATTACGTTATAACGTGTAACGTACTGTAGCATTCCTTTATAACGTATAACGTCATATAGTATTACGTTATAACGTATAACGTTATGTGGTATTACATTATAACGTATAACGTTATATAGCGTTACATTATAGCGTATAACGTTATGTAGCATTACGTTAGAACCTATAACGTTATATAGTATTACGTTATGACGTATAACGTCATAAGGTATTACGTTATAACTTATAACGTTATATAGTATTAAGTTATAACCTGTAACGTACTATAGCATTTCTTTATAACGTATAACGTCATATGGTATTAAATTATAACGTATAACGTCATAAGGTATTACCTTATAACGTATAACGTTATGTAGCATTACGTTATAACGTATAACGTTATATAGTATTACGCTATAACGTATAACGTCATAAGGCATTACATTATAAGTTATAACGTTATATAGTATTACGTTATAACGTATAACGTCATAAGGCATTACATTATCAGTTATAACGTTATATAGTATTACGTTATATCGTCTAACGTACTATAGCCTTTCCTTATAACGTATAACATCATATGGTATTACGTATAACGTTATATAGTATTACATTATAACGTATAACGTTATAAAGCATTACGTTATCACGTCTAACGTACTATAGCATTTCTTTATAACTTATAACGTTATATGGTATTACGTTATACCGTATAACGTTATGTAGCATTACGTTATAACGTATGAAGTTATATAGTATTACGTTATGACGAATAACGTCATAAGGCATTACATTATAAGTTATAACGTTATACAGTATTACGTTATATCGTCTAACGTACTATAGCCTTTCCTTATAACGTATAACATCATACGGTATTACGTATAACGTTATATAGTATTACATTATAACGTATAACGTTATAAAGCATTACGTTATCACGTCTAACGTACTATAGCATTTCTTTATAACTTATAACGTTATATGGTATTACGTTATAACGTATAACGTTATGTAGCATTACGTTATAACGTATAACGTTATATAGTATTACGCTATAACGTATAACGTCATAAGGTATTACGTTATAACTTATAACGTTATATAGTATTACGTTATAACGTATAACGTCATAAGGCATTACATTATAAGTTATACCGTTATATAGTATTACGTTATAACGTGTAACGTACTGTAGCATTCCTTCATCACGTATAACGTCATATAGTATTACGTTATAACGTATAACGTTATGTCGTATTACGTTATAACGTATAACGTTATGTGGTATTACGTTATACCGTATAACGTTATGTAGCATTACGTTATAACGTATGAAGTTATATAGTATTACGTTATAACGTATAACGTTATATATTATTACGTTATATCGTGTAACGTACTATAGCATTTCCTTATAGCGTATAACATCATATGGTATTACGTTATAACGTATAACGTCATATGGTATTACGTTATAACGTATAACGTTATATAGTATTACGTTATAACGTATAACGTCATACCGTATTTCGTTATAACGTGTAACGTACTATAGCATTTCTTTATAACGTATAACATCATATGGTATTACGTTATAACGTATAACGTCATATGGTATTACGTTATATCGTGTAGCGTACTATAGCATTCCCTTATAACGTATAACATCATATGGTATTACGTTATAACGTATAACGTTGTATAGTATTACGTTATAACGTATAACGTTATATAGCATTACGTTATAACGTATAACGTCATATGGTATAACGTTATAACGTATAACGTTATATAGTATTACGTTATAACGTATAACGTCATATGGTATTACGTTATAACGTATAACGTTATATGGTATTACGTTATAACGTATAACGTCAGATGGTATTACGTTATAACGTATAACGTTATGTGGTATTACGTTATAACGTATAACGTTATATAGCATTACGTTATAACGTATAACGTCATAAGGTGTTACGTTATAACTTATAACATTATATAGTATTACGTTATAACGTGTAACGTATTGTAGCATTCCTTTATAACGGATTACGTCATATGGTATTACGTTAAATGTATAACGTTATATAGTATTACATTATGACGTGGAACGCTATATAGTAATACGTTATAACTTAGAACGTTATATCGTATTACGTTATAACGTGTACCGTACTATAGCATTTCCTTATAACGTATAACGTCATATGGTATTACGTTATAACGTATAACGTCATAAGGTTTTACGTTATAACTTATAGCGTCATATGGTATTACGTTATAACGTGTAACGTACTATAGCATTTCCTTATAACGTATAACGTCATATGGTAATACGTTATAACGTATAACGTTATATGGTATTACGTTATAACGTATAACGTCAGATGGTATTACGTTATAACGTATAACGTTATATAGCATTACGTTATAGCGTATAACGTTATGTAGCATTACGTTATAACGTATAACGTTATACAGCAATATGTTATAACGCATAACGTTATGTAGCATTACGTTATAACAAATAACGTTATATAGTATTACGTTATGACGTATAACGTTATAAGGTATTGCGTTATAACTTATAACGTTATATAGTATTACGTTATAACGTGTAACGTACTATAGGATTTCTTTATAACGTATAACGTCATATGGTATTACGTTATAACTTATAACGTTATATAGTATTACGTTACAACGTATAACGATATATGATATTACGTTATAACGTATAACGTCATATGGTATTACGTTATAACGTCTAACGTTATATAGCATTACGTTATAACGTGTAACGTACCATAGCATTTCCTTATAACGTATAACGTCATATGGTATTACGTTATAACGTGTAACGTACTATAGCATTTCCCTATAACGTATAACGTCATATGGTATTACGTTATAACGTGTAACGTACTATAGCATTTCCTTATAACGTATAACGTCATATGGTATTACGTTATAACGTATAACGTTATATGGTATTACGGTATAACGTATGACGTCAGATGGTATTACGTTATAACGTATAACGTTATATAGTATTACGTTATAACGTATAACGCTATGTGGTATTACGTTATAACGTATAACGTTATATAGGATTACGTTATAACGTATAACGTTATGTAGCATTACGTGATAACGTATAACGTCATATAGTATTACGTTATAACGAATAACGTTATATAGTATTACGTTATAACGTATAACGTTATATAGTATTACGTTATAACGTATAACGTTATATGGTATTACGGTATAACGTATGACGTCAGATGGTATTACGTTATAACGTATAACGTTATATAGTATTACGTTATAACGTATAACGTTATGTGGTATTACGTAATAACGTATAACGTTATATAGTATTACGTTGTAACGTATAACGTCATTGGTATTTCGTTATAACGTGTAACGTACTATAGCATTTCCCTGTAACGTATAACGTCATATGGTATTACGTTATCACGTATAACGTTATATAGTTTTACGTTATATCGTGTGACGTACTATAGCATTTCCTTATAAAGTGTTACGTCATATGGTATTACGTTATAACGTATAACGTTGTATAGTATTACGTTATAACGTATAACGTCATATGGTATTTCGTTATAACGTGTAACGTACTATAGCATTTCTTTATAACGTATAGCATCATATGGTATTACGTTATAACGTATAACGTCATATGGTATTACGTTATAACGTATAACGTTATATAGCATTTCCTTATAAAGTGTTACGTCATATGGCATTACGTTATAACGTATAATGTCATAAGGTATTACGTTATAACGTATAACGTCATAAGGTATTACGTTATAACGTATAACGTTATATAGTATTACGTTATAACGTATAACGTCATACGGTATTTCGTTATAACGTGTAACGTACCATAGCATTTCTTTAGAACGTATAACATCATATGGTATTACGTTATAACGTATAACGTCATATGGTATTACGTTATATCGTGTAGCGTACTATAGCATTCCCTTATAACGTATAACATCATATGCTATTACGTTATAACGTATAACGTTGTATAGTATTACGTTATAACGTCTAACGTACTATAGCATTTCTTTATAACGTATAACGTCATATGGTATTACGTTATAACGTATAACGTCATAAGGTATTACGTTATAACGTATAACGTTATATAGCATTTCCTTATAACGTATAACGTCATAAGGTATTACGTTATAACTTATAACGTTATATAGTATTACGTTATAACGTATAACGTCATAAGGCATTACATTATAAGTTATAACGTTATATAGTATTACGTTATAACGTGTAACGTACTGTAGCATTCCTTCATCACGTATAACGTCATATAGTATTACGTTATAACGTATAACGTTATGTCGTATTACGTTATAGCGTATAACGTTATGTGGTATTACGTTATAACGTATAACGTTATATAGTATTACGTTATAACGTATAAAGTCATAAGGTATTTCGCTATAACTTATAACGTTATATAGTATTACGTTATAACGTGTAACGTACTATAGCATTTCTTTATAACGTATAACGTCATATGGTATTACGTTATAACGTATAACGTCATAAGGTATTACCTTATAACGTATAACGTTATGTAGCATTACGTTATAACGTATAACGTTATATAGTATTACGTTATAACGTATAACGTCATAAGGCATTACATTATAAGTTATAACGTTATATAGTATTACGTTATAACGTGTAACGTACTGTAGCATTCCTTCATCACGTATAACGTCATATAGTATTACGTTATAACGTATAACGTTATGTCGTATTACGTTATAACGTATAACGTTATGTGGTATTACGTTATACCGTATAACGTTATGTAGCATTACGTTATAACGTATGAAGTTATATAGTATTACGTTATGACGTATAACGTCATAAGGCATTACATTATAAGTGATAACGTTATATAGTATTACGTTATAACGTGTAACGTACTATATCATTCCTTTATTACGTATAACGTCATATAGTATTACGTTATAACGTATAACGTTATGTGGTATAACATTATAACGTATAACGTTATATAGCATTACGTTATAGCGTATAACGTTATGTAGCATTACGTTATAACGTATAACGTTATACAGCAATACGTTATAACGCATAACGTTATGTAGCATTACGTTATAACAAATAGCGTTATATAGTATTACGTTATGACGTATAACGTTATAAGGTATTACGTTATAACTTATAACGCTATATAGTATTACGTTATAACGTGTAACGTACTATAGGATTTCTTTATAACGTATAACGTCATATGGTATTACGTTATAACTTATAACGTTATATAGTATTACGTTACAACGTATAACGATATATGATATTACGTTATAACGTATAACGTCAGATGGTATTACGTTATAACGTATAACGTTATATAGTATTACGTTATAACGTATAACGCTATGTGGTATTACGTTATAACGTATAACGTTATATAGGATTACGTTATGACGTATAACGTTATGTAGCATTACGTGATAACGTATAACGTCATATAGTATTACGTTATAACGAATAACGTTATATAGTATTACGTTATAACGTATAACGTTATATAGTATTACGTTATAACGTATAACGTTCTATGGTATTGCGGTATAACGTATGACGTCAGATGGTATTACGTTATAACGTATAACGTCATATGGTATTACGTTATAACGTATAACGTTATATAGCATTTCCTTATAAAGTGTTACGTCATATGGTATTACGTTATAACGTATAACGTCATAAGGTATTACGTTATAACGTATAACGTTATATAGCATTTCCTTATAACGTATAACGTCATAAGGTATTACGTTATAACTTATAACGTTATATAGTATTACGTTATAACGTATAACGTCATAAGGCATTACATTATAAGTTATAACGTTATATAGTATTACGTTATAACGTGTAACGTACTGTAGCATTCCTTCATCACGTATAACGTCATATAGTATTACGTTATAACGTATAACGTTATGTCGTATTACGTTATAGCGTATAACGTTATGTGGTATTACGTTATAACGTATAACGTTATATAGTATTAAGTTATAACGTATAAAGTCATAAGGTATGTCGCTATAACTTATAACGTTATATAGTATTTCGTTATAACGTGTAACGTACTATAGCATTTCTTTATAACGTATAACGTCATATGGTATTACGTTATAACGTATAACGTCATAAGGTATTACCTTATAACGTATAACGTTATGTAGCATTACGTTATAACGTATAACGTTATATAGTATTACGTTATAACGTATAACGTCATAAGGCATTACATTATAAGTTATAACGTTATATAGTATTACGTTATAACGTGTAACGTACTATATCATTCCTTTATCACGTATAACGTCATATAGTATTACGTTATAACGTATAACGTTATGTGGTATAACATTATAACGTATAACGTTATATAGCATTACGTTATAGCGTATAACGTTATGTAGCATTACGTTATAACGTATAACGTTATACAGCATTACGTTATAACGCATAACGTTATGTAGCATTACGTTATAACAAATAACGTTATATAGTATTACGTTATGACGTATAACGTTATAAGGTATTACGTTATAACTTATAACGCTATATAGTGTTACGTTATAACGTGTAACGTACTATAGGATTTCTTTATAACGTATAACGTCATATGGTATTACGTTATAACTTATAACGTTATATAGTATTACGTTACAACGTATAACGATATATGATATTACGTTATAACGTATAACGTCATATGGTATTACGTTATAACGTCTAACGTTATATAGCATTACGTTATAACGTGTAACGTACCATAGCATTTCCTTATAACGTATAACGTCATATGGTATTACGTTATAACGTGTAACGTACTATAGCATTTCCCTATAACGTATAACGTCATATGGTATTACGTTATAACGTGTAACGTACTATAGCATTTCCTTATAACGTATAACGTCGTATGGTATTACGTTATAACGTATAACGTTATATGGTATTACGGTATAACGTATGACGTCAGATGGTATTACGTTATAACGTATAACGTTATATAGTATTACGTTATAACGTCTAACGTACTATAGCATTTCTTTATAACGTATAACGTTATATAGTATTACGTTACAACGTATAACGATATATGATATTACGTTATAACGTATAACGTCATATGGTATTACGTTATAACGTCTAACGTTATATAGCATTACGTTATAACGTATAACGTCATATGGTATTACGTTATAACGTATAATGTTAAATGGTATTACGTTATAACGTATAACGTCAGACGGTATTACGTTATAACGTATAACGTTATGTGGTATTACGTTATAACGTATACCGTTATATAGCATTACGTTATAACGTATAACGTCATAAGGTGTTACGTTATAACTTATAACGTTATATAGTATTACGTTATAACGTGTAACGTATTGTAGCATTCCTTTATAACGGATTACGTCATATGGTATTACGTTAAATGTATAACGTTATATAGTATTACATTATGACGTGGAACGCTATATAGTAATACGTTATAACTTAGAACGTTATATCGTATTACGTTATAACGTGTACCGTACTATAGCATTTCCTTATAACGTATAACGTCATATGGTATTACGTTATAACGTATAACGTCATAAGGTTTTACGTTTTAACTTATAGCGTCATATGGTATTACGTTATAACGTGTAACGTACTATAGCATTTCCTTATAACGTATAACGTCATATGGTATTACGTTATAACGTATAACGTTATATGGTATTACGTTATAACGTATAACGTCAGATGGTATTACGTTATGACGTATAACGTTATATAGCATTACGTTATAGCGTATAACGTTATGTAGCATTACGTTATAACGTATAACGTTATACAGCAATACGTTATAACGCATAACGTTATGTAGCATTACGTTATAACAAATGACGTTATATAGTATTACGTTATGACGTATAACGTACTATAGGATTTCTTTATAACGTATAACGTCATATGGTATTACGTTATAACTTATAACGTTATATAGTATTACGTTACAACGTATAACGATATATGATATTACGTTATAACGTATAACGTCATATGGTATTACGTTATAACGTCTAACGTTATATAGCATTACGTTATAACGTGTAACGTACCATAGCATTTCCTTATAACGTATAACGTCATATGGTATTACGTTATAACGTATAACGTTATATGGTATTACGGTATAACGTATGACGTCAGATGGTATTACGTTATAACGTATAACGCTATGTGGTATTACGTTATAACGTATAACATTATATAGGATTACGTTATAACGTATAACTTTATGTAGCATTACGTGATAACGTATAACGTCATATAGTATTACGTTATAACTTATAACGTTATATAGTATTACGTTACAACGTATAACGATATATGATATTACGTTATAACGTATAACGTCATATGGTATTACGTTATAACGTATAACGTTATATGGTATTACGTTATAACGTATAACGTCAGATGGTATTACGTTATAACGTATAACGTTATATAGCATTACGTTATAGCGCATAACGTTATGTAGCATTACGTTATAACGTATAACGTTATACAGCAATACGTTATAACGCATAACGTTATATAGTATTACGTTATAACGTGTAACGTACTATAGGATTTCTTTATAACGTATAACGTCATATGGTATTACGTTATAACTTATAACGTTATATAGTATTACGTTACAACGTATAACGATATATGATATTACGTTATAACGTATAACGTCATATGGTATTACGTTATAACGTCTAACGTTATATAGCATTACGTTATAACGTGTAACGTACCATAGCATTTCCTTATAACGTATAACGTCATATGGTATTACGTTATAACGTGTAACGTACTATAGCATTTCCCTATAACGTATAACGTCATATGGTATTACGTTATAACGTGTAACGTACTATAGCATTTCCTTATAACGTATAACGTCATATGGTATTACGTTATAACGTATAACGTTATATGGTATTACGGTATAACGTATGACGTCAGATGGTATTACGTTATAACGTATAACGTTATATAGTATTACGTTATAACGTATAACGCTATGTGGTATTACGTTATAACGTATAACATTATATAGGATTACGTTATAACGTATAACTTTATGTAGCATTACGTGATAACGTATAACGTCATATAGTATTACGTTATAACGAATAACGTTATATAGTATTACGTTATAACGTATAACGTTATATAGTATTACGTTATAACGTATAACGTTATATGGTATTACGGTATAACGTATGACGTCAGATGGTATTACGTTATAACGTATAACGTTATATAGCATTACGTTATAACGTATAACGTTATGTGGTATTACGTAATAACGTATAACGTTATATAGTATTACGTTGTAACGTATAACGTCATTGGTATTTCGTTATAACGTGTAACGTACTATAGCATTTCCCTGTAACGTATAACGTCATATGGTATTACGTTATCACGTATAACGTTATATAGTATTACGTTATATCGTGTGACGTACTATAGCATTTCCTTATAAAGTGTTACGTCATATGGTATTACGTTATAACGTATAACGTCATATGGTATTACGTTATATCGTGTAACGTACTATAGCATTTCCTTATAGCGTATAACATCATATGGTATTACGTTATAACGTATAACGTTGTATAGTATTACGTTATAACGTATAACGTCATATGGTATGTCGTTATAACGTGTAACGTACTATAGCATTTCTTTATAACATATAGCATCATATGGTATTACGTTATAACGTATAACGTCATATGGTATTACGTTATAACGTATAACGTTATATAGCATTTCCTTATAAAGTGTTACGTCATATGGTATTACGTTATAACGTATAACGTCATAAGGTATTACGTTATAACGTATAACGTTATATAGTATTACGTTATAACGTATAACGTCATACGGTATTTCGTTATATCGTGTAACGTACTATAGCATTTCTTTATAACGTATAACATCATATGGTATTACGTTATAACGTATAACGTCATATGGTATTACGTTATATCGTGTAGCGTACTATAGCATTCCCTTATAACGTATAACATCATATGGTATTACGTTATAACGTATAACGTTGTATAGTATTACGTTATAACGCATAACGTTATACAGCATTACGTTATAACGTATAACGTCATATGGTATTACGTTATAACGTATAACGTTATATAGTATTACGTTATAACGTATAACCTTATATAGTATTACGTTATAACGTATAACGTCATATGGTATTACTTTATAACGTATAACGTTATATGGTATTACGTTATAACGTATAACGTCAGATGGTATTACGTTATAACGTATAACGTTATGTGGTATTACGTTATAACGTATAACGTTATATAGCATTACGTTATAACGTATAACGTCATAAGGTGTTACGTTATAACTTATAACGTTATATAGTATTACGTTATAACGTGTAACGTACTGTAGCATTCCTTTATAACGGATTACGTCATATGGTATTACGTTAAAATGTATAACGTTATATAGTATTACATTATGACGTGGAACGCTATATAGTAATACGATATAACTTAGAACGTTATATCGTATTACGTTATAACGCGTACCGTACTATAGCATTTCCTTATAACGTATAACGTCATATGGTATTACGTTATAACGTATAACGTCATAAGGTTTTACGTTATAACTTATAGCGTCATATGGTATTACGTTATAACGTGTAACGTACTATAGCATTTCCTTATAACGTATAACGTCATATGGTATTACGTTATAACGTATAACGTTATATGGTATTGCGTTATAACGTATAACGTCAGATGGTATTACGTTATAACGTTTAACGTTATGTGGTATTACGTTATATCGTGTAACGTTATATAGTATTTCGTTATTTCGTGTGACGTACTATAGCATTTCCCTATAAAGTGTTACGTCATATGGTATTACGTTATAACGTATAACGTCATATGGTATTACGTTATATCGTGTAACGTACTATAGCATTTCCTTATAACGTATAACATCATATGGTATTACGTTATAACGTATAACGTCATAAGGTGTTACGTTATAACTTATAACGTTATATAGTATTACGTTATAACGTGTAACGTACTATAGCATTTCTTTATAACGTATAACGTCATATGGTATTACGTTATAACTTATAACGTTATATAGTATTACGTTATAACGTGTAACGTACTATAGCATTACGTTATAACGTATAACGTCATATAGTATTACGTTATGACGTATAACGTCATAAGGTATTACGTTATAACTTATAACGTTATATAGTATTACGTTATAACGTGTAACGAACTATAGCATTTCTTTATAACGTATATCGTCATATGGTATTACGTTATAACGTATAACGTCATAAGGTATTACCTTATAACGTATAACGTTATGTAGCATTACGTTATAACGCATAACGTTATATAGTATTACGTTATAACGTATAACGTCATAAGGCATTACATTATAAGTTATAACGTTATATAGTATTACGTTATAACGTGTAACGTACTGTAGCATTCCTTCATCACGTATAACGTCATATAGTATTACGTTATAACGTATAACGTTATGTCGTATTACGTTATAACGTATAACGTTATGTGGTATTACGTTATACCGTATAACGTTATGTAGCATTACGTTATAACGTATGAAGTTATATAGTATTACGTTATGACGAATAACGTCATAAGGCATTACATTATAAGTTATAACGTTATATAGTATTACGTTATATCGTGTAACGTACTATAGCCTTTCCTTATAACGTATAACATCATATGGTATTACGTATAACGTTATATAGTATTACATTATAACGTATAACGTTATATAGCATTACGTTATCACGTCTAACGTACTATAGCATTTCTTTATAACGTATAACGTCATATGGTATTACGTTATAACGTATAACGTCATAAGGTATTACGTTATAACGTATAACGTTATATAGCATTTCCTTATAACGTATAACGTCATAAGGTATTACGTTATAACTTATAACGTTATATAGTATTACGTTATAACGTATAACGTCATAAGGCATTACATTATAAGTTATAACGTTATATTGTATTACGTTATAACGTGTAACGTACTGTAGCATTCCTTCATCACGTATAAAGTCATATAGTATTACGTTATAACGTATAACGTTATGTCGTATTACGTTATAACGTATAACGATATGTGGTATTACGTTATACCGTATAACGTTATGTAGCATTACGTTATAACGTATGAAGTTATATAGTATTACGTTATAACGTATAACGTTATATAGTATTACGTTATATCGTGTAACGTACTATAGCATTTCCTTATAACGTATAACATCATATGGTATTACGTTATAACGTATAACGTTATATAGCATTTCCTTATAACGTATAACGTCATATGGTATTACGTTATAACGTATAACGTTATATGGTCTTACGTTATAACGTATAACGTCAGATGGTACTACGTTATAACGTATAACGTTATATAGTATAACGTTATAACGTATAACGTTATGTGGTATTACGTTATAACCTATAACGTTATACAGTATTACGTTATAACGTATAAAGTCAGAAGGTATTACGCTATAACTTATAACGTTATATAGTATTACGTTATAACGTGTAACGTACTATAGCATTTCTTTATAACGTATAACGTCATATGGTATTACGTTATAACGTATAACGTCATAAGGTATTACCTTATAACGTATAACGTTATGTAGCATTACGTTATAACGTATAACGTTATATAGTATTACGTTATAACGTATAACGTCATAAGGCATTACATTATAAGTTATAACGTTATATAGTATTACGTTATAACGTGTAACGTACTGTAGCATTCCTTCATCACGTATAACGTCATATAGTATTACGTTATAACGTATAACGTTATGTCGTATTACGTTATAACGTATAACGTTCTGTGGTATTACGTTATACCGTATAACGTTATGTAGCATTACGTTATAACGTATGAAGTTACATAGTATTACGTTATGACGTATAACGTCATAAGGCATTACATTATAAGTTATAACGTTATATAGTATTACGGTATAACGTGTAACGTACTATATCATTCCTTTATCACGTATAACGTCATATAGTATTACGTTATAACGTATAACGTTATGTCGTATTACGTTATAACGTATAACGTTATGTGGTATTACGTTATACCGTATAACGTTATATAGCATTACGTTATAGCGTATAACGTTATGTAGCATTACGTTATAACGTATAACGTTATACAGCAATACGTTATAACGCATAACGTTATGTAGCATTACGTTATAACAAATAACGTTATATAGTGTTACGTTATGACGTATAACGTTATAAGGTATTACGTTATAACTTATAACGTTATATAGTATTACGTTATAACGTGTAACGTACTATAGGATTTCTTTATAACGTATAACGTCATATGGTATTACGTTATAACTTATAACGTTATATAGTATTACGTTATAACGTGTAACGTACTATAGCATTACTTTATAACGTATAACGTCATATGGTAATACGTTATAACGTATAACGTCATAAGGTATTACCTTATAACTAATAACGTTATGTAGCATTACGTTATAACGTATAACGTTATATAGTATTACGTTATACCGTATAACGTTATGTTGTATTACGTTATAACGTATAACGTTATATAGCATTACGTTATAACGTATAACGTTATGCAGTATTACGTTATAACGTGTAACGTACTATAGCATTTCCTTATAACGTATAACATCATATGGTATTACGTTATAACGTATAACGTCATATGGTATTACGTTATAACGTATAACGTTATATAGTATTACGTTATAACGTATAACGTTATGTGGTATTACGTTATAACGTACAACGTTATACAGCATTACGTTATAACGCATAACGTTATGTAGCATTACGTTATAACAAATAACGTTATATAGTATTACGTTATAACGTATAACGTCATAAGGTATTACGTTATACCTTATAACGTTATATAATATTACGTTATAGTGTGTAACGTACTATAGCATTCCTTTATAACGTATAACGTCATATGGTATTACGTTATAACGTATAACGTCATATAGTATTACGTTATAACGTATAACGTTATATAGTATTACGTTATAACGTGTAACGTACTGTAGCATTCCTTTATAACGGATTATGTCATATGGTATTACGTTAAAATGTATAACGTTATATAGTATTACATTATGACGTGGAACGCTATATAGTAACACGTTATAACTTAGAACGTTATATCGTATTACGTTATAACGTGTACCGTACTATAGCATTTCCTTATAACGTATAACGTCATATGGTATTACGTTATAACGTATAACGTCATAAGGTTTTACGTTATAACTTATAGCGTCATATGGTATTACGTTATAACGTGTAACGTACTATAGCATTTCCTTATAACGTATAACGTCATATGGTATTACGTTATAACGTATAACGTTATATGGTATTACGTTATAACGTATAACGTCAGATGGTATTACGTTATAACGTTTAACGTTATGTGGTATTACGTTATATCGTGTAACGTACGATAGCATTTCCTTATAACGTATAACTTCATATGGTATTACGTTATAACGTATAACGTTATATAGTATTTCGTTATTTCGTGTGACGTACTATAGCATTTCCCTATAAAGTGTTACGTCATATGGTATTACATTATAACGTATAACGTCATATGGTATTACGTTATATCGTGTAACGTACTATAGCATTTCCTTATAACGTATAACATCATATGGTATTACGTTATAACTTATAACGTTATATAGTATTACGTTATAACGTGTAACGTACTATAGCATTTCTTTATAACGTATAACGTCATATGGTATTACGTTATAACTTATAACGTTATATAGTATTAGGTTATAACGAGTAACGTACTATAGCATTACTTTATAACGTATAACGTCATATGGTAATACGTTATAACGTATAACGTCATACGGTATTACCTTATAACGTATAACGTTATGTAGCATTACGTTATAACGTATAACGTTATATAGTATTACGTTATAACGTATAACGTCATAAGGTATTACGTTATAACTTATAACGTTATATAGCACTACGTTATAGCCTGTAACGTACTATAGCATTTCTTTATAACGTATAACGTCATATGGTAATACGTTATAACGTATAACGTCATAAGGTATTACCTTATAACGTATAACGTTATGTAGCATTACGTTATAACGTAGAACGATATATAGCATTTCCTTATAACGTATAACATCATACGGTATTACGATATAATATAACGTTATATAGTATTACGTTATAACCTATAACGTTATATAGAATTACGTTATGACGTATAACGTCATAAGGCATTACGTTATAAGTTATAACGTTATATAGTATTACGTTATATCGTGTAACGTACTGTAGCATTCCTTTATAACGTATAACGTCATATAGTATTACGTTATAACGTATAACGTTATGTGGTATTACATTATAACGTATAACGTTATATAGCATTACATTATAGCGTATAACGTTATGTAGCATTACGTTAGAACCTATAACGTTATATAGTATTACGTTATGACGTATAACGTCATAAGGTATTACGTTATAACTTATAACGTTATATAGTATTACGTTATAACGTGTAACGAACTATAGCATTTCTTTATAACGTATAACGTCATATGGTATTACGTTATAACGTATAACGTCATAAGGTATTACCTTATAACGTATAACGTTATGTAGCATTACGTTATAACGCATAACGTTATATAGTATTACGTTATAACGTATAACGTCATAAGGCATTACATTATAAGTTATAACGTTATATAGTATTACGTTATATCGTGTAACGTACTATAGCCTTTCCTTATAACGTATAACATCATATGGTATTACGTATAACGTTATATAGTATTACATTATAACGTATAACGTTATATAGCATTACGTTATCACGTCTAACGTACTATAGCATTTCTTTATAACGTATAACGTCATATGGTATTACGTTATAACGTATAACGTCATAAGGTATTACGTTATAACGTATAACGTTATATAGCATTTCCTTATAACGTATAACGTCATAAGGTATTACGTTATAACTTATAACGTTATATAGTATTACGTTATAACGTGTAACGTACTGTAGCATTCCTTCATCACGTATAACGTCATATAGTATTACGTTATAACGTATAACGTTATGTCGTATTACGTTATAACGTATAACGTTATGTGGTATTACGTTATACCGTATAACGTTATGTAGCATTACGTTATAACGTATGAAGTTATATAGTATTACGTTATAACGTATAACGTTATATAGTATTACGTTATATCGTGTAACGTACTATAGCATTTCCTTATAACGTATAACATCATATGGTATTACGTTATAACGTATAACGTTATATAGCGTTTCCTTATAACGTATAACGTCATATGGTATTACGTTATAACGTATAACGTTATATGGTCTTACGTTATAACGTATAACGTCAGATGGTATTACGTTATAACGTATAACGTTATATAGTATAACGTTATAACGTATAACGTTATGTGGTATTACGTTATAACGTATAACGTTATATAGTATTACGTTATAACGTATAAAGTCATAAGGTATTACGCTATAACTTATAACGTTATATAGTATTACGTTATAACGTGTAACGTACTATAGCATTTCTTTATAACGTATAACGTCATATGGTATTACGTTATAACGTATAACGTCATAAGCTATTACCTTATAACGTATAACGTTATGTAGCATTACGTTATAACGTATAACGTTATATAGTATTACGTTATAACGTATAACGTCATAAGGCATTACATTATAAGTTATAACGTTATATAGTATTACGTTATAACGTGTAACGTACTGTAGCATTCCTTCATTACGTATAACGTCATATAGTATTACGTTATAACGTATAACGTTATGTCGTATTACGTTATAACGTATAACGTTATGCGGTATTACGTTATACCGTATAACGTTATGTAGCATTACGTTATAACGTATGAAGGTATATAGTATTACGTTATGACGTATAACGTCATAAGGCATTACATTATAAGTTATAACGTTATATAGTATTACGTTATAACGTGTAACGTACTATATCATTCCTTTATCACGTATAACGTCATATAGTATTACGTTATAACGTATAACGTTATGTGGTATTACATTATAACGTATAACGTTATATAGCATTACGTTATAGCGTATAACGTTATGTAGCATTAGGTTATAACGTATAACGTTATACAGCAATACGTTATAACGCATAACGTTATGTAGCATTACGTTATAACAAATAACGTTATATAGTATTACGTTATGACGTATAACGTTATAAGGTATTACGTTATAACTTATAACGTTATATAGTATTACGTTATAACGTGTAACGTACTATAGGATTTCTTTATAACGTATAACGTCATATGGTATTACGTTATAACTTATAACGTTATATAGTATTACGTTATAACGTGTAACGTACTATAGCATTACTTTATAACGTATAACGTCATATGGTAATACGTTATAACGTATAACGTCATAAGGTATTACCTTATAACTAATAACGTTATGTAGCATTACGTTATAACGTATAACGTTATATAGTATTACGTTATACCGTATAACGTTATGTGGTATTACGTTATAACGTATAACGTTATATAGCATTACGTTATAACGTATAACGTTATGTAGTATTACGTTATAACGTGTAACGTACTATAGCATTTCCTTATAACGTATAACATCATATGGTATTACGTTATAACGTATAACGTCATATGGTATTACGTTATAACGTATAACGTTATGTAGTATTACGTTATAACGTATAACGTTATATAGTATTACGTTATAACGTGTAACGTACTATAACATTTCCTTATAACGTATAACATCATATGGTATTACGTTATAACGTATAACGTCATATGGTATTACGTTATAACGTATAACGTTATATAGTATTACGTTATAACGTATAAAGTTATGTAGCATTACGTTATAACGTATAACGTTATGTAGCATTACGTTATAACGTATAACGTTATATAGTATTACGATATAACGTATAACGTTATGTAGCATTACGTTATAACGTATAGCGTTATATAGTATTACGTTATAACGTATAACATCATATGGTATTACGTTATAACGTATAACGTTATATAGTATTACGTTATAACGTATAGCGTTATATAGTATTACGTTATAACGTGTAACGTACTATAGCATTTCCTTACAACGTATAAGATCATATGGTATTACGTTATAACGTATAACGTCATATGGTATTACGTTATAACGTATAACGTTATATAGTATTACGTTATGACGTATAACGTTATGTGGTATTACGTTATAACGTATAACGTTATGTCGTATTACGTTATAACGTATAACGTTTGGTGGTATTACGTTATAACGTATAATGTTATGTGGTATTACGTTATAACGTATAACGTCATATGGTATTACGTTATAACGTATAACGTTATATAGTATTACGTTATAACGTATAACGTTATATAGTAATACGTTATAACGTTTAACGTTATGTAGCATTACGTTATAACGTATAACGTTATATAGTATTACGTTATAACGTATAACGTTATGTAGCATTACGTTATAACGTATAGCGTTATATAGTATTACGTTATAACGTATAACATCATATGGTATTACGTTATAACGTATAACGTTATATAGTATTACGTTATAACGTATAACGTTATATAGTATTACGTTATAACGTATAACGTTATGTGGTATTACGTTATAACGTATAACGTTATACAGCATTACGTTATAACGCATAACGTTATGTAGCATTACGTTATAACAAATAACGTTATATAGTATTACGTTATAACGTATAACGTCATAAGGTATTACGTTATACCTTATAACGTTATATAATATTACGTTATAGTGTGTAACGTACTATAGCATTCCTTTATAACGTATAACGTCATATGGTATTACGTTATAACGTATAACGTCATATAGTATTACGTTATAACGTATAACGTTATATAGTATTACGTTATAACGTATAACGTTATATAGTATTACGTTATGACGTATAACGTCATAAGGTATTACGTTATAACTTATAACGTTATATAGTATTACATTATAACGTGTAACGTTATATAGTATTACGTTATAACGTATAGCGTCATATGGTATTACGTTATAACGTATAACGTTATATAGTATTACGTTATAACGTATAACGTTATGTGGGATTACGTTATAACGTATAACGTCATATGGTATTACGTTATAACGTATAGCGTTATATAGTACTACGTTATAACGTATAACGTCATATGGTATTACGTTATAACGTATAACGTTATATAGTATTACGTTATAACGTATAACGTTATATAGTATTACGTTATAACGTGTAACGTACTATAACATTTCCTTATAACGTATAACATCATATGGTATTACGTTATAACGTATAACGTCATATGGTATTACGTTATAACGTATAACGTTATATAGTATTACGTTATAACGTATAAAGTTATGTAGCATTACGTTATAACGTATAACGTTATGTAGCATTACGTTATAACGTATAACGTTATGTAGCATTACGTTATAACGTATAGCGTTATATAGTATTACGTTATAACGTATAACATCATATGGTATTACGTTATAACGTATAACGTTATATAGTATTAGGTTATAACGTGTAACGTACTATAGCATTTCCTTATAACGTATAACATCATATGGTATTACGTTATAACGTATAACGTCATATGGTATTACGTTATAACGTATAACGTTATATAGTATTACGTTATAACGTATAACGTTATGTGGTATTACGTTATAACGTATAACATTATGTCGTATTACGTTATAACGTATAACGTTTAGTGGTATTACGTTATGACGTATAATGTTATGTGGTATTACGTTATAACGTATAACGTTATGTAGCATTACGTTATAACGTATAACGTTATATAGTATTACGTTATAACGTATAACGTTATATAGTAATACGTTATAACGTTTAACGTTATGTAGCATTACGTTATAACGTATAACGTTATATAGTATTACGTTATAACGTATAACGTCATATGGATTACGTTATAACGTATAACGTTATATAGCATTACGTTATAACGTATAACGTTATGTAGCATTACGTTATAACGTATAACGTTATATAGTATTACGTTATAACGTTTAACGTTATGTAGAATTACGTTATAACGTATAACGTTATATAGTATTACGTTATAACGTATAACGTCATATGGATTACGTTATAACGTATAACGTTATATAGCATAACGTTATAACGTATAACGTTATGTAGCATTACGTTATAACGTATAACGTTATATAGTATTACGTTATAACGTATAACGTCATATGGATTACGTTATAACGTATAACGTTATATAGCATTACGTTACAACGTATAACGTTATGTAGCATTACGTTATAACGTATAACGTTATATAGTATTACGTTATAACGTTTAACGTACTATAGCATTTCTTCATAACGTATAACGTCATAAGGTATTACGTTATAACTTATAACGTTATATAGTATTACGTTATAACGTATAACGTTATGTGGTATTACGTTATAACGCATAACGTTATGTAGCATTACGTTATAACAAATAACGTTATACAGCATTACGTTATAACGCATAACGTTATGTAGCATTACGTTATAACAAATAACGTTATATAGTATTACGTTATAACGTATAACGTCATAAGGTATTACGTTATACCTTATAACGTTATATAATATTACGTTATAGTGTGTTACGTACTATAGCATTCCTTTATAACGTATAACGTCATATGGTATTACGTTATAACGTATAACGTTATATAGTATTACGTTATAACGTATAACGTTATGTGGGATTACGTTATAACGTATAACGTCATATGGTATTACGTTATAACGTATAGCGTTATATAGTACTACGTTATAACGTATAAAGTCATATGGTATTACGTTATAACGTATAACGTTATATAGTATTACGTTATAACGTATAACGTTATATAGTATTACGTTATAACGTGTAACGTACTATAACATTCCCTTATAACGTATAACATCATATGGTATTACGTTATAACGTATAACGTCATATGGTATTACGTTATAACGTATAACGTTATATAGTATTACGTTATAACGTATAAAGTTATGTAGCATTACGTTATAACGTATAACGTTATGTAGCATTACGTTATAACGTATAACGTTATATAGTATTACGTTATAACGTATAACGTTATGTAGCATTACGTTATAACGTATAGCGTTATATAGTATTACGTTATAACGTATAACATCATATGGTATTACGTTATAACGTATAACGTTATATAGTATTACGTTATAACGTATAACGTTATATAGTATTACGTTATAACGTATAGCGTTATATAGTATTACGTTATAACGTATAACATCATATGGTATTACGTTATAACGTATAACGTTATATAGTATTAGGTTATAACGTGTAACGTACTATAGCATTTCCTTATAACGTATAACATCATATGGTATTACGTTATAACGTATAACGTCATATGGTATTACGTTATAACGTATAACGTTATATAGTATTACGTTATAACGTATAACGTTATGTGGTATTACGTTATAACGTATAACATTATGTCGTATTACGTTATAACGTATAACGTTTAGTGGTATTACGTTATAACGTATAATGTTATGTGGTATTACGTTATAACGTATAACGTTATGTAGCATTACGTTATAACGTATAACGTTATATAGTATTACGTTATAACGTATAACGTTATATAGTAATACGTTATAACGTTTAACGTTATGTAGCATTACGTTATAACGTATAACGTTATATAGTATTACGTTATAACGTATAACGTCATATGGATTACGTTATAACGTATAACGTTATATAGCATTACGTTATAACGTATAACGTTATGTAGCATTACGTTATAACGTATAACGTTATATAGTATTACGTTATAACGTTTAACGTTATGTAGCATTACGTTATAACGTATAACGTTATATAGTATTACGTTATAACGTATAACGTCATATGGATTACGTTATAACGTATAACGTTATATAGCATAACGTTATAACGTATAACGTTATGTAGCATTACGTTATAACGTATAACGTTATATAGTATTACGTTATAACGTATAACGTCATATGGATTACGTTATAACGTATAACGTTATATAGCATTACGTTACAACGTATAACGTTATGTAGCATTACGTTATAACGTATAACGTTATATAGTATTACGTTATAACGTATAACGTCATAAGGTATTACGTTATACCTTATAACGTTATATAATATTACGTTATAGTGTGTTACGTACTATAGCATTCCTTTATAACGTATAACGTCATATGGTATTACGTTATAACGTATAACGTTATATAGTATTACGTTATAACGTATAACGTTATGTGGGATTACGTTATAACGTATAACGTCATATGGTATTACGTTATAACGTATAGCGTTATATAGTACTACGTTATAACGTATAAAGTCATATGGTATTACGTTATAACGTATAACGTTATATAGTATTACGTTATAACGTATAACGTTATATAGTATTACGTTATAACGTGTAACGTACTATAACATTCCCTTATAACGTATAACATCATATGGTATTACGTTATAACGTATAACGTCATATGGTATTACGTTATAACGTATAACGTTATATAGTATTACGTTATAACGTATAAAGTTATGTAGCATTACGTTATAACGTATAACGTTATGTAGCATTACGTTATAACGTATAACGTTATATAGTATTACGTTATAACGTATAACGTTATGTAGCATTACGTTATAACGTATAGCGTTATATAGTATTACGTTATAACGTATAACATCATATGGTATTACGTTATAACGTATAACGTTATATAGTATTACGTTATAACGTATAACGTTATATAGTATTACGTTATAACGTATAGCGTTATATAGTATTACGTTATAACGTATAACATCATATGGTATTACGTTATAACGTATAACGTTATATAGTATTAGGTTATAACGTGTAACGTACTATAGCATTTCCTTATAACGTATAACATCATATGGTATTACGTTATAACGTATAACGTCATATGGTATTACGTTATAACGTATAACGTTATATAGTATTACGTTATAACGTATAACGTTATGTGGTATTACGTTATAACGTATAACATTATGTCGTATTACGTTATAACGTATAACGTTTAGTGGTATTACGTTATAACGTATAATGTTATGTGGTATTACGTTATAACGTATAACGTTATGTAGCATTACGTTATAACGTATAACGTTATATAGTATTACGTTATAACGTATAACGTTATATAGTAATACGTTATAACGTTTAACGTTATGTAGCATTACGTTATAACGTATAACGTTATATAGTATTACGTTATAACGTATAACGTCATATGGATTACGTTATAACGTATAACGTTATATAGCATTACGTTATAACGTATAACGTTATGTAGCATTACGTTATAACGTATAACGTTATATAGTATTACGTTATAACGTTTAACGTTATGTAGCATTACGTTATAACGTATAACGTTATATAGTATTACGTTATAACGTATAACGTCATATGGATTACGTTATAACGTATAACGTTATATAGCATAACGTTATAACGTATAACGTTATGTAGCATTACGTTATAACGTATAACGTTATATAGTATTACGTTATAACGTATAACGTCATATGGATTACGTTATAACGTATAACGTTATATAGCATTACGTTACAACGTATAACGTTATGTAGCATTACGTTATAACGTATAACGTTATATAGTATTACGTTATAACGTTTAACGTACTATAGCATTTCTTCATAACGTATAACGTCATAAGGTATTACGTTATAACTTATAACGTTATATAGTATTACGTTATAACGTATAACGTTATGTGGTATTACGTTATAACGCATAACGTTATGTAGCATTACGTTATAACAAATAACGTTATACAGCATTACGTTATAACGCATAACGTTATGTAGCATTACGTTATAACAAATAACGTTATATAGTATTACGTTATAACGTATAACGTCATAAGGTATTACGTTATACCTTATAACGTTATATAATATTACGTTATAGTGTGTTACGTACTATAGCATTCCTTTATAACGTATAACGTCATATGGTATTACGTTATAACGTATAACGTTATATAGTATTACGTTATAACGTATAACGTTATGTGGGATTACGTTATAACGTATAACGTCATATGGTATTACGTTATAACGTATAGCGTTATATAGTACTACGTTATAACGTATAAAGTCATATGGTATTACGTTATAACGTATAACGTTATATAGTATTACGTTATAACGTATAACGTTATATAGTATTACGTTATAACGTGTAACGTACTATAACATTTCCTTATAACGTATAACATCATATGGTATTACGTTATAACGTATAACGTCATATGGTATTACGTTATAACGTATAACGTTATATAGTATTACGTTATAACGTATAAAGTTATGTAGCATTACGTTATAACGTATAACGTTATGTAGCATTACGTTATAACGTATAACGTTATATAGTATTACGTTATAACGTATAACGTTATGTAGCATTACGTTATAACGTATAGCGTTATATAGTATTACGTTATAACGTATAACATCATATGGTATTACGTTATAACGTATAACGTTATATAGTATTACGTTATAACGTATAACGTTATATAGTATTACGTTATAACGTGTAACGTACTATAGCATTTCCTTATAACGTATAACATCATATGGTATTACGTTATAACGTATAACGTCATATGGTATTACGTTATAACGTATAACGTTATATAGTATTACGTTATAACGTATAACGTTATGTGGTATTACGTTATAACGTATAACATTATGTCGTATTACGTTATAACGTATAACGTTTAGTGGTATTACGTTATAACGTATAATGTTATGTGGTATTACGTTATAACGTATAACGTTATGCAGCATTACGTTATAACGTATAACGTTATATAGTATTACGTTATAACGTATAACGTCATATAGTATTACGTTATAACGTATAACGTTATGTCGTATTACGTTATAACGTATAACGTTATATAGTATTACGTTATAACGTATAACGTCATATGGATTACGTTATAACGTATAACGTTATATAGTATTACGTTATAACGTTTAACGTTATGTAGCATTACGTTATAACGTATAACGTTATATAGTATTACGTTATAACGTATAACGTCATATGGATTACGTTATAACGTATAACGTTATATAGCATAACGTTATAACGTATAACGTTATGTAGCATTACGTTATAACGTATAACGTTATATAGTATTACGTTATAACGTATAACGTCATATGGATTACGTTATAACGTATAACGTTATATAGCATTACGTTACAACGTATAACGTTATGTAGCATTACGTTATAACGTATAACGTTATATAGTATTACGTTATAACGTTTAACGTACTATAGCATTTCTTCATAACGTATAACGTCATAAGGTATTACGTTATAACTTATAACGTTATATAGTATTACGTTATAACGTATAACGTTATATAGTATTACGTTATAACCTATAACGTTATATAGTATTACGTTATGACGTATAACGTCATAAGGCATTACGTTATAAATTATAACGTTATATAGTATTACGTTATAACGTGTAACGTACTATAGCATTCCTTTATAACGTATAACGCCATATAGTATTACGTTATAACGTATAACGTTATGTCGTATTACGTTATAACGTATAACGTTATGTGGTATTACGTTATACCGTATAACGTTATGTAGCATTACGTTATAACGTATGAAGTTATATAGCATTACGTTATACCGTATAACGTTATGTAGCATTACGTTATAACGTATAACGTTATATAGCATTTCCTTCTAACGTATAACATCATACGGTATTACGATATAACGTATAACGTTATATAGTATTACGTTATAACCTATAACGTTATATAGTATTACGTTATGACGTATAAAGTCATACGGCATTACGTTATAAGTTATAACGTTATGTAGTATTACGTTATAACGTGTAACGTACTATAGCATTCCTTTATAACGTATAACGTCATATAGTATTACGTTATAACGTATAACGTTATGTGGTATTACATTATAACGTATAACGTTATATAGCATTACGTTATAGCGTATAACGTTGTGTAGCATTACGTTATAACGTATAACGTTATACAGCATTACGTTATAACGCATAACGTTATGTAGCATTACGTTATAACAAATAACGTTATATAGTATTACGTTATGACGTATAACGTCATAAGATATTACGTTATAACTTATAACGTTATATAGTATTACGTTATAACGTGTAACGTACTATAGGATTTCTTGATAACGTATAACGTCATATGGTATTACGTTATAACTTATAACGTCTTATAGTATGACGTTATAACGTATAACGTTATGTAGTATTACGTTATAACGTATAACGTTATATAGTATTACGTTATGACGTATAACGTCATAAGGTATTACGTTATAACTTATAACGTTATATAGTTTTACGTTATGACGTATAACGTC
Source organism: Bombus sonorus (assembly GCA_029958995.1). Taxonomy (NCBI): domain Eukaryota; kingdom Metazoa; phylum Arthropoda; class Insecta; order Hymenoptera; family Apidae; genus Bombus; species Bombus sonorus. Next base: position 123,730 of record JARWAU010000097.1, on the reverse strand, counting down.
ATAAGGTATTACGTTATACCTTATAACGTTATTTAATTTTAAGTTATAGTGCGTAACGTACTATAGCATTCCTTTATAACGTATAACGTCATATGGTATTACGTTATAACGTATAACGTCTTATAGTATGACGTTATAACGTATAACGTTATATAGTATTACGTTATAACGTATAACGTTATATAGTATTACGTTATGACGTATAACGTCATAAGGTATTACGTTATAACTTATAACGTTATATAGTATTACGTTATAACGTGTAACGTTATATAGTATTACGTTATAACGTATAACGTCATATGGTATTACGTTATAACGTATAACGTTATATAGTATTACGTTATAACGTATAACGTTATGTGGTATTACGTTATAACGTATAACGTCATATGGTATTACGTTATAACGTATAGCGTTATATAGTAGTACGTTATGACGTATAACGTTATATAGTATTACGTTATGACGTATAACGTCATAAGGTATTACGTTATAACTTATAACGTTATATAGTATTACGTTATAACGTATAACGTTATGTTGTATTTCGTTATAACGTATAACGTTATGTGGTATTACGTTATACCGAATAACGTTATGTAGCATTACGTTATAACGTATAAAGTTATATAGCATTACGTTATACCGTATAACGTTATGTAGCATTACGTTATAACGTATAACGTTATATAGCATTTCCTTATAACGTATAACGTCATAAGGTATTACGTTATAACTTATAACGTTATATAGTATTACGTTATAGCCTGTAACGTACTATAGCATCTCTTTATAACGTATAACGTCATATGGTATTACGTTATAACGTATAACGTCATATGGTAATACGATATAACGTATAACGTTATATAGTATTACGTTATAACGTATAATGTCATAAGGTATTACCTTATACCGTATAACGTTATGTAGCATTACGTTATAACGTATAACGTTATATAGTATTACGTTATAACGTATAACGTCATAAGGCATTACATTAGAAGTTATAACGTTATATAGTATTACGTTATAACGTGAAAGGTACTATAGCATTCCTTCATCACGTATAACGTCATATAGTATTACGTTATAACGTATAACGTTATGTCGTATTACGTTATAACGTATAACGTTATGTGGTATTACGTTATACCGTATACCGTTATGTAGCATTACGTTATAACGTATGAAGTTATATAGCATTACGTTATACCGTATAACGTTATGTAGCATTACGTTATAACGTAGAACGTTATATAGCATTTCCTTCTAACGTATAACATCATACGGTATTACGATATAACGTATAACGTTATATAGTATTACGTTATAACCTATAACGTTATATAGTATTACGTTATGACGTATAACGTCATACGGCATTACGTTATAAGTTATAACGTTATGTAGTATTACGTTATAACGTGTAACGTACTATAGCATTCCTTTATAAAGTATAACGTCATATAGTATTACGTTATAACGTATAACGTTATGTGGTATTACATTATAACGTATAACGTTATATAGCATTACGTTATAGCGTATAACGTTGTGTAGCATTACGTTATAACGTATAACGTTATACAGCATTACGTTATAACGCATAACGTTATGTAGCATTACGTTATAACAAATAACGTTATATAGTATTACGTTATGACGTATAACGTCATAAGGTATTACGTTATAACTTATAACGTTATATAGTATTACGTTATCACGTGTAACGTACTATAGGATTTCTTGATAACGTATAACGTCATATGGTATTACGTTATAACTTATAACGTCTTATAGTATGACGTTATAAAGTATAACGTTATATAGTATTACGTTATAACGTATAACGTTATATAGTATTACGTTATGACGTATAACGTCATAAGGTATTACGTTATAACTTATAACGTTATATAGTATTGCGTTATAACGTGTAACGTTATATAGTATTACGTTATACCTTATAACGTTATATAATTTTAAGTTATAGTGCGTAACGTACTATAGCATTCCTTTATAACGTATAACGTCATATGGTATTACGTTATAACGTATAACGTCTTATAGTATGACGTTATAAAGTATAACGTTATATAGTATTACGTTATAACGTATAACGTTATATAGTATTACGTTATGACGTATAACGTCATAAGGTATTACGTTATAACTTATAACGTTATATAGTATTGCGTTATAACGTGTAACGTTATATAGTATTACGTTATAACGTATAACGTCATATGGTATTACGTTATAACGTATAACGTTATATAGTATTACGTTATAACGTATAACGTTATGTGGTATTACGTTATAACGTATAAGGTCATATGGTATTACGTTATAACGTATAGCGTTATATAGTAGTACGTTATGACGTATAACGTTATATAGTATTACGTTATGACGTATAACGTCATAAGGTATTACGTTATAACTTATAACGTTATATAGTATTACGTTATAACGTATAACGTTATGTTGTATTTCGTTATAACGTATAACGTTATGTAGTATTACGTTATACCGAATAACGTTATGTAGCATTACGTTATAACGTATAAAGTTATATAGCATTACGTTATACCGTATAACGTTATGTAGCATTACGTTATAACGTATAACGTTATATAGCATTTCCTTATAACGTATAACGTCATAAGGTATTACGTTATAACTTATAACGTTATATAGTATTACGTTATAGCCTGTAACGTACTATAGCATCTCTTTATAACGTATAACGTCATATGGTATTACGTTATAACGTATAACGTCATATGGTAATACGATATAACGTATAACGTTATATAGTGTTACGTTATAACGTATAATGTCATAAGGTATTACATTATAACGTATAACGTTATGTAGCATTACGTTATAACGTATAACGCTATATAGTATTACGTTATAACGTATAACGTCATAAGGCATTACATTATAAGTTATAACGTTATATAGTATCACGTTATAACTTGAAACGTACTATAGCATTCCTTCATCACGTATAACGTCATATAGTATTACGTTATAACGTATAACGTTATGTCGTATTACGTTATAACGTATAACGTTATGTGGTATTACGTTATACCGTATAACGTTATGTAGCATTACGTTATAACGTATGAAGTTATATAGTATTACGTTATGACGTATAACGTCATAAGGCATTACATTATAAGTTATAACGTTATATAGTATTACGTTATAACGTGTAACGTACTATAGCATTCCTTTATCACGTATAACGTCATATAGTATTACTTTATAACGTATAACGTTATGTCGTATTACGTTATAACGTATAACGTTATGTGGTATTACGTTATACCGTATAACGTTATGTAGCATTACGTTATAACGTATGAAGTTATATAGTATTACGTTATGACGTATAACGTCATAGGGCATTACATTATAAGTTATAACGTTATATAGTATTACGTTATAACGTGTAACGTACTATAGCATTCCTTTATCACGTATAACGTCATATAGTATTACGTTATACCGTATAACGTTATGTAGCATTACGTTATAACGTATAACGTTATATAGCATTTCCTGATAACGTATAACATGATACGGTATTACGATATAACGTATAACGTTATATAGTATTACGTTATAACGTTTAACGTACTATAGCATTTCTTTATAACGTATAACGTCATAAGGTATTACGTTATAACTTATAACGTTATATAGTATTACGTTATAACGTATAACGTTATATAGTATTACGATATAACCTATAACGTTATATAGTATTACGTTATGACGTATAACGTCATAAGGCATTACGTTATAAGTTATAACGTTATATAGTATTACGTTATACCGTATAACGTTATGTAGCATTACGTTATAACGTATGAAGTTATATAGCATTACGTTATACCGTATAACGTTATGTAGCATTACGTTATAACGTACAACGTTATATAGCATTTCCTTATAACGTATAACATCATACGGTATTACGATATAACGTATAACGTTATATAGTATTACGTGATAACCTATAACGTTATATAGTATTACGTTATGACGTATAACGTCATAAGGCATTACGTTATAACTTATAACGTTATGTAGTATTACGTTATAACGTGTAACGTACTATAGCATTCCTTTATAACGTATAACGTCATATGGTATTACGTTATAACGTATAACGTCATATGGTATTACGTTATAACGTATAACGTTATATAGTATTACGTTATAACGTATAACGTCATAAGGTATTACGTTATACCTTATAACGTTATATAATATTACGTTATAGTGTGTAACGTACTATAGCATTCCTTTATAACGTATAACGTCATATGGTATTACGATATAACGTATAACGTCATATAGTATTACGTTATAACTTATAACGTTATCTAGTATTACGTTATAACGTATAACGTTATATAGTATTACGTTATGACGTATAACGTCATATGGTATTACGTTATAACTTATAACGTTATATAGTATTACGTTATAACGTGTAACGTTATATGGTATTACGTTATAACGTATAACGTTATATGGTATTACGTTATAACGTATAACGTTATATAGTATTACGTTATAACGTATAACGTTATGTCGTATTACGTTTTAACGTATAACGCTTAGCGGTATTACGTTATAACGTATAACGTTATGTGGTATTACGTTATAACGTATAACGTTATGTAGCATTACGTTATAACGTATAACGTTATATAGTATTACGTTATAACGTATAACGTTATATAGTATTACGTTATAACGTTTAACGTTATGTAGCATTACGTTATAACGTATAACGTTGTATAGTATTACGTTATAACGTATAACGTCATATGGATTACGTTATAACGTATAATGTTATATAGCATTACGTTATAACGTATAACGTTATGTAGCATTACGTTATAACGAATAACGTTATATAGTATTACGTTATAACGTTTAACGTTATGTAGCATTACGTTATAACGTATAACGTTATATAGTATTACGTTATGACGTATAACGTCATATGGATTACGTTATAACGTATAACGTTATATAGCATTACGTTATAACGTATAACGTTATGTAGCATTACGTTATAACGTATAACGTTATATAGTATTACGTTATAACGTTTAACGTACTATAGCATTTCTTTATAACGTATAACGTCATAAGGTATTACGTTATAACTTATAACGTTATATAGTATTACGTTATAACGTATAACGTTATATAGTATTACGTTATAACCTATAACGTTATATAGTATTACGTTATGACGTATAACGTCATAAGGCATTACGTTATAAGTTATAACGTTATATAGTATTACGTTATAACGTGTAACGTATTATAGCATTCCTTTATAACGAATAACGTCATATAGTATTACGTTATAACGTATAACGTTATGTCGTATTACGTTATAACGTATAACATTATGTGGTATTACGTTATACCGTATAACGTTATGTAGCATTATGTTATAACGTATGAAGTTATATAGCATTACGTTATACCGTATAACGTTATGTAGCATTACGTTATAACGTATAACGTTATATAGCATTTCCTTCTAACGTATAACATCATACGGTATTACGATATAACGTATAACGTTATATAGTATTACGTTATAACCTATAACGTTATATAGTATTACGTTATGACGTATAACGTCATACGGCATTACGTTATAAGTTATAACGTTATGTAGTATTACGTTATAACGTGTAACGTACTATAGCATTCCTTTATAACGTATAACGTCATATAGTATTACGTTATAACGTATAACGTTATGTGGTATTACATTATAACGTATAACGTTATATAGCATTACGTTATAGCGTATAACGTTATGTAGCATTACGTTATAACGTATAACGTTATACAGCATTACGTTATAACGCATAACGTTATGTTGCATTACGTTATAACAAATAACGTTATATAGTATTACGTTATGACGTATAACGTCATAAGGTATTACGTTATAACTTATAACGTTATATAGTATTACGTTATAACGTGTAACGTACTATAGGATTTCTTGATAACGTATAACGTCATATGGTATTACGTTATAACCTATAACGTTATGTAGTATTACGTTATAACGTGTAACGTACTATAGCATTACTTTATAACGTATAACGTCATATAGTAATACGTTATAACGTATAACGTCATAAGGTATTACCTTATAACTAATAACGTTATGTAGCATTACGTTATAACGTATAACGTTATATAGTATTACGTTATACCGTATAACGTTATGTGGTATTACGTTATAACGTATAACGTTATATAGCATTACGTTATAACGTGTAACGTTATGTAGTATTACGTTAAAACGTGTATCGTACTATAGCATTTCCTTGTAACGTATAACATCATATGGTATTACGTAATAACGTATAACGTCATATGGTATTACATTATAACGTATAACGTTATATAGTATTACGTTATAACGTATAACGTTATGTGGTATTACGTTATAACGTATAACGTTATATAGCATTACGTTATAACGTGTAACGTTATGTAGTATTACGTTAAAACGTGTATCGTACTATAGCATTTCCTTGTAACGTATAACATCATATGGTATTACGTAATAACGTATAACGTCATATGGTACTACGTTATAACGTATAACGTTATATAGTATTACGTTATAACGTATAACGTTCTGTGGTATTACGTTATAACGTATAACGTTATACAGCATTACGTTATAACGCATAACGTTATGTAGCATTACGTTATAACAAATAACGTTATTTAGTATTACGTTATAACGTATAACGTCATAAGGTATTACGTTATACCTTATAACGTTATATAATTTTAAGTTATAGTGTGTAACGTACTATAGCATTCCTTTATAACGTATAACGTCATATGGTATTACGTTATGACGTATAACGTCTTATAGTATTACGTTATAACGTATAACGTTATATAGTATTACGTTATAACGTATAACGTTATGTAGTATTACGTTATGAGGTATAACGTCATAAGGTATTACGTTATAACTTATAACGTTATATAGTATTACGTTATAACGTCTAACGTTGTATAGTATTACGTTATAACGTCTAACGTTATATAGCATTACGTTATATGGTGTAACGTACTATAGCATTTCCCTATAACGTATAACATCATATGGTATTACGTTATAACGTATATCGTTATATAGTATTACGCCATAACGTATAACGTTATATAGCATTACGTTATAACGTGTAACGTACTATAGCATTTCTTTATAACGTATAACATCATATGGTATTACGTTATAACGTATAACGTCATATGGTATTACGTTATAACGTCTAACATTATATAGTATTACGTTATATCGTGTAACGTACTATAGCATTTCCTTATAACGTATAACGTCATATGGTATTACGCTATAACGTATAACGTTATATAATGTTACGTTATAACGTATAACGTCATAAGGTATTACGCTATATCGTGTAACGTACTATAGCATTTCCTTATAACGTATAACGTCATATGGTATTACGCTATAACGTATAACGTTATATAATGTTACGTTATAACGTATAACGTCATAAGGTATTACGCTATATCGTGTAACGTACTATAGCATTTCTTTATAACGTATAACGTCATAAGGTATTACGCTATATCGTGTAACGTACTATAGCATTTCTTTATAACGTATAACGTCATATGGTATTACGTTATAACGTATAACGTCGTATGGTATTACGTTATAACGTATAACGTTATATGGTATTACGGTATAACGTATGACGTCAGATGGTATTACGTTATAACGTATAACGTTATATAGTATTACGTTATAACGTATAACGCTATGTGGTATTACGTTATAACGTATAACCTTATATAGGATTACGTTATAATGTATAACGTTATGTAGCATTACGTGATAACGTATAACGTCATATAGTATTACGTTATAACGAATAACGTTATATAGTATTACGTTATAACGTATAACGTTATATAGTATTACGTTATAACGTATAACGTTATATGGTATTACGGTATAACGTATGACGTCAGATGGTATTACGTTATAACGTATAACGTTATGTAGCATTACGTGATAACGTATAACGTCATATAGTATTACGTTATAACGAATAACGTTATATAGTATTACGTTATAACGTATAACGTTATGTAGCATTACGTGATAACGTATAACATCATATGGTATTACGTTATAACGTATAACGTTGTATAGTATTACGTTATAACGTCTAACGTTGTATAGTATTACGTTATAACGTCTAACGTTATATAGCATTACGTTATATCGTGTAACGTACTATAGCATTTCCTTATAACGTATAACATCATATGGTATTACGTTATAACGTATATCGTTATATAGTATTACGTCATAACGTATAACGTTATATAGCATTACGTTATAACGTGTAACGTACTATAGCATTTCTTTATAACGTATAACATCATATGGTATTACGTTATAACGTATAACGTCATATGGTATTACGTTATAACGTCTAACGTTATATAGTATTACGTTATATCGTGTAACGTACTATAGCATTTCCTTATAACGTATAACATCTTATGGTATTACGTTATAACGTATAACGTTGTATAGTATTACGTTATAACGTCTAACGTTATATAGCATTACGTTATCACGTGTAACGTACTATAGCATTTCTATATAACGTATAACATCATATGGTATTACGTTATAACGTATAACGTCAGATGGTATTACGTTATAACGTATAACGTTATATAGTATAACGTTATAACGTATAACGTTATGTGGTATTACGTTATAACGTATAACGTTATACAGTATTACGTTATAACGTATAAAGTCATAAGGTATTACGTTATAACTTATAACGTCAAATGGTATAACGTTATAACGTGTAACGTACTATAGCATTTCCTTCTAACGTGTAACGTCATATGGTATTACGTTATAACGTACAACGTTATATAGTATTACGTTATAACGTATAACGTTATATAGCATTTCCTTATAACGTATAACGTCATATGGTATTACGTTATAACGTATAACGTTATATGGTCTTACGTTATAACGTATAACGCCAGATGATATTACGTTATAACGTATAACGTTATATGGTCTTACGTTATAACGTATAACGTCAGATGGTATTACGTTATAACGTATAACGTTATACTATATAACGTTATACGTTATAACGTTATGTGGTATTACGTTATAACGTATAACGTTATATAGTATTACGTTATAACGTATAAAGTCATAAGGTATTACGTTATAACTTATAACGTCAAATGGTATAACGTTATAACGTGTAACGTACTATAGCATTTCCTTATAACGTGTAACGTCATATGGTATTACGTTATAACGTATAACGTTGTATAGTATTACGTTATAACGTCTAACGTCATATGGTATTACGTTATAACGTCTAACGTTATATAGTATTACGTTATATCGTGTAACGTACTATAGCCTTTCCTTATAACGTATAAGATCATATGGTATTACGTATAACGTTATATAGTATTACATTATAATGTATAACGTTATATAGCATTACGTTATCACGTCTAACGTACTATAGCATTTCTGTATAACGTATAACATCATATGGTATTACGTTATAACGTATAACGTCATATGGTATTACGTTATAACGTCTAACGTTATATAGTATTACGTTATATCGTGTAACGTACTATAGCCTTTCCTTATAACGTATAACATCATATGGTATTACGTATAACGTTATATAGTATTACATTATAACGTATAACGTTATATAGCATTACGTTATCACGTCTAACGTACTATAGCATTTCTTTATAACGTATAACATCATATGGTAGTATGTTATAACGTATAACGTCATATGGTATTACGTTATAACATATAACGTTATATAGTATTACGTTATAACGTATAACGATATATGATATTACGTTATAACGTATAACGTCATATGGTATTACGTTATAACGTATAACGTCATATGGTATTTCGCCATAACGTGTAACGTACTATAGCATTTCCCTATAACGTATAACGTCATATGGTATTACGTTATAACGTATAACGTCATAAGGTTTTACGTTATAACTTATAGCGTCATATGGTATTACGTTATAACGTGTAACGTACTGTAGCATTCCTTTATAACGGATTACGTCATATGGTATTACGTTAAAATGTATAACGTTATATAGTATTACATTATGACGTGGAGCGCTATATAGTAATACGTTATAACTTAGAACGTTATATCGTATTACGTTATAACGTGTACCGTACTATAGCATTTCCTTATAACGTATAACGTCATATGGTATTACGTTATAACGTATAACATTATATGGTATTACGTTATAACGTATAACGTCAGATGGTATTACGTTATAACGTTTAACGTTATGTGGTATTACGTTATATCGTGTAACGTACGATAGCATTTCCCTATAACGTATAACTTCATATGGTATTACGTTATAACGTTTAACGTCATAAGGTATTACGTTATAACTTATAACGTTATATAGTATTACGTTATAACGTGTAACGTACTATAGCATTTCTTTATAACGTATAACGTCATATGGTATTACGTTATAACTTATAACGTTATATAGTATTACGTTATAACGTGTAACGTACTATAGCATTTCTTTATAACGTATAACGTCATATGGTATTACGTTATAACTTATAACGTTATATAGTACTACGTTATAGCCTGTAACGTACTATAGCATTTCTTTATAACGTATAACGTCATATGGTATTACGTTATAACGTATAACATTATATGGTATTACGTTATAACGTATAACGTCAGATGGTATTACCTTATAACGTATAACGTTATGTAGCATTACGTTATAACGTAGAACGATATATAGCATTTCCTTATAACGTATAACATCATACGGTATTACGATATAATATAACGTTATATAGTATTACGTTATAACCTATAACGTTATATAGTATTACGTTATGACGTATAACGTCATAAGGCATTACGTTATAAGTTATAACGTTATATAGTATTACGTTATAACGTGTAACGTACTGTAGCATTCCTTTATAACGTATAACGTCATATAGTATTACGTTATAACGTATAACGTTATGTGGTATTACATTATAACGTATAACGTTATATAGCGTTACATTATAGCGTATAACGTTATGTAGCATTACGTTAGAACCTATAACGTTATATAGTATTACGTTATGACGTATAACGTCATAAGGTATTACGTTATAACTTATAACGTTATATAGTATTAAGTTATAACCTGTAACGTACTATAGCATTTCTTTATAACGTATAACGTCATATGGTATTACGTTATAACGTATAACGTCATAAGGTATTACCTTATAACGTATAATGTTATGTAGCATTACGTTATAACGTATAACGTTATGTAGTATTACGCTATAACGTATAACGACATAAGGCATTACATTATAAGTTATAACGTTATATAGTATTACGTTATAACGTATAACGTCATAAGGCATTACATTATAAGTTATAACGTTATATAGTATTACGTTATATCGTCTAACGTACTATAGCCTTTCCTTATAACGTATAACATCATATGGTATTACGTATAACGTTATATAGTATTACATTATAACGTATAACGTTATATAGCATTACGTTATCACGTCTAACGTACTATAGCATTTCTTTATAACTTATAACGTTATATGGTATTACGTTATACCGTATAACGTTATGTAGCATTACGTTATAACGTATGAAGTTATATAGTATTAAGTTATGACGAATAACGTCATAAGGCATTACATTATAAGTTATAACGTTATACAGTATTACGTTATATCGTGTAACGTACTATAGCCTTTCCTTATAACGTATAACATCATATGGCATTACGTATAACGTTATATAGTATTACATTATAACGTATAACGTTATATAGCATTACGTTATCACGTCTACCGTACTATAGCATTTCTTTATAACGTATAACGTCATATGGTATTACGTTATAACGTATAACGTCATAAGGTATTACGTTATAACGTATAACGTTATATAGCATTTCCTTATAACGTATAACGTCATAAGGTATTACGTTATAACTTATAACGTTATATAGTATTACGTTATAACGTATAACGTCATAAGGCATTACATTATAAGTTATACCGTTATATAGTATTACGTTATAACGTGTAACGTACTGTAGCATTCCTTCATCACGTATAACGTCATATAGTATTACGTTATAACGTATAACGTTATGTCGTATTACGTTATAACGTATAACGTTATGTGGTATTACGTTATACCGTATAACGTTATGTAGCATTACGTTATAACGTATGAAGTTATATAGTATTACGTTATAACGTATAACGTTATATAGTATTACGTTATATCGTGTAACGTACTATAGCATTTCCTTATAACGTATAACATCATATGGTATTACGTTATAACGTATAACGTTATATAGTATTACGTTATATCGTGTAACGTTCTATAGCATTTCCTTATAACGTATAACATCATATGGTATTACGTTATAACGTATAACGTCATATGGTATTACGTTATAACGTATAACGTTATATAGTATTACGTTATAACGTATAACGTCATACCGTATTTCGTTATAACGTGTAACGTACTATAGCATTTCTTTATAACGTATAACATCATATGGTATTACGTTATAACGTATAACGTCATATGGTATTACGTTATACCGTGTAGCGTACTATAGCATTCCCTTATAACGTATAACATCATATGGTATTACGTTATAACGTATAACGTTGTATAGTATTACGTTATAACGTATAACGTTATATAGCATTACGTTATAACGTATAACGTCATATGGTATAACGTTATAACGTATAACGTTATATAGTATTACGTTATAACGTATAACCTTATATAGTATTACGTTATAACGTATAACGTCATATGGTATTACGTTATAACGTATAACGTTATATGGTATTACGTTATAACGTATAACGTCAGATGGTATTACGTTATAACGTATAACGTTTTGTGGTATTACGTTATAACGTATAACGTTATATAGCATTACGTTATAACGTATAACGTCATAAGGTGTTACGTTATAACTTATAACATTATATAGTATTACGTTATAACGTGTAACGTATTGTAGCATTCCTTTATAACGGATTACGTCATATGGTATTACGTTAAATGTATAACGTTATATAGTATTACATTATGACGTGGAACGCTATATAGTAATACGTTATAACTTAGAACGTTATATCGTATTACGTTATAACGTGTACCGTACTATAGCATTTCCTTATAACGTATAACGTCATATGGTATTACGTTATAACGTATAACGTCATAAGGTTTTACGTTATAACTTATAGCGTCATATGGTATTACGTTATAACGTGTAACGTACTATAGCATTTCCTTATAACGTATAACGTCATATGGTAATACGTTATAACGTAGAACGATATATAGCATTTCCTTATAACGTATAACATCATACGGTATTACGATATAATATAACGTTATATAGTATTACGTTATAACCTATAACGTTATATAGTATTACGTTATGACGTATAACGTCATAAGGCATTACGTTATAAGTTATAACGTTATATAGTATTACGTTATAACGTGTAACGTACTGTAGCATTCCTTTATAACGTATAACGTCATATAGTATTACGTTATAACGTATAACGTTATGTGGTATTACATTATAACGTATAACGTTATATAGTACTACGTTATAGCCTGTAACGTACTATAGCATTTCTTTATAACGTATAACGTCATATGGTAATATGTTATAACGTATAACGTCATAAGGTATTACCTTATAACGTATAACGTTATGTAGCATTACGTTATAACGTAGAACGATATATAGCATTTCCTTATAACGTATAACATCATACGGTATTACGATATAATATAACGTTATATAGTATTACGTTATAACCTATAACGTTATATAGTATTACGTTATGACGTATAACGTCATAAGGCATTACGTTATAAGTTATAACGTTATATAGTATTACGTTATAACGTGTAACGTTCTGTAGCATTCCTTTATAACGTATAACGTCATATAGTATTACGTTATAACGTATAACGTTATGTGGTATTACATTATAACGTATAACGTTATATAGCGTTACATTATAGCGTATAACGTTATGTAGCATTACGTTAGAACCTATAACGTTATATAGTATTACGTTATGACGTATAACGTCATAAGGTATTACGTTATAACTTATAACGTTATATAGTATTAAGTTATAACCTGTAACGTACTATAGCATTTCTTTATAACGTATAACGTCATATGGTATTAAATTATAACGTATAACGTCATAAGGTATTACCTTATAACGTATAACGTTATGTAGCATTACGTTATAACGTATAACGTTATATAGTATTACGCTATAACGTATAACGTCATAAGGCATTACATTATAAGTTATAACGTTATATAGTATTACGTTATAACGTATAACGTCATAAGGCATTACATTATAAGTTATAACGTTATATAGTATTACGTTATATCGTCTAACGTACTATAGCCTTTCCTTATAACGTATAACATCATATGGTATTACGTATAACGTTATATAGTATTACATTATAACGTATAACGTTATAAAGCATTACGTTATCACGTCTAACGTACTATAGCATTTCTTTATAACTTATAACGTTATATGGTATTACGTTATACCGTATAACGTTATGTAGCATTACGTTATAACGTATGAAGTTATATAGTATTACGTTATGACGAATAACGTCATAAGGCATTACATTATAAGTTATAACGTTATACAGTATTACGTTATATCGTCTAACGTACTATAGCCTTTCCTTATAACGTATAACATCATATGGTATTACGTATAACGTTATATAGTATTACATTATAACGTATAACGTTATAAAGCATTACGTTATCACGTCTAACGTACTATAGCATTTCTTTATAACTTATAACGTTATATGGTATTACGTTATAACGTATAACGTTATGTAGCATTACGTTATAACGTATAACGTTATATAGTATTACGCTATAACGTATAACGTCATAAGGTATTACGTTATAACTTATAACGTTATATAGTATTACGTTATAACGTATAACGTCATAAGGCATTACATTATAAGTTATACCGTTATATAGTATTACGTTATAACGTGTAACGTACTGTAGCATTCCTTCATCACGTATAACGTCATATAGTATTACGTTATAACGTATAACGTTATGTCGTATTACGTTATAACGTATAACGTTATGTAGCATTACGTTATAACGTATGAAGTTATATAGTATTACGTTATAACGTATAACGTTATATATTATTACGTTATATCGTGTAACGTACTATAGCATTTCCTTATAGCGTATAACATCATATGGTATTACGTTATAACGTATAACGTCATATGGTATTACGTTATAACGTATAACGTTATATAGTATTACGTTATAACGTATAACGTCATACCGTATTTCGTTATAACGTGTAACGTACTATAGCATTTCTTTATAACGTATAACATCATATGGTATTACGTTATAACGTATAACGTCATATGGTATTACGTTATATCGTGTAGCGTACTATAGCATTCCCTTATAACGTATAACATCATATGGTATTACGTTATAACGTATAACGTTGTATAGTATTACGTTATAACGTATAACGTTATATAGCATTACGTTATAACGTATAACGTCATATGGTATAACGTTATAACGTATAACGTTATATAGTATTACGTTATAACGTATAACCTTATATAGTATTACGTTATAACGTATAACGTCATATGGTATTACGTTATAACGTATAACGTTATATGGTATTACGTTATAACGTATAACGTCAGATGGTATTACGTTATAACGTATAACGTTATGTGGTATTACGTTATAACGTATAACGTTATATAGCATTACGTTATAACGTATAACGTCATAAGGTGTTACGTTATAACTTATAACATTATATAGTATTACGTTATAACGTGTAACGTATTGTAGCATTCCTTTATAACGGATTACGTCATATGGTATTACGTTAAATGTATAACGTTATATAGTATTACATTATGACGTGGAACGCTATATAGTAATACGTTATAACTTAGAACGTTATATCGTATTACGTTATAACGTGTACCGTACTATAGCATTTCCTTATAACGTATAACGTCATATGGTATTACGTTATAACGTATAACGTCATAAGGTTTTACGTTATAACTTATAGCGTCATATGGTATTACGTTATAACGTGTAACGTACTATAGCATTTCCTTATAACGTATAACGTCATATGGTAAAACGTTATAACGTATAACGTTATATGGTATTACGTTATAACGTATAACGTCAGATGGTATTACGTTATAACGTATAACGTTATATAGCATTACGTTATAGCGTATAACGTTATGTAGCATTACGTTATAACGTATAACGTTATACAGCAATACGTTATAACGCATAACGTTATGTAGCATTACGTTATAACAAATAACGTTATATAGTATTACGTTATGACGTATAACGTTATAAGGTATTGCGTTATAACTTATAACGTTATATAGTATTACGTTATAACGTGTAACGTACTATAGGATTTCTTTATAACGTATAACGTCATATGGTATTACGTTATAACTTATAACGTTATATAGTATTACGTTACAACGTATAACGATATATGATATTACGTTATAACGTATAACGTCATATGGTATTACGTTATAACGTCTAACGTTATATAGCATTACGTTATAACGTGTAACGTACCATAGCATTTCCTTATAACGTATAACGTCATATGGTATTACGTTATAACGTGTAACGTACTATAGCATTTCCCTATAACGTATAACGTCATATGGTATTACGTTATAACGTGTAACGTACTATAGCATTTCCTTATAACGTATAACGTCATATGGTATTACGTTATAACGTATAACGTTATATGGTATTACGGTATAACGTATGACGTCAGATGGTATTACGTTATAACGTATAACGTTATATAGTATTACGTTATAACGTATAACGCTATGTGGTATTACGTTATAACGTATAACGTTATATAGGATTACGTTATAACGTATAACGTTATGTAGCATTACGTGATAACGTATAACGTCATATAGTATTACGTTATAACGAATAACGTTATATAGTATTACGTTATAACGTATAACGTTATATAGTATTACGTTATAACGTATAACGTTATATGGTATTACGGTATAACGTATGACGTCAGATGGTATTACGTTATAACGTATAACGTTATATAGTATTACGTTATAACGTATAACGTTATGTGGTATTACGTAATAACGTATAACGTTATATAGTATTACGTTGTAACGTATAACGTCATTGGTATTTCGTTATAACGTGTAACGTACTATAGCATTTCCCTGTAACGTATAACGTCATATGGTATTACGTTATCACGTATAACGTTATATAGTTTTACGTTATATCGTGTGACGTACTATAGCATTTCCTTATAAAGTGTTACGTCATATGGTATTACGTTATAACGTATAACGTTGTATAGTATTACGTTATAACGTATAACGTCATATGGTATTTCGTTATAACGTGCTACGTACTATAGCATTTCTTTATAACGTATAGCATCATATGGTATTACGTTATAACGTATAACGTCATATGGTATTACGTTATAACGTATAACGTTATATAGCATTTCCTTATAAAGTGTTACGTCATATGGTATTACGTTATAACGTATAATGTCATAAGGTATTACGTTATAACGTATAACGTCATAAGGTATTACGTTATAACGTATAACGTTATATAGTATTACGTTATAACGTATAACGTCATACGGTATTTCGTTATAACGTGTAACGTACTATAGCATTTCTTTAGAACGTATAACATCATATGGTATTACGTTATAACGTATAACGTCATATGGTATTACGTTATATCGTGTAGCGTACTATAGCATTCCCTTATAACGTATAACATCATATGCTATTACGTTATAACGTATAACGTTGTATAGCATTACGTTATAGCGTATAACGTTATGTAGCATTACGTTATAACGTATAACGTTGTACAGCATTACGTTATAACGCATAACGTTATGTAGCATTACGTTATAACAAATAACGTTATATAGTATTACGTTATGACGTATAACGTTATAAGGTATTACGTTATAACTTATAACGCTATATAGTGTTACGTTATAACGTGTAACGTACTATAGGATTTCTTTATAACGTATAACGTCATATGGTATTACGTTATAACTTATAACGTTATATAGTATTACGTTACAACGTATAACGATATATGATATTACGTTATAACGTATAACGTCATATGGTATTACGTTATAACGTCTAACGTTATATAGCATTACGTTATAACGTGTAACGTACCATAGCATTTCCTTATAACGTATAACGTCATATGGTATTACGTTATAACGTGTAACGTACTATAGCATTTCCCTATAACGTATAACGTCATATGGTATTACGTTATAACGTGTAACGTACTATAGCATTTCCTTATAACGTATAACGTCGTATGGTATTACGTTATAACGTATAACGTTATATGGTATTACGGTATAACGTATGACGTCAGATGGTATTACGTTATAACGTATAACGTTATATAGTATTACGTTATAACGTCTAACGTACTATAGCATTTCTTTATAACGTATAACGTTATATAGTATTACGTTACAACGTATAACGATATATGATATTACGTTATAACGTATAACGTCATATGGTATTACGTTATAACGTCTAACGTTATATAGCATTACGTTATAACGTATAACGTCATATGGTATTACGTTATAACGTATAATGTTAAATGGTATTACGTTATAACGTATAACGTCAGATGGTATTACGTTATAACGTATAACGTTATGTGGTATTACGTTATAACGTATACCGTTATATAGCATTACGTTATAACGTATAACGTCATAAGGTGTTACGTTATAACTTATAACGTTATATAGTATTACGTTATAACGTGTAACGTATTGTAGCATTCCTTTATAACGGATTACGTCATATGGTATTACGTTAAATGTATAACGTTATATAGTATTACATTATGACGTGGAACGCTATATAGTAATACGTTATAACTTAGAACGTTATATCGTATTACGTTATAACGTGTACCGTACTATAGCATTTCCTTATAACGTATAACGTCATATGGTATTACGTTATAACGTATAACGTCATAAGGTTTTACGTTTTAACTTATAGCGTCATATGGTATTACGTTATAACGTGTAACGTACTATAGCATTTCCTTATAACGTATAACGTCATATGGTATTACGTTATAACGTATAACGTTATATGGTATTACGTTATAACGTATAACGTCAGATGGTATTACGTTATGACGTATAACGTTATATAGCATTACGTTATAGCGTATAACGTTATGTAGCATTACGTTATAACGTATAACGTTATACAGCAATACGTTATAACGCATAACGTTATGTAGCATTACGTTATAACAAATAACGTTATATAGTATTACGTTATGACGTATAACGTACTATAGGATTTCTTTATAACGTATAACGTCATATGGTATTACGTTATAACTTATAACGTTATATAGTATTACGTTACAACGTATAACGATATATGATATTACGTTATAACGTATAACGTCATATGGTATTACGTTATAACGTCTAACGTTATATAGCATTACGTTATAACGTGTAACGTACCATAGCATTTCCTTATAACGTATAACGTCATATGGTATTACGTTATAACGTGTAACGTACTATAGCATTTCCCTATAACGTATAACGTCATATGGTATTACGTTATAACGTGTAACGTACTATAGCATTTCCTTATAACGTATAACGTCGTATGGTATTACGTTATAACGTATAACGTTATATGGTATTACGGTATAACGTATGACGTCAGATGGTATTACGTTATAACGTATAACGTTATATAGTATTACGTTATAACGTCTAACGTACTATAGCATTTCTTTATAACGTATAACGTTATATAGTATTACGTTACAACGTATAACGATATATGATATTACGTTATAACGTATAACGTCATATGGTATTACGTTATAACGTCTAACGTTATATAGCATTACGTTATAACGTATAACGTCATATGGTATTACGTTATAACGTATAATGTTAAATGGTATTACGTTATAACGTATAACGTCAGACGGTATTACGTTATAACGTATAACGTTATGTGGTATTACGTTATAACGTATACCGTTATATAGCATTACGTTATAACGTATAACGTCATAAGGTGTTACGTTATAACTTATAACGTTATATAGTATTACGTTATAACGTGTAACGTATTGTAGCATTCCTTTATAACGGATTACGTCATATGGTATTACGTTAAATGTATAACGTTATATAGTATTACATTATGACGTGGAACGCTATATAGTAATACGTTATAACTTAGAACGTTATATCGTATTACGTTATAACGTGTACCGTACTATAGCATTTCCTTATAACGTATAACGTCATATGGTATTACGTTATAACGTATAACGTCATAAGGTTTTACGTTTTAACTTATAGCGTCATATGGTATTACGTTATAACGTGTAACGTACTATAGCATTTCCTTATAACGTATAACGTCATATGGTATTACGTTATAACGTATAACGTTATATGGTATTACGTTATAACGTATAACGTCAGATGGTATTACGTTATGACGTATAACGTTATATAGCATTACGTTATAGCGTATAACGTTATGTAGCATTACGTTATAACGTATAACGTTATACAGCAATACGTTATAACGCATAACGTTATGTAGCATTACGTTATAACAAATAACGTTATATAGTATTACGTTATGACGTATAACGTACTATAGGATTTCTTTATAACGTATAACGTCATATGGTATTACGTTATAACTTATAACGTTATATAGTATTACGTTACAACGTATAACGATATATGATATTACGTTATAACGTATAACGTCATATGGTATTACGTTATAACGTCTAACGTTATATAGCATTACGTTATAACGTGTAACGTACCATAGCATTTCCTTATAACGTATAACGTCATATGGTATGACGTTATAACGTATAACGTTATATGGTATTACGGTATAACGTATGACGTCAGATGGTATTACGTTATAACGTATAACGCTATGTGGTATTACGTTATAACGTATAACATTATATAGGATTACGTTATAACGTATAACTTTATGTAGCATTACGTGATAACGTATAACGTCATATAGTATTACGTTATAACTTATAACGTTATATAGTATTACGTTACAACGTATAACGATATATGATATTACGTTATAACGTATAACGTCATATGGTATTACGTTATAACGTATAACGTTATATGGTATTACGTTATAACGTATAACGTCAGATGGTATTACGTTATAACGTATAACGTTATATAGCATTACGTTATAGCGCATAACGTTATGTAGCATTACGTTATAACGTATAACGTTATACAGCAATACGTTATAACGCATAACGTTATATAGTATTACGTTATAACGTGTAACGTACTATAGGATTTCTTTATAACGTATAACGTCATATGGTATTACGTTATAACTTATAACGTTATATAGTATTACGTTACAACGTATAACGATATATGATATTACGTTATAACGTATAACGTCATATGGTATTACGTTATAACGTCTAACGTTATATAGCATTACGTTATAACGTGTAACGTACCATAGCATTTCCTTATAACGTATAACGTCATATGGTATTACGTTATAACGTGTAACGTACTATAGCATTTCCCTATAACGTATAACGTCATATGGTATTACGTTATAACGTGTAACGTACTATAGCATTTCCTTATAACGTATAACGTCATATGGTATTACGTTATAACGTATAACGTTATATGGTATTACGGTATAACGTATGACGTCAGATGGTATTACGTTATAACGTATAACGTTATATAGTATTACGTTATAACATATAACGCTATGTGGTATTACGTTATAACGTATAACATTATATAGGATTACGTTATAACGTATAACTTTATGTAGCATTACGTGATAACGTATAACGTCATATAGTATTACGTTATAACGAATAACGTTATATAGTATTACGTTATAACGTATAACGTTATATAGTATTACGTTATAACGTATAACGTTATATGGTATTACGGTATAACGTATGACGTCAGATGGTATTACGTTATAACGTATAACGTTATATAGCATTACGTTATAACGTATAACGTTATGTGGTATTACGTAATAACGTATAACGTTATATAGTATTACGTTGTAACGTATAACGTCATTGGTATTTCGTTATAACGTGTAACGTACTATAGCATTTCCCTGTAACGTATAACGTCATATGGTATTACGTTATCACGTATAACGTTATATAGTATTACGTTATATCGTGTGACGTACTATAGCATTTCCTTATAAAGTGTTACGTCATATGGTATTACGTTATAACGTATAACGTCATATGGTATTACGTTATATCGTGTAACGTACTATAGCATTTCCTTATAGCGTATAACATCATATGGTATTACGTTATAACGTATAACGTTGTATAGTATTACGTTATAACGTATAACGTCATATGGTATGTCGTTATAACGTGTAACGTACTATAGCATTTCTTTATAACATATAGCATCATATGGTATTACGTTATAACGTATAACGTCATATGGTATTACGTTATAACGTATAACGTTATATAGCATTTCCTTATAAAGTGTTACGTCATATGGTATTACGTTATAACGTATAACGTCATAAGGTATTACGTTATAACGTATAACGTTATATAGTATTACGTTATAACGTATAACGTCATACGGTATTTCGTTATATCGTGTAACGTACTATAGCATTTCTTTATAACGTATAACATCATATGGTATTACGTTATAACGTATAACGTCATATGGTATTACGTTATATCGTGTAGCGTACTATAGCATTCCCTTATAACGTATAACATCATATGGTATTACGTTATAACGTATAACGTTGTATAGTATTACGTTATAACGCATAACGTTATACAGCATTACGTTATAACGTATAACGTCATATGGTATTACGTTATAACGTATAACGTTATATAGTATTACGTTATAACGTATAACCTTATATAGTATTACGTTATAACGTATAACGTCATATGGTATTACTTTATAACGTATAACGTTATATGGTATTACGTTATAACGTATAACGTCAGATGGTATTACGTTATAACGTATAACGTTATGTGGTATTACGTTATAACGTATAACGTTATATAGCATTACGTTATAACGTATAACGTCATAAGGTGTTACGTTATAACTTATAACGTTATATAGTATTACGTTATAACGTGTAACGTACTGTAGCATTCCTTTATAACGGATTACGTCATATGGTATTACGTTAAAATGTATAACGTTATATAGTATTACATTATGACGTGGAACGCTATATAGTAATACGATATAACTTAGAACGTTATATCGTATTACGTTATAACGCGTACCGTACTATAGCATTTCCTTATAACGTATAACGTCATATGGTATTACGTTATAACGTATAACGTCATAAGGTTTTACGTTATAACTTATAGCGTCATATGGTATTACGTTATAACGTGTAACGTACTATAGCATTTCCTTATAACGTATAACGTCATATGGTATTACGTTATAACGTATAACGTTATATGGTATTGCGTTATAACGTATAACGTCAGATGGTATTACGTTATAACGTTTAACGTTATGTGGTATTACGTTATATCGTGTAACGTTATATAGTATTTCGTTATTTCGTGTGACGTACTATAGCATTTCCCTATAAAGTGTTACGTCATATGGTATTACGTTATAACGTATAACGTCATATGGTATTGCGTTATATCGTGTAACGTACTATAGCATTTCCTTATAACGTATAACATCATATGGTATTACGTTATAACGTATAACGTCATAAGGTGTTACGTTATAACTTATAACGTTATATAGTATTACGTTATAACGTGTAACGTACTATAGCATTTCTTTATAACGTATAACGTCATATGGTATTACGTTATAACTTATAACGTTATATAGTATTACGTTATAACGTGTAACGTACTATAGCATTACGTTATAACGTATAACGTCATATAGTATTACGTTATGACGTATAACGTCATAAGGTATTACGTTATAACTTATAACGTTATATAGTATTACGTTATAACGTGTAACGAACTATAGCATTTCTTTATAACGTATATCGTCATATGGTATTACGTTATAACGTATAACGTCATAAGGTATTACCTTATAACGTATAACGTTATGTAGCATTACGTTATAACGCATAACGTTATATAGTATTACGTTATAACGTATAACGTCATAAGGCATTACATTATAAGTTATAACGTTATATAGTATTACGTTATAACGTGTAACGTACTGTAGCATTCCTTCATCACGTATAACGTCATATAGTATTACGTTATAACGTATAACGTTATGTCGTATTACGTTATAACGTATAACGTTATGTGGTATTACGTTATACCGTATAACGTTATGTAGCATTACGTTATAACGTATGAAGTTATATAGTATTACGTTATGACGAATAACGTCACAAGGCATTACATTATAAGTTATAACGTTATATAGTATTACGTTATATCGTGTAACGTACTATAGCCTTTCCTTATAACGTATAACATCATATGGTATTACGTATAGCGTTATATAGTATTACATTATAACGTATAACGTTATATAGCATTACGTTATCACGTCTAACGTACTATAGCATTTCTTTATAACGTATAACGTCATATGGTATTACGTTATAACGTATAACGTCATAAGGTATTACGTTATAACGTATAACGTTATATAGCATTTCCTTATAACGTATAACGTCATAAGGTATTACGTTATAACTTATAACGTTATATAGTATTACGTTATAACGTATAACGTCATAAGGCATTACATTATAAGTTATAACGTTATATTGTATTACGTTATAACGTGTAACGTACTGTAGCATTCCTTCATCACGTATAAAGTCATATAGTATTACGTTATAACGTATAACGTTATGTCGTATTACGTTATAACGTATAACGATATGTGGTATTACGTTATACCGTATAACGTTATGTAGCATTACGTTATAACGTATGAAGTTATATAGTATTACGTTATAACGTATAACGTTATATAGTATTACGTTATATCGTGTAACGTACTATAGCATTTCCTTATAACGTATAACATCATATGGTATTACGTTATAACGTATAACGTTATATAGCATTTCCTTATAACGTATAACGTCATATGGTATTACGTTATAACGTATAACGTTATATGGTCTTACGTTATAACGTATAACGTCAGATGGTACTACGTTATAACGTATAACGTTATATAGTATAACGTTATAACGTATAACGTTATGTGGTATTACGTTATAACCTATAACGTTATACAGTATTACGTTATAACGTATAAAGTCATAAGGTATTACGCTATAACTTATAACGTTATATAGTATTACGTTATAACGTGTAACGTACTATAGCATTTCTTTATAACGTATAACGTCATATGGTATTACGTTATAACGTATAACGTCATAAGGTATTACCTTATAACGTATAACGTTATGTAGCATTACGTTATAACGTATAACGTTATATAGTATTACGTTATAACGTATAACGTCATAAGGCATTACATTATAAGTTATAACGTTATATAGTATTACGTTATAACGTGTAACGTACTGTAGCATTCCTTCATCACGTATAACGTCATATAGTATTACGTTATAACGTATAACGTTATGTCGTATTACGTTATAACGTATAACGTTCTGTGGTATTACGTTATACCGTATAACGTTATGTAGCATTACGTTATAACGTATGAAGTTACATAGTATTACGTTATGACGTATAACGTCATAAGGCATTACATTATAAGTTATAACGTTATATAGTATTACGGTATAACGTGTAACGTACTATATCATTCCTTTATCACGTATAACGTCATATAGTATTACGTTATAACGTATAACGTTATGTCGTATTACGTTATAACGTATAACGTTATGTGGTATTACGTTATACCGTATAACGTTATATAGCATTACGTTATAGCGTATAACGTTATGTAGCATTACGTTATAACGTATAACGTTATACAGCAATACGTTATAACGCATAACGTTATGTAGCATTACGTTATAACAAATAACGTTATATAGTGTTACGTTATGACGTATAACGTTATAAGGTATTACGTTATAACTTATAACGTTATATAGTATTACGTTATAACGTGTAACGTACTATAGGATTTCTTTATAACGTATAACGTCATATGGTATTACGTTATAACTTATAACGTTATATAGTATTACGTTATAACGTGTAACGTACTATAGCATTACTTTATAACGTATAACGTCATATGGTAATACGTTATAACGTATAACGTCATAAGGTATTACCTTATAACTAATAACGTTATGTAGCATTACGTTATAACGTATAACGTTATATAGTATTACGTTATACCGTATAACGTTATGTTGTATTACGTTATAACGTATAACGTTATATAGCATTACGTTATAACGTATAACGTTATGCAGTATTACGTTATAACGTGTAACGTACTATAGCATTTCCTTATAACGTATAACGTCATACGGTATTACGATATAATATAACGTTATATAGTATTACGTTATAACCTATAACGTTATATAGAATTACGTTATGACGTATAACGTCATAAGGCATTACGTTATAAGTTATAACGTTATATAGTATTACGTTATATCGTGTAACGTACTGTAGCATTCCTTTATAACGTATAACGTCATATAGTATTACGTTATAACGTATAACGTTATGTGGTATTACATTATAACGTATAACGTTATATAGCATTACATTATAGCGTATAACGTTATGTAGCATTACGTTAGAACCTATAACGTTATATAGTATTACGTTATGACGTATAACGTCATAAGGTATTACGTTATAACTTATAACGTTATATAGTATTACGTTATAACGTGTAACGAACTATAGCATTTCTTTATAACGTATAACGTCATATGGTATTACGTTATAACGTATAACGTCATAAGGTATTACCTTATAACGTATAACGTTATGTAGCATTACGTTATAACGCATAACGTTATATAGTATTACGTTATAACGTATAACGTCATAAGGCATTACATTATAAGTTATAACGTTATATAGTATTACGTTATATCGTGTAACGTACTATAGCCTTTCCTTATAACGTATAACATCATATGGTATTACGTATAACGTTATATAGTATTACATTATAACGTATAACGTTATATAGCATTACGTTATCACGTCTAACGTACTATAGCATTTCTTTATAACGTATAACGTCATATGGTATTACGTTATAACGTATAACGTCATAAGGTATTACGTTATAACGTATAACGTTATATAGCATTTCCTTATAACGTATAACGTCATAAGGTATTACGTTATAACTTATAACGTTATATAGTATTACGTTATAACGTGTAACGTACTGTAGCATTCCTTCATCACGTATAACGTCATATAGTATTACGTTATAACGTATAACGTTATGTCGTATTACGTTATAACGTATAACGTTATGTGGTATTACGTTATACCGTATAACGTTATGTAGCATTACGTTATAACGTATGAAGTTATATAGTATTACGTTATAACGTATAACGTTATATAGTATTACGTTATATCGTGTAACGTACTATAGCATTTCCTTATAACGTATAACATCATATGGTATTACGTTATAACGTATAACGTTATATAGCGTTTCCTTATAACGTATAACGTCATATGGTATTACGTTATAACGTATAACGTTATATGGTCTTACGTTATAACGTATAACGTCAGATGGTATTACGTTATAACGTATAACGTTATATAGTATAACGTTATAACGTATAACGTTATGTGGTATTACGTTATAACGTATAACGTTATATAGTATTACGTTATAACGTATAAAGTCATAAGGTATTACGCTATAACTTATAACGTTATATAGTATTACGTTATAACGTGTAACGTACTATAGCATTTCTTTATAACGTATAACGTCATATGGTATTACGTTATAACGTATAACGTCATAAGCTATTACCTTATAACGTATAACGTTATGTAGCATTACGTTATAACGTATAACGTTATATAGTATTACGTTATAACGTATAACGTCATAAGGCATTACATTATAAGTTATAACGTTATATAGTATTACGTTATAACGTGTAACGTACTGTAGCATTCCTTCATCACGTATAACGTCATATAGTATTACGTTATAACGTATAACGTTATGTCGTATTACGTTATAACGTATAACGTTATGCGGTATTACGTTATACCGTATAACGTTATGTAGCATTACGTTATAACGTATGAAGGTATATAGTATTACGTTATGACGTATAACGTCATAAGGCATTACATTATAAGTTATAACGTTATATAGTATTACGTTATAACGTGTAACGTACTATATCATTCCTTTATCACGTATAACGTCATATAGTATTACGTTATAACGTATAACGTTATGTGGTATTACATTATAACGTATAACGTTATATAGCATTACGTTATAGCGTATAACGTTATGTAGCATTAGGTTATAACGTATAACGTTATACAGCAATACGTTATAACGCATAACGTTATGTAGCATTACGTTATAACAAATAACGTTATATAGTATTACGTTATGACGTATAACGTTATAAGGTATTACGTTATAACTTATAACGTTATATAGTATTACGTTATAACGTGTAACGTACTATAGGATTTCTTTATAACGTATAACGTCATATGGTATTACGTTATAACTTATAACGTTATATAGTATTACGTTATAACGTGTAACGTACTATAGCATTACTTTATAACGTATAACGTCATATGGTAATACGTTATAACGTATAACGTCATAAGGTATTACCTTATAACTAATAACGTTATGTAGCATTACGTTATAACGTATAACGTTATATAGTATTACGTTATACCGTATAACGTTATGTGGTATTACGTTATAACGTATAACGTTATATAGCATTACGTTATAACGTATAACGTTATGTAGTATTACGTTATAACGTGTAACGTACTATAGCATTTCCTTATAACGTATAACATCATATGGTATTACGTTATAACGTATAACGTCATATGGTATTACGTTATAACGTATAACGTTATATAGTATTACGTTATAACGTATAACGTTATATAGTATTACGTTATAACGTGTAACGTACTATAACATTTCCTTATAACGTATAACATCATATGGTATTACGTTATAACGTATAACGTCATATGGTATTACGTTATAACGTATAACGTTATATAGTATTACGTTATAACGTATAAAGTTATGTAGCATTACGTTATAACGTATAACGTTATGTAGCATTACGTTATAACGTATAACGTTATATAGTATTACGATATAACGTATAACGTTATGTAGCATTACGTTATAACGTATAGCGTTATATAGTATTACGTTATAACGTATAACATCATATGGTATTACGTTATAACGTATAACGTTATATAGTATTACGTTATAACGTATAGCGTTATATAGTATTACGTTATAACGTGTAACGTACTATAGCATTTCCTTACAACGTATAAGATCATATGGTATTACGTTATAACGTATAACGTCATATGGTATTACGTTATAACGTATAACGTTATATAGTATTACGTTATGACGTATAACGTTATGTGGTATTACGTTATAACGTATAACGTTATGTCGTATTACGTTATAACGTATAACGTTTGGTGGTATTACGTTATAACGTATAATGTTATGTGGTATTACGTTATAACGTATAACGTTATGTAGCATTACGTTATAACGTATAACGTTATATAGTATTACGTTATAACGTATAACGTTATATAGTAATACGTTATAACGTTTAACGTTATGTAGCATTACGTTATAACGTATAACGTTATATAGTATTACGTTATAACGTATAACGTCATATGGATTACGTTATAACGTATAACGTTATATAGCATTACGTTATAACGTATAACGTTATGTAGCTTTACGTTATAACGTATAACGTTATATAGTATTACGTTATAACGTTTAACGTTATGTAGCATTACGTTATAACGTATAACGTTATATAGTATTACGTTATAACGTATAACGTCATATGGATTACGTTATAACGTATAACGTTATATAGCATAACGTTATAACGTATAACGTTATGTAGCATTACGTTATAACGTATAACGTTATATAGTATTACGTTATAACGTATAACGTCATATGGATTACGTTATAACGTATAACGTTATATAGCATTACGTTACAACGTATAACGTTATGTAGCATTACGTTATAACGTATAACGTTATATAGTATTACGTTATAACGTTTAACGTACTATAGCATTTCTTCATAACGTATAACGTCATAAGGTATTACGTTATAACTTATAACGTTATATAGTATTACGTTATAACGTATAACGTCATATAGTATTACGTTATAACGTATAACGTTATGTCGTATTACGTTATAACGTATAACGTTATGTGGTATTACGTTATAACGTGTAACGTACTATAGCATTTCCTTATAACGTATAACATCATATGGTATTACGTTATAACGTATAACGTCATATGGTATTACGTTATAACGTATAACGTTATATAGTATTACGTTATAACGTATAACGTTATGTGGTATTACGTTATAACGTATAACGTTATACAGCATTACGTTATAACGCATAACGTTATGTAGCATTACGTTATAACAAATAACGTTATATAGTATTACGTTATACCGTATAACGTCATAAGGTATTACGTTATACCTTATAACGTTATATAATATTACGTTATAGTGTGTAACGTACTATAGCATTCCTTTATAACGTATAACGTCATATGGTATTACGTTATAACGTATAACGTCATATAGTATTACGTTATAACGTATAACGTTATATAGTATTACGTTATAACGTGTAACGTTATATAGTATTACGTTATAACGTATAACGTCATATGGTATTACGTTATAACGTATAACGTTATATAGTATTACGTTATAACGTATAACGTTATGTGGGATTACGTTATAACGTATAACATCATATGGTATTACGTTATAACGTATAGCGTTATATAGTACTACGTTATAACGTATAACGTCATATGGTATTACGTTATAACGTATAACGTTATATAGTATTACGTTATAACGTATAACGTTATATAGTATTACGTTATAACGTGTAACGTACTATAACATTTCCTTATAACGTATAACATCATATGGTATTACGTTATAACGTATAACGTCATATGGTATTACGTTATAACGTATAACGTTATATAGTATTACGTTATAACGTATAAAGTTATGTAGCATTACGTTATAACGTATAACGTTATGTAGCATTACGTTATAACGTATAACGTTATATAGTATTACGTTATAACGTATAACGTTATGTAGCATTACGTTATAACGTATAGCGTTATATAGTATTACGTTATAACGTATAACATCATATGGTATTACGTTATAACGTATAACGTTATATAGTATTACGTTATAACGTATAACGTTATATAGTATTACGTTATAACGTATAACGTTATGTGGTATTACGTTATAACGTATAACGTTATACAGCATTACGTTATAACGCATAACGTTATGTAGCATTACGTTATAACAAATAACGTTATATAGTATTACGTTATAACGTATAACGTCATAAGGTATTACGTTATACCTTATAACGTTATATAATATTACGTTATAGTGTGTAACGTACTATAGCATTCCTTTATAACGTATAACGTCATATGGTATTACGTTATAACGTATAACGTCATATAGTATTACGTTATAACGTATAACGTTATATAGTATTACGTTATAACGTGTAACGTTATATAGTATTACGTTATAACGTATAACGTCATATGGTATTACGTTATAACGTATAACGTTATATAGTATTACGTTATAACGTATAACGTTATGTGGGATTACGTTATAACGTATAACATCATATGGTATTACGTTATAACGTATAGCGTTATATAGTACTACGTTATAACGTATAACGTCATATGGTATTACGTTATAACGTATAACGTTATATAGTATTACGTTATAACGTATAACGTTATATAGTATTACGTTATAACGTGTAACGTACTATAACATTTCCTTATAACGTATAACATCATATGGTATTACGTTATAACGTATAACGTCATATGGTATTACGTTATAACGTATAACGTTATATAGTATTACGTTATAACGTATAAAGTTATGTAGCATTACGTTATAACGTATAACGTTATGTAGCATTACGTTATAACGTATAACGTTATATAGTATTACGTTATAACGTATAACGTTATGTAGCATTACGTTATAACGTATAGCGTTATATAGTATTACGTTATAACGTATAACATCATATGGTATTACGTTATAACGTATAACGTTATATAGTATTACGTTATAACGTATAACGTTATATAGTATTACGTTATAACGTATAACGTTATGTGGTATTATGTTATAACGTATAACGTTATACAGCATTACGTTATAACGCATAACGTTATGTAGCATTACGTTATAACAAATAACGTTATATAGTATTACGTTATAACGTATAACGTCATAAGGTATTACGTTATACCTTATAACGTTATATAATATTACGTTATAGTGTGTAAC
The DNA here is from genome assembly GCA_029958995.1 of Bombus sonorus. Classification (NCBI taxonomy): domain Eukaryota; kingdom Metazoa; phylum Arthropoda; class Insecta; order Hymenoptera; family Apidae; genus Bombus; species Bombus sonorus. The sequence goes on along the minus strand of JARWAU010000097.1, from coordinate 90,546 downwards.
GTACTATAGCATTCCGTTATAACGTATAACGTCATATGGTATTACGTTATAACGTATAACGTCATATAGTATTACGTTATAACGTATAACGTTATATAGTATTACGTTATAACGTATAACGTTATATAGTATTACGTTATGACGTATAACGTCATAAGGTATTACGTTATAACTTATAACGTTATATAGTATTACATTATAACGTGTAACGTTATATAGTATTACGTTATAACGTATAACGTCATATGGTATTACGTTATAACGTATAACGTTATATAGTATTACGTTATAACGTATAACGTTATGTGGGATTACGTTATAACGTATAACGTCATATGGTATTACGTTATAACGTATAGCGTTATATAGTACTACGTTATAACGTATAACGTCATATGGTATTACGTTATAACGTATAACGTTATATAGTATTACGTTATAACGTATAACGTTATATAGTATTACGTTATAACGTGTAACGTACTATAACATTTCCTTATAACGTATAACATCATATGGTATTACGTTATAACGTATAACGTCATATGGTATTACGTTATAACGTATAACGTTATATAGTATTACGTTATAACGTATAAAGTTATGTAGCATTACGTTATAACGTATAACGTTATGTAGCATTACGTTATAACGTATAACGTTATATAGTATTACGTTATAACGTATAACGTTATGTAGCATTACGTTATAACGTATAGCGTTATATAGTATTACGTTATAACGTATAACATCATATGGTATTACGTTATAACGTATAACGTTATATAGTATTAGGTTATAACGTGTAACGTACTATAGCATTTCCTTATAACGTATAACATCATATGGTATTACGTTATAACGTATAACGTCATATGGTATTACGTTATAACGTATAACGTTATATAGTATTACGTTATAACGTATAACGTTATGTGGTATTACGTTATAACGTATAACATTATGTCGTATTACGTTATAACGTATAACGTTTAGTGGTATTACGTTATGACGTATAATGTTATGTGGTATTACGTTATAACGTATAACGTTATGTAGCATTACGTTATAACGTATAACGTTATATAGTATTACGTTATAACGTATAACGTTATATAGTAATACGTTATAACGTTTAACGTTATGTAGCATTACGTTATAACGTATAACGTTATATAGTATTACGTTATAACGTATAACGTCATATGGATTACGTTATAACGTATAACGTTATATAGCATTACGTTATAACGTATAACGTTATGTAGCATTACGTTATAACGTATAACGTTATATAGTATTACGTTATAACGTTTAACGTTATGTAGAATTACGTTATAACGTATAACGTTATATAGTATTACGTTATAACGTATAACGTCATATGGATTACGTTATAACGTATAACGTTATATAGCATAACGTTATAACGTATAACGTTATGTAGCATTACGTTATAACGTATAACGTTATATAGTATTACGTTATAACGTATAACGTCATATGGATTACGTTATAACGTATAACGTTATATAGCATTACGTTACAACGTATAACGTTATGTAGCATTACGTTATAACGTATAACGTTATATAGTATTACGTTATAACGTTTAACGTACTATAGCATTTCTTCATAACGTATAACGTCATAAGGTATTACGTTATAACTTATAACGTTATATAGTATTACGTTATAACGTATAACGTTATGTGGTATTACGTTATAACGCATAACGTTATGTAGCATTACGTTATAACAAATAACGTTATACAGCATTACGTTATAACGCATAACGTTATGTAGCATTACGTTATAACAAATAACGTTATATAGTATTACGTTATAACGTATAACGTCATAAGGTATTACGTTATACCTTATAACGTTATATAATATTACGTTATAGTGTGTTACGTACTATAGCATTCCTTTATAACGTATAACGTCATATGGTATTACGTTATAACGTATAACGTTATATAGTATTACGTTATAACGTATAACGTTATGTGGGATTACGTTATAACGTATAACGTCATATGGTATTACGTTATAACGTATAGCGTTATATAGTACTACGTTATAACGTATAAAGTCATATGGTATTACGTTATAACGTATAACGTTATATAGTATTACGTTATAACGTATAACGTTATATAGTATTACGTTATAACGTGTAACGTACTATAACATTCCCTTATAACGTATAACATCATATGGTATTACGTTATAACGTATAACGTCATATGGTATTACGTTATAACGTATAACGTTATATAGTATTACGTTATAACGTATAAAGTTATGTAGCATTACGTTATAACGTATAACGTTATGTAGCATTACGTTATAACGTATAACGTTATATAGTATTACGTTATAACGTATAACGTTATGTAGCATTACGTTATAACGTATAGCGTTATATAGTATTACGTTATAACGTATAACATCATATGGTATTACGTTATAACGTATAACGTTATATAGTATTACGTTATAACGTATAACGTTATATAGTATTACGTTATAACGTATAGCGTTATATAGTATTACGTTATAACGTATAACATCATATGGTATTACGTTATAACGTATAACGTTATATAGTATTAGGTTATAACGTGTAACGTACTATAGCATTTCCTTATAACGTATAACATCATATGGTATTACGTTATAACGTATAACGTCATATGGTATTACGTTATAACGTATAACGTTATATAGTATTACGTTATAACGTATAACGTTATGTGGTATTACGTTATAACGTATAACATTATGTCGTATTACGTTATAACGTATAACGTTTAGTGGTATTACGTTATAACGTATAATGTTATGTGGTATTACGTTATAACGTATAACGTTATGTAGCATTACGTTATAACGTATAACGTTATATAGTATTACGTTATAACGTATAACGTTATATAGTAATACGTTATAACGTTTAACGTTATGTAGCATTACGTTATAACGTATAACGTTATATAGTATTACGTTATAACGTATAACGTCATATGGATTACGTTATAACGTATAACGTTATATAGCATTACGTTATAACGTATAACGTTATGTAGCATTACGTTATAACGTATAACGTTATATAGTATTACGTTATAACGTTTAACGTTATGTAGCATTACGTTATAACGTATAACGTTATATAGTATTACGTTATAACGTATAACGTCATATGGATTACGTTATAACGTATAACGTTATATAGCATAACGTTATAACGTATAACGTTATGTAGCATTACGTTATAACGTATAACGTTATATAGTATTACGTTATAACGTATAACGTCATATGGATTACGTTATAACGTATAACGTTATATAGCATTACGTTACAACGTATAACGTTATGTAGCATTACGTTATAACGTATAACGTTATATAGTATTACGTTATAACGTTTAACGTACTATAGCATTTCTTCATAACGTATAACGTCATAAGGTATTACGTTATAACTTATAACGTTATATAGTATTACGTTATAACGTATAACGTTATGTGGTATTACGTTATAACGCATAACGTTATGTAGCATTACGTTATAACAAATAACGTTATACAGCATTACGTTATAACGCATAACGTTATGTAGCATTACGTTATAACAAATAACGTTATATAGTATTACGTTATAACGTATAACGTCATAAGGTATTACGTTATACCTTATAACGTTATATAATACTACGTTATAGTGTGTTACGTACTATAGCATTCCTTTATAACGTATAACGTCATATGGTATTACGTTATAACGTATAACGTTATATAGTATTACGTTATAACGTATAACGTTATGTGGGATTACGTTATAACGTATAACGTCATATGGTATTACGTTATAACGTATAGCGTTATATAGTACTACGTTATAACGTATAAAGTCATATGGTATTACGTTATAACGTATAACGTTATATAGTATTACGTTATAACGTATAACGTTATATAGTATTACGTTATAACGTGTAACGTACTATAACATTTCCTTATAACGTATAACATCATATGGTATTACGTTATAACGTATAACGTCATATGGTATTACGTTATAACGTATAACGTTATATAGTATTACGTTATAACGTATAAAGTTATGTAGCATTACGTTATAACGTATAACGTTATGTAGCATTACGTTATAACGTATAACGTTATATAGTATTACGTTATAACGTATAACGTTATGTAGCATTACGTTATAACGTATAGCGTTATATAGTATTACGTTATAACGTATAACATCATATGGTATTACGTTATAACGTATAACGTTATATAGTATTACGTTATAACGTATAACGTTATATAGTATTACGTTATAACGTGTAACGTACTATAGCATTTCCTTATAACGTATAACGTCATATGGTATTACGTTATAACGTATAACGTTATATAGTATTACGTTATAACGTATAACGTTATGTGGTATTACGTTATAACGTATAACATTATGTCGTATTACGTTATAACGTATAACGTTTAGTGGTATTACGTTATAACGTATAATGTTATGTGGTATTACGTTATAACGTATAACGTTATGTAGCATTACGTTATAACGTATAACGTTATATAGTATTACGTTATAACGTATAACGTCATATAGTATTACGTTATAACGTATAACGTTATGTCGTATTACGTTATAACGTATAACGTTATATAGTATTACGTTATAACGTATAACGTCATATGGATTACGTTATAACGTATAACGTTATATAGTATTACGTTATAACGTTTAACGTTATGTAGCATTACGTTATAACGTATAACGTTATATAGTATTACGTTATAACGTATAACGTCATATGGATTACGTTATAACGTATAACGTTATATAGCATAACGTTATAACGTATAACGTTATGTAGCATTACGTTATAACGTATAACGTTATATAGTATTACGTTATAACGTATAACGTCATATGGATTACGTTATAACGTATAACGTTATATAGCATTACGTTACAACGTATAACGTTATGTAGCATTACGTTATAACGTATAACGTTATATAGTATTACGTTATAACGTTTAACGTACTATAGCATTTCTTCATAACGTATAACGTCATAAGGTATTACGTTATAACTTATAACGTTATATAGTATTACGTTATAACGTATAACGTTATATAGTATTACGTTATAACCTATAACGTTATATAGTATTACGTTATGACGTATAACGTCATAAGGCATTACGTTATAAATTATAACGTTATATAGTATTACGTTATAACGTGTAACGTACTATAGCATTCCTTTATAACGTATAACGCCATATAGTATTACGTTATAACGTATAACGTTATGTCGTATTACGTTATAACGTATAACGTTATGTGGTATTACGTTATACCGTATAACGTTATGTAGCATTACGTTATAACGTATGAAGTTATATAGCATTACGTTATACCGTATAACGTTATGTAGCATTACGTTATAACGTATAACGTTATATAGTATTACGTTATAACGTATAACGTCATATAGTATTACGTTATAACGTATAACGTTATGTCGTATTACGTTATAACGTATAACGTTATATAGTATTACGTTATAACGTATAACGTCATATGGATTACGTTATAACGTATAACGTTATATAGTATTACGTTATAACGTTTAACGTTATGTAGCATTACGTTATAACGTATAACGTTATATAGTATTACGTTATAACGTATAACGTCATATGGATTACGTTATAACGTATAACGTTATATAGCATAACGTTATAACGTATAACGTTATGTAGCATTACGTTATAACGTATAACGTTATATAGTATTACGTTATAACGTATAACGTCATATGGATTACGTTATAACGTATAACGTTATATAGCATTACGTTACAACGTATAACGTTATGTAGCATTACGTTATAACGTATAACGTTATATAGTATTACGTTATAACGTTTAACGTACTATAGCATTTCTTCATAACGTATAACGTCATAAGGTATTACGTTATAACTTATAACGTTATATAGTATTACGTTATAACGTATAACGTTATATAGTATTACGTTATAACCTATAACGTTATATAGTATTACGTTATGACGTATAACGTCATAAGGCATTACGTTATAAATTATAACGTTATATAGTATTACGTTATAACGTGTAACGTACTATAGCATTCCTTTATAACGTATAACGCCATATAGTATTACGTTATAACGTATAACGTTATGTCGTATTACGTTATAACGTATAACGTTATGTGGTATTACGTTATACCGTATAACGTTATGTAGCATTACGTTATAACGTATGAAGTTATATAGCATTACGTTATACCGTATAACGATATGTAGCATTACGTTATAACGTATAACGTTATATAGCATTTCCTTCTAACGTATAACATCATACGGTATTACGATATAACGTATAACGTTATATAGTATTACGTTATAACCTATAACGTTATATAGTATTACGTTATGACGTATAAAGTCATACGGCATTACGTTATAAGTTATAACGTTATGTAGTATTACGTTCTAACGTGTAACGTACTATAGCATTCCTTTATAACGTATAACGTCATATAGTATTACGCTATAACGTATAACGTTATGTGGTATTACATTATAACGTATAACGTTATATAGCATTACGTTATAGCGTATAACGTTGTGTAGCATTACGTTATAACGTATAACGTTATACAGCATTACGTCATAACGCATAACGTTATGTAGCATTACGTTATAACAAATAACGTTATATAGTATTACGTTATGACGTATAACGTCATAAGATATTACGTTATAACTTATAACGTTATATAGTATTACGTTATAACGTGTAACGTACTATAGGATTTCTTGATAACGTATAACGTCATATGGTATTACGTTATAACTTATAACGTCTCATAGTATGACGTTATAACGTATAACGTTATGTAGTATTACGTTATAACGTATAACGTTATATAGTATTACGTTATGACGTATAACGTCATAAGGTATTACGTTATAACTTATAACGTTATATAGTTTTACGTTATGACGTATAACGTCATAAGGTATTACGTTATACCTTATAACGTTATTTAATTTTAAGTTATAGTGCGTAACGTACTATAGCATTCCTTTATAACGTATAACGTCATATGGTATTACGTTATAACGTATAACGTCTTATAGTATGACGTTATAACGTATAACGTTATATAGTATTACGTTATAACGTATAACGTTATATAGTATTACGTTATGACGTATAACGTCATAAGGTATTACGTTATAACTTATAACGTTATATAGTATTACGTTATAACGTGTAACGTTATATAGTATTACGTTATAACGTATAACGTCATATGGTATTACGTTATAACGTATAACGTTATATAGTATTACGTTATAACGTATAACGTTATGTGGTATTACGTTATAACGTATAACGTCATATGGTATTACGTTATAACGTATAGCGTTATATAGTAGTACGTTATGACGTATAACGTTATATAGTATTACGTTATGACGTATAACGTCATAAGGTATTACGTTATAACTTATAACGTTATATAGTATTACGTTATAACGTATAACGTTATGTTGTATTTCGTTATAACGTATAACGTTATGTGGTATTACGTTATACCGAATAACGTTATGTAGCATTACGTTATAACGTATAAAGTTATATAGCATTACGTTATACCGTATAACGTTATGTAGCATTACGTTATAACGTATAACGTTATATAGCATTTCCTTATAACGTATAACGTCATAAGGTATTACGTTATAACTTATAACGTTATATAGTATTACGTTATAGCCTGTAACGTACTATAGCATCTCTTTATAACGTATAACGTCATATGGTATTACGTTATAACGTATAACGTCATATGGTAATACGATATAACGTATAACGTTATATAGTATTACGTTATAACGTATAATGTCATAAGGTATTACCTTATACCGTATAACGTTATGTAGCATTACGTTATAACGTATAACGTTATATAGTATTACGTTATAACGTATAACGTCATAAGGCATTACATTAGAAGTTATAACGTTATATAGTATTACGTTATAACGTGAAAGGTACTATAGCATTCCTTCATCACGTATAACGTCATATAGTATTACGTTATAACGTATAACGTTATGTCGTATTACGTTATAACGTATAACGTTATGTGGTATTACGTTATACCGTATACCGTTATGTAGCATTACGTTATAACGTATGAAGTTATATAGCATTACGTTATACCGTATAACGTTATGTAGCATTACGTTATAACGTATAACGTTATATAGCATTTCCTTCTAACGTATAACATCATACGGTATTACGATATAACGTATAACGTTATATAGTATTACGTTATAACCTATAACGTTATATAGTATTACGTTATGACGTATAACGTCATACGGCATTACGTTATAAGTTATAACGTTATGTAGTATTACGTTATAACGTGTAACGTACTATAGCATTCCTTTATAAAGTATAACGTCATATAGTATTACGTTATAACGTATAACGTTATGTGGTATTACATTATAACGTATAACGTTATATAGCATTACGTTATAGCGTATAACGTTGTGTAGCATTACGTTATAACGTATAACGTTATACAGCATTACGTTATAACGCATAACGTTATGTAGCATTACGTTATAACAAATAACGTTATATAGTATTACGTTATGACGTATAACGTCATAAGGTATTACGTTATAACTTATAACGTTATATAGTATTACGTTATCACGTGTAACGTACTATAGGATTTCTTGATAACGTATAACGTCATATGGTATTACGTTATAACTTATAACGTCTTATAGTATGACGTTATAAAGTATAACGTTATATAGTATTACGTTATAACGTATAACGTTATATAGTATTACGTTATGACGTATAACGTCATAAGGTATTACGTTATAACTTCTAACGTTATATAGTATTGCGTTATAACGTGTAACGTTATATAGTATTACGTTATACCTTATAACGTTATATAATTTTAAGTTATAGTGCGTAACGTACTATAGCATTCCTTTATAACGTATAACGTCATATGGTATTACGTTATAACGTATAACGTCTTATAGTATGACGTTATAAAGTATAACGTTATATAGTATTACGTTATAACGTATAACGTTATATAGTATTACGTTATGACGTATAACGTCATAAGGTATTACGTTATAACTTATAACGTTATATAGTATTGCGTTATAACGTGTAACGTTATATAGTATTACGTTATAACGTATAACGTCATATGGTATTACGTTATAACGTATAACGTTATATAGTATTACGTTATAACGTATAACGTTATGTGGTATTACGTTATAACGTATAAGGTCATATGGTATTACGTTATAACGTATAGCGTTATATAGTAGTACGTTATGACGTATAACGTTATATAGTATTACGTTATGACGTATAACGTCATAAGGTATTACGTTATAACTTATAACGTTATATAGTATTACGTTATAACGTATAACGTTATGTTGTATTTCGTTATAACGTATAACGTTATGTAGTATTACGTTATACCGAATAACGTTATGTAGCATTACGTTATAACGTATAAAGTTATATAGCATTACGTTATACCGTATAACGTTATGTAGCATTACGTTATAACGTATAACGTTATATAGCATTTCCTTATAACGTATAACGTCATAAGGTATTACGTTATAACTTATAACGTTATATAGTATTACGTTATAGCCTGTAACGTACTATAGCATCTCTTTATAACGTATAACGTCATATGGTATTACGTTATAACGTATAACGTCATATGGTAATACGATATAACGTATAACGTTATATAGTGTTACGTTATAACGTATAATGTCATAAGGTATTACATTATAACGTATAACGTTATGTAGCATTACGTTATAACGTATAACGCTATATAGTATTACGTTATAACGTATAACGTCATAAGGCATTACATTATAAGTTATAACGTTATATAGTATCACGTTATAACTTGAAACGTACTATAGCATTCCTTCATCACGTATAACGTCATATAGTATTACGTTATAACGTATAACGTTATGTCGTATTACGTTATAACGTATAACGTTATGTGGTATTACGTTATACCGTATAACGTTATGTAGCATTACGTTATAACGTATGAAGTTATATAGTATTACGTTATGACGTATAACGTCATAAGGCATTACATTATAAGTTATAACGTTATATAGTATTACGTTATAACGTGTAACGTACTATAGCATTCCTTTATCACGTATAACGTCATATAGTATTACTTTATAACGTATAACGTTATGTCGTATTACGTTATAACGTATAACGTTATGTGGTATTACGTTATACCGTATAACGTTATGTAGCATTACGTTATAACGTATGAAGTTATATAGTATTACGTTATGACGTATAACGTCATAGGGCATTACATTATAAGTTATAACGTTATATAGTATTACGTTATAACGTGTAACGTACTATAGCATTCCTTTATCACGTATAACGTCATATAGTATTACGTTATACCGTATAACGTTATGTAGCATTACGTTATAACGTATAACGTTATATAGCATTTCCTGATAACGTATAACATGATACGGTATTACGATATAACGTATAACGTTATATAGTATTACGTTATAACGTTTAACGTACTATAGCATTTCTTTATAACGTATAACGTCATAAGGTATTACGTTATAACTTATAACGTTATATAGTATTACGTTATAACGTATAACGTTATATAGTATTACGATATAACCTATAACGTTATATAGTGTTACGTTATGACGTATAACGTCATAAGGCATTACGTTATAAGTTATAACGTTATATAGTATTACGTTATACCGTATAACGTTATGTAGCATTACGTTATAACGTATGAAGTTATATAGCATTACGTTATACCGTATAACGTTATGTAGCATTACGTTATAACGTACAACGTTATATAGCATTTCCTTATAACGTATAACATCATACGGTATTACGATATAACGTATAACGTTATATAGTATTACGTGATAACCTATAACGTTATATAGTATTACGTTATGACGTATAACGTCATAAGGCATTACGTTATAACTTATAACGTTATGTAGTATTACGTTATAACGTGTAACGTACTATAGCATTCCTTTATAACGTATAACGTCATATGGTATTACGTTATAACGTATAACGTCATATGGTATTACGTTATAACGTATAACGTTATATAGTATTACGTTATAACGTATAACGTCATAAGGTATTACGTTATACCTTATAACGTTATATAATATTACGTTATAGTGTGTAACGTACTATAGCATTCCTTTATAACGTATAACGTCATATGGTATTACGATATAACGTATAACGTCATATAGTATTACGTTATAACTTATAACGTTATCTAGTATTACGTTATAACGTATAACGTTATATAGTATTACGTTATGACGTATAACGTCATAAGGTATTACGTTATAACTTATAACGTTATATAGTTTTACGTTATGACGTATAACGTCATAAGGTATTACGTTATACCTTATAGCGTTATTTAATTTTAAGTTATAGTGCGTAACGTACTATAGCATTCCTTTATAACGTATAACGTCATATGGTATTACGTTATAACGTATAACGTCTTATAGTATGACGTTATAACGTATAACGTTATATAGTATTACGTTATAACGTATAACGTTATATAGTATTACGTTATGACGTATAACGTCATAAGGTATTACGTTATAACTTATAACGTTATATAGTATTACGTTATAACGTGTAACGTTATATAGTATTACGTTATAACGTATAACGTCATATGGTATTACGTTATAACGTATAACGTTATATAGTATTACGTTATAACGTATAACGTTATGTGGTATTACGTTATAACGTATAACGTCATATGGTATTACGTTATAACGTATAGCGTTATATAGTAGTACGTTATGACGTATAACGTTATATAGTATTACGTTATGACGTATAACGTCATAAGGTATTACGTTATAACTTATAACGTTATATAGTATTACGTTATAACGTATAACGTTATGTTGTATTTCGTTATAACGTATAACGTTATGTGGTATTACGTTATACCGAATAACGTTATGTAGCATTACGTTATAACGTATAAAGTTATATAGCATTACGTTATACCGTATAACGTTATGTAGCATTACGTTATAACGTATAACGTTATATAGCATTTCCTTATAACGTATAACGTCATAAGGTATTACGTTATAACTTATAACGTTATATAGTATTACGTTATAGCCTGTAACGTACTATAGCATCTCTTTATAACGTATAACGTCATATGGTATTACGTTATAACGTATAACGTCATATGGTAATACGATATAACGTATAACGTTATATAGTATTACGTTATAACGTATAATGTCATAAGGTATTACCTTATACCGTATAACGTTATGTAGCATTACGTTATAACGTATAACGTTATATAGTATTACGTTATAACGTATAACGTCATAAGGCATTACATTAGAAGTTATAACGTTATATAGTATTACGTTATAACGTGAACGGTACTATAGCATTCCTTCATCACGTATAACGTCATATAGTATTACGTTATAACGTATAACGTTATGTCGTATTACGTTATAACGTATAACGTTATGTGGTATTACGTTATACCGTATACCGTTATGTAGCATTACGTTATAACGTATGAAGTTATATAGCATTACGTTATACCGTATAACGTACTATAGCATTTCTTTATAACGTATAACGTCATAAGGTATTACGTTATAACTTATAACGTTATATAGTATTACGTTATAACGTATAACGTTATATAGTATTACGTTATAACCTATAACGTTATATAGTATTACGTTATGACGTATAACGTCATAAGGCATTACGTTATAAGTTATAACGTTATATAGTATTACGTTATAACGTGTAACGTATTATAGCATTCCTTTATAACGAATAACGTCATATAGTATTACGTTATAACGTATAACGTTATGTCGTATTACGTTATAACGTATAACATTATGTGGTATTACGTTATACCGTATAACGTTATGTAGCATTATGTTATAACGTATGAAGTTATATAGCATTACGTTATACCGTATAACGTTATGTAGCATTACGTTATAACGTATAACGTTATATAGCATTTCCTTCTAACGTATAACATCATACGGTATTACGATATAACGTATAACGTTATATAGTATTACGTTATAACCTATAACGTTATATAGTATTACGTTATGACGTATAACGTCATACGGCATTACGTTATAAGTTATAACGTTATGTAGTATTACGTTATAACGTGTAACGTACTATAGCATTCCTTTATAACGTATAACGTCATATAGTATTACGTTATAACGTATAACCTTACGTGGTATTACATTATAACGTATAACGTTATATAGCATTACGTTATAGCGTATAACGTTATGTAGCATTACGTTATAACGTATAACGTTATACAGCATTACGTTATAACGCATAACGTTATGTTGCATTACGTTATAACAAATAACGTTATATAGTATTACGTTATGACGTATAACGTCATAAGGTATTACGTTATAACTTATAACGTTATATAGTATTACGTTATAACGTGTAACGTACTATAGGATTTCTTGATAACGTATAACGTCATATGGTATTACGTTATAACCTATAACGTTATGTAGTATTACGTTATAACGTGTAACGTACTATAGCATTACTTTATAACGTATAACGTCATATAGTAATACGTTATAACGTATAACGTCATAAGGTATTACCTTATAACTAATAACGTTATGTAGCATTACGTTATAACGTATAACGTTATATAGTATTACGTTATACCGTATAACGTTATGTGGTATTACGTTATAACGTATAACGTTATATAGCATTACGTTATAACGTGTAACGTTATGTAGTATTACGTTAAAACGTGTATCGTACTATAGCATTTCCTTGTAACGTATAACATCATATGGTATTACGTAATAACGTATAACGTCATATGGTATTACATTATAACGTATAACGTTATATAGTATTACGTTATAACGTATAACGTTATGTGGTATTACGTTATAACGTATAACGTTATATAGCATTACGTTATAATGTGTAACGTTATGTAGTATTACGTTAAAACGTGTATCGTACTATAGCATTTCCTTGTAACGTATAACATCATATGGTATTACGTAATAACGTATAACGTCATATGGTATTACGTTATAACGTATAACGTTATATAGTATTACGTTATAACGTATAACGTTATGTGGTATTACGTTATAACGTATAACGTTATACAGCATTACGTTATAACGCATAACCTTATGTAGCATTACGTTATAACAAATAACGTTATATAGTATTACGTTATAACGTATAACGTCATAAGGTATTACGTTAAACCTTATAACGTTATATAATTTTAAGTTATAGTGTGTAACGTACTATAGCATTCCTTTATAACGTATAACGTCATATGGTATTACGTTATAACGTATAACGTCTTATAGTATTACGTTATAACGTATAACGTTATATAGTATTACGTTATAACGTATAACGTTATATAGTATTACGTTATGACGTATAACGTCATAAGGTATTACGTTATAACGTGTAACGTTATATAGTATTACGTTATAACGTATAACGTCATATGGTATTACGTGATAACGTGTAACGTTATATAGTATTACGTTATAACGTATAACGTTATGTGGTATTACGTTATAACGTATAACGTCATATGGTATTACGTTATAACGTATAGCGTTATATAGTATTACGTTATATAGTATAACGTTATATAGTATTACGTTATAGCCTGTAACGTACTATAGCATCTCTTTATAACGTATAACGTCATATGGTATTACGTTATAACGTATAACGTCATATGGTAATACGATATAACGTATAACGTTATATAGTATTACGTTATAACGTATAACGTTATGTGGTATTACGTTATAACGTATAACGTTATACAGCATTACGTTATAGTGCATAACGTTATGTAGCATTACGTTATAACAAATAACGTTATATAGTATTACGTTATAATGTATAACGTCATAAGGTATTACGTTATACCTTATAACGTTATATAATATTACGTTATAGTGTGTAACGAACTATAGCATTCCTTTATAACGTATAACGTCATATGGTATTACGTTATAACGTATAACGTCATATAGTATTACGTTATAACGTATAACGTTGTATAGTATTACGTTATAACGTATAACGTCATTTGGTATAACGTTATAACGTATAACGTTATATAGTATTACGGTATAACGTATAACGTTATATAGTATTACTTTATAACGTGTAACGTACTATAGCATTTCCTTATAACGTATAACATCATATGGTATTACGTTATAACGTATAACGTCATATGGTATTACGTTACATCGTATAACGTTATATAGTATTACGTTATACCTTATAACGTTATATAATATTACGTTATAGTGTGTAACGAACTATAGCATTCCTTTATAACGTATAACGTCATATGGTATTACGTTATAACGTATAACGTTATATAGTATTACGTTATAACGTATAACGTCATATGGTATTACGTGATAACGTGTAACGTTATATAGTATTACGTTATAACGTATAACGTTATGTGGTATTACGTTATAACGTATAACGTCATATGGTATTACGTTATAACGTATAGCGTTATATAGTATTACGTTATATAGTATAACGTTATATAGTATTACGTTATAGCCTGTAACGTACTATAGCATCTCTTTATAACGTATAACGTCATATGGTATTACGTTATAACGTATAACGTCATATGGTAATACGATATAACGTATAACGTTATATAGTATTACGTTATAACGTATAACGTTATGTGGTATTACGTTATAACGTATAACGTTATACAGCATTACGTTATAGTGCATAACGTTATGTAGCATTACGTTATAACAAATAACGTTATATAGTATTACGTTATAATGTATAACGTCATAAGGTATTACGTTATACCTTATAACGTTATATAATATTACGTTATAGTGTGTAACGAACTATAGCATTCCTTTATAACGTATAACGTCATATGGTATTACGTTATAACGTATAACGTCATATAGTATTACGTTATAACGTATAACGTTGTATAGTATTACGTTATAACGTATAACGTCATTTGGTATAACGTTATAACGTATAACGTTATATAGTATTACGGTATAACGTATAACGTTATATAGTATTACTTTATAACGTGTAACGTACTATAGCATTTCCTTATAACGTATAACATCATATGGTATTACGTTATAACGTATAACGTCATATGGTATTACGTTACATCGTATAACGTTATATAGTATTACGTTATACCTTATAACGTTATATAATATTACGTTATAGTGTGTAACGAACTATAGCATTCCTTTATAACGTATAACGTCATATGGTATTACGTTATAACGTATAACGTTATATAGCATTTCCTTCTAACGTATAACATCATACGGTATTACGATATAACGTATAACGTTATATAGTATTACGTTATAACCTATAACGTTATATAGTATTACGTTATGACGTATAACGTCATACGGCATTACGTTATAAGTTATAACGTTATGTAGTATTACGTTATAACGTGTAACGTACTATAGCATTCCTTTATAACGTATAACGTCATATAGTATTACGTTATAACGTATAACGTTATGTGGTATTACATTATAACGTATAACGTTATATAGCATTACGTTATAGCGTATAACGTTATGTAGCATTACGTTATAACGTATAACGTTATAGAGCATTACGTTATAACGCATAACGTTATGTAGCATTACGTTATAACAAATAACGTTATATAGTATTACGTTATGACGTATAACGTCATAAGGTATTACGTTATAACTTATAACGTTATATAGTATTACGTTATAACGTGTAACGTACTATAGGATTTCTTGATAACGTATAACGTCATATGGTATTACGTTATAACTTATAACGTTATATAGTATTACGTTATAACGTGTAACGTACTATAGCATTACTTTATAACGTATAACGTCATATAGTAATACGTTATAACGTATAACGTCATAAGGTATTACCTTATAACTAATAACGTTATGTAGCATTACGTTATAACGTATAACGTTATATAGTATTACGTTATACCGTATAACGTTATGTGGTATTACGTTATAACGTATAACGTTCTATAGCATTACGTTATAACGTGTAACGTTATGTAGTATTACGTTAAAACGTGTATCGTACTATAGCATTTCGTTGTAACGTATAACATCATATGGTATTACGTAATAACGTATAACGTCATATGGTATTACGTTATAACGTATAACGTTATATAGTATTACGTTATAACGTATAACGTTATGTGGTATTACGTTATAACGTATAACGTTATATAGCATTACGTTATAACGTGTAACGTTATGTAGTATTACGTTAAAACGTGTATCGTACTATAGCATTTCCTTGTAACGTATAACATCATATGGTATTACGTAATAACGTATAACGTCATATGGTACTACGTTATAACGTATAACGTTATATAGTATTACGTTATAACGTATAACGTTATGTGGTATTACGTTATAACGTATAACGTTATACAGCATTACGTTATAACGCATAACGTTATGTAGCATTACGTTATAACAAATAACGTTATTTAGTATTACGTTATAACGTATAACGTCATAAGGTATTACGTTATACCTTATAACGTTATATAATTTTAAGTTATAGTGTGTAACGTACTATAGCATTCCTTTATAACGTATAACGTCGTATGGTATTACGTTATAACGTATAACGTCTTATAGTATTACGTTATAACGTATAACGTTATATAGTATTACGTTATAACGTATAACGTTATGTAGTATTACGTTATGAGGTATAACGTCATAAGGTATTACGTTATAACTTATAACGTTATATAGTATTACGTTATAACGTGTAACGTTATATAGTATTACGTTATAACGTATAACGTCATATGGTATTACGTTATAACGTATAACGTTATATAGTATTACGTTATAACGTATAACGTTATGTGGTATTACGTTATAACGTATAACGTCATATGGTATTACGTTATAACGTATAGCGTTATATAGTATTACGTTATAACGTATAACGTTATATAGTATTACGTTATAGCCTGTAACGTACTATAGCATCTCTTTATAACGTATAACGTCATATGTTATTACGTTATAACGTATAACGTCATATGGTAATACGATATATCGTATAACGTTATATAGTATTACGTTATAACGTATAACGTTATGTGGTATTACGTTATAACGTATAACGTTATACAGCATTACGTTATAGCGCATAACGTTATGTAGCATTACGTTATAACAAATAACGTTATACAGTATTACGTTATAACGTATAACGTCATAAGGTATTACGTTATAACGTATAACGTCATATGGTATTACGTTATAACGTATAACGTTATATAGTATTACGTTATAACGTATAACGTCATTTGGTATTACGTTATAACGTATAACGTTATATAGTATTACGTTATAACGTATAACGTTATGTAGCATTACGTTATAACGTATAACGTTATATAGTATTACGTTATAACTTATAACGTTATGTAGCATTACGTTATAACGTATAGAGTTATATAGTATTACGTTATAACGTATAACGTCATATAGTATTACGTTACAACGTATAACGTTATATAGTATTACGTTATAACGTATAACGTTATATAGTATTACGTTATAACGTATAACGTTATATAGTACTACGTTATAACGTATAACGTTATATAATATTACGTTATTACGTATAACGTCATTTGGTATTACGTTATAACGTATAACGTTATATAGTATTACGTTATAACGTATAACGTTATGTACCATTACGTTATAACGTATAACGTTATATAGTATTACTTTATAACGTATAACGTCATATGGATTACGTTATAACGTGTAACGTACTATAGCATTCCTTTATAACGTATAACGTCATATAGTATTACGTTATAACGTATAACGTCATATAGTATTACGTTATAACGTATAACGTTATATAGTATTACGTTATAACGTATAACGTTATGTAGCATTACGTTATAACGTATAGCGTCATATAGTATTACGATATAACGTATAACGTCATATAGTATTACGTTATAACGTATAACGTTATATAGTATTAGGTTATAACGTATAACGTTATATAGTATTACGTTATAACGTATAACGTTATATAGTATTACGTTATAACGTGTAACGTACTATAGCATTTCCTTATAACGTATAACATCATATCGATTACGTTATAACGTATAACGTTATATAGTATTACGTTATAACGTATAACGTCATATGGTATTTCGTTATAACGTGTAACGTTATATAGTATTACGTTATAACGTATCACGTTATGTGGTATTACGTTATAACGTATAACGTTATGTCGTATTACGTTATAACGTATAACGTTATGTGATATTACGTTATACCGTATAACGTTATGTAGCATTACGTTATAACGTATGAAGTTATATAGCATTACCTTATACCGTATAACGTTACGTAGCATTACGTGATAACGTATAACGTTATATAGTATTACGTTATAACGTATAACTTTATATAGTATTACGTTATGACGTATAACGTCATAAGGTATTACGTTATAACTTGTAACGTTATATAGCATTTCCTTATAACGTATAACATTTTATGGTATTACGTTATAACGTATAACGTCATATGGTATTACGTTATAACGTATAACGTTATATAGTAGTACGTTATAACGTATATCGTTATGTGGTATTACATTATAACGTATAACGTTATATAGCATTACGTTATAGCGTATAACGTTATGTAGCATTACGTTGTAACGTATAACGTTATATAGTATTACGTTATAACGTATAACGTCATAAGGTATTACGTTATAACTTATAACGTTATATAGTATTACGTTATAGCCTGTAACGTACTATAGCATTTCTTTATAACGTATAACGACATATGGTATTACGTTATAAAGTATAACGTTATGTAGCATTTCCTTATAACGTATAACGTTATATAGTATTACGTTATAACGTATAACGTTATGTAGCATTACGTTATAACGTATAACGTTATATAGTATTACGTTATAACGTATAACGTCATATGGTATTACGTTATAACGTATAACTTTATGTAGCATTACGTTATAACGTATAACGTTATATAGTATTACGTTATAACGTATAACGTTATGTAGCATTACGTTATAACGTATAACGTTATATAGTATTACTTTATAACGTATAACGTCATATGGATTACGTTATAACGTGTAACGTACTATAGCATTCCTTTATAACGTATAACGTCATATAGTATTACGTTATAACGTATAACGCTATAAAGTATTACCTTATAACGTATAACGTTATATAGTATTACGTTATAACGTATAACGTCATAAGGTATTACCTTATAACGAATAACGTTATGTAGCATTACGTTATAACGTTTAACGTTATATAGCATTACGTTATAACGTATAACGTTATGTAGCATTACGTTATAACGTATAACGTGATATAGTATTACGTTCTAACGTATACCGTTATATGGTATTACGTTATAACGTGTAACGTACTATAGCATCTCTTTATAACGTATAACGTCATATGGTATTACGTTATAACGTATAACGTTATGTAGCATTTCCTTATAACGTATAACATCACATGGAATTACGTTATAACGTATAACGTCATATGGTATTACGTTATAACGTATAACGTTATATAGTATTACGTTATAACGTATAACGTTATGTGGTATTACGTTATAACGTATAACGTCATAAGGTATTACGTTATACCTTATAACGTTATATAATATTACGTTATAGTGTGTAACGTTCTATAGCATTCCTTTATAACATATGACGTCATAAGGTATTACGTTATAACTTATAACGTTATATAGTATTACGTTATAACGTGTAACGTACTATAGCATTCCTTTATAACGTATAACGTCATATAGTATTACGTTATAACGTATAACGTTATATAGTATTACGTTATAACGTATAACGTTATATGGTAATACGTTATAGCGTATAACGTTATGTAGTATTACGTTACAACGTATAACGTTATGTGGTATTACGTTATAACGTATAACGTCATATGGTATTACGTTATAACTTATAACATTATATAGTATTACGTTATAGCCTGTAACGTACTATAGCATTTCCTTATAACGTATAACATCATATGGTATTACGTTATAACGTATAACGTCATATGGTAATACGTTATAACGTATAACGTTATATAGTATTACGTTATAACGTATAACGTTATCTGGTATTCCATTATAACGTATAACGTTATATAGCATTACGTTATAGCGTATAACGTTATGTAGCATTACGTTATGACGTATAACGTTATATAGTATTACGTTATAACGTATAACGTCATAAGGTATTACGTTATAACTTATAACATTATATAGTATTACGTTATAGCCTGTAACGTACTATAGTATTTCTTTATAACGTATAACGTCATATGGTATTACGTTATAAGGTATAACGTTATGTAGCATTTCCTTATAACGTATAACATCATATGGTATTACGTTATAACGTATAACGTCATATAGTATTACATTATAACGTATAACGTCATAAGGTATTACGTTATAACTTATAACGTTATATAATATTACGTTATAGTGTGTAACGTACTATAGCATTCCGTTATAACGTATAACGTCATAAGGTATTACGTTATAACTTATAACGTTATATAGTATTATGTTATAACGTATAACGTCATATGGCATTACGTTATAACGTATAACTTTATGTAGCATTACGTTATAACGTATAACGCTATATAGTATTACGTTATATCGTATAACGTTATGTAGCATTACGTTATAACGTATAACGTCATAAGGTATTACGTTATAACTTATAACGTTATATAGTATTACGTTATAACGTATAACGTTATATAGTATTACGTTATGACGTATAACGTCACAAGGTATTACGTTATAACTTATAACGTTATATAGTATTACGTTATAACGTGAAACGTTATATAGTATTACGTTATAACGTATAACGTCATATGGTATTACGTTATAACGAATAACGTTATATAGTATTACGTTATAACGTATAACGTCATTTGGTATTACGTTATAACGTATAACCTTATATAGTATTACGTTATAACGTATAACGTTTTATAGTATTACGTTATAACGTATAACGTCATAAGGTATTACGTTATAACTTATAACGTTATATAGTATAACGTTATAACGTGTAACGTACCATAGCATTTCCTTATAACGTATAACATCATATGGTATTACGTTATAACGTATAACGTCATATGGTATTACGTTATAACGTATAACGTTATCGAGTATTACGTTATAACGTATAGCGTTATATAGTATTACGTTATAACGTATAACGTCATATGGTATTACGTTATAACGTATAACGTTATATAGTATTACGTTATGACGTATAACGTCATAAGGTATTACGTTATAACGTATAACGTTATGTAGCATTACGTTATAACGTATAACGTTATGTAGCATTACGTTATAACGTATAACGTTATATAGTATTACGTTATAACGTATAACGTTATGTAGCATTACGTTATAACGTATAGCGTTATATAGTATTACGTTATAACGTATAACGTCATATGGTATTACGTTATAACGTGTAACGTTATATAGTATTACGTTATAACGTATAACGTCATTTGGTATTACGTTATAACGTATAACGTTATAAAGTATTACGTTATAACGTATAACGTTATATAGTATTACGTTATAAAGTATAACGTCATAAGGTATTACATTATAACTTATAACGTTATATATTATTACGTTATAACGTGTAACGTACTATACCATTTCCTTATAACGTATAACATCATATGGTATTACGTTATAACGTATAACGTCATATGGTATTACGTTATAACGTATAACGTTATATAGTATTACGTTATAACGTATAACGTTATGTAGCATTACGTTATAACGTATAACGTTATGTAGCATTACGTTATAACGTATAACGTTATGTAGCATTACTTTATAACGTATAACGTTATATAGTATTACGTTATAACGTGTCACGTTATATAGTATTACGTTATAACGTATAACGTTTATAGTATTACGTTATGACGTATAACGTCATAAGGTATTACCTTATAACGTATAACGTTATATAGTATTACGTTATAACGTATAACGTTATGTGGTGTTACGATATAACGTTTAGCGTTATATAGCATTACGCTATAACGTATAACGTTATGTGGTATTACGTTATAACGTATAACGTTATACAGCATTACCTTATAACGCATAACGTTATGTAGCATTACGTTATAACAAATAACGTTATATAGTATTACGTTATAACGTATAACGTCATAAGGTATTACGTTATACCTTATAACGTTATATAATATTACGTTATAGTGTGTAACGAACTATAGCATTCCTTTATAACGTATAACGTCATATGGTATTACGTTATAACGTATAACGTCATATAGTATTACGTTATAACGTATAACGTTATATAGTATTACGTTATAACGTATAACGTTATATAGTATTACGTTATAACGTATAACGTTATATAGTATTACGTTATGACGTATAACATCATAAGGTATTACGTTATAACTTATAACGTTATATAGTATTACGTTATAACGTGTAACGTTATATAGTATTGCGTTATAACGTATAACGTTATATAGTATTACGTTATGACGTATAACGTCATAAGGTATTACGTTATAACTTATAACGTTATATAGTATTACGTTATAACGTGTAACGTTTTATAGTATTACGTTATAACGTATAACGTCATTTGGTATTACGTTATAACGTATAACGTTATATAGTATTACGTTATAACGTATAACGTCATTTGGTATTACGTTATAACGTGTAACGTTATATAGTATTACGTTATAACGTATAACGTTATGTAGCATTACGTTATAACGTATAACGTCATAAGGTATTACGTTATAACTTATAACGTTATATAGTATTACGTTATAACGTGTAACGTTATATAGTATAACGTTATAACGTATAACGTTATATAGTATTACGTTATGACGTATAACGTCATAAGGTATTACGTTATAACTTATAACGTTATATAGCATTTCCTTATAACGTATAACATCATACGGTATTACGTTATAACGTATAACGTCATATGGTATTACGTTATAACGTATAACGTTATATAGTATTACGTTATAACGTGTAACGTTATATAGTATTACGATCTAACGTATAACGTTATATGGTATTACGTTACGACGTGTCACGTCATAAGGTATTACCTTATACCTTATAACGTTATATAATATTACGTTATAGTGTGTAACGTACTATAGCATTCCTTTATAACGTATAACGTCATATGGTATTTCGTTATAACGTATAACGTTATATAGCATTACGTTATACCGTATAACGTTATGTAGCATTACGTTATAGCGTATAACGTTATATAGCATTTCCTTATAACGTATAACATCATATGGTATTACGTCATAACGTATAACGTCATATGGTATTACGTTATAACGTATAACGTTATATAGTATTACGTTATAACGTATAACGTTATGTGGTATTACATTATAACGTATAACGTTATATAGCATTACGCTATAACGTATAACGTTATGTAGCATTACGTTATAACGTATAACGTTATATAGCATTACGTTATAGCGTATAACGTTATGTAGCATTACGTTACAACGTATAACGTCATAAGGTATTACGTTATAACTTATAACGTTATATAGTATTACGTTATAGCCTGTAAAGTACTATAGCATCTCTTTATAACGTATAACGTCATATGGTATTACGTTATAACGTTTAACGTCATATGGTAATACGATATAACGTATAACGTTATATAGTATTACGTTATAACGTATAACGTTATGTGGTATTACGTTATAACGTATAACGTTATACAGCATTACCTTATAACGCATAACGTTATGTAGCATTACGTTATAACAAATAACGTTATATAGTATTACGTTATAACGTATAACGTCATAAGGTATTACGTTATACCTTATAACGTTATATAATATTACGTTGTAGTGTGTAACGAACTATAGCATTCCTTTATAACGTATAACGTCATATGGTATTACGTTATAACGTATAACGTCATATAGTATTACGTTATAACGTATAACGTTATATAGTATTACGTTATAACGTATAACGTTATATAGTATTACGTTATAACGTATAACGTTATATAGTATTACGTTATGACGTATAACATCATAAGGAATTACGTTATAACTTATAACGTTATATAGTATTACGTTATAACGTGTAACGTTATATAGTATTACGTTATAACGTATAACGTTATATAGTATTACGTTATGACGTATAACGTCATAAGGTATTACGTTATAACTTATAACGTTATATAGTATTACGTTATAACGTGTAACGTTATATAGTATTACGTTATAACGTACAACGTCATATGGTATTACGTTATAACGTATAACGTTATATAGTATTACGTTATAACGTATAACGTCATTTGGTATTTCGTTATAACGTATAACGTTATATAGTATTACGTTATAACGTATAACGTTATGTAGCATTACGTTATAACGTATAACGTCTTAAGGTATTACGTTATAACTTATAACGTTATATAGCATTTCCTTATAACGTATAACATCATACGGAATTACGTTATAACGTATAACGTCATATGGTATTACGTTATAACGTATAACGTTATATAGTATTACGTTATAACGTGTAACGTTATATAGTATTACGTTCTAACGTATAACGTTATATGGTATTACGTTATGACGTGTAACGTCATAAGGTATTACGTTATACCTTATAACGTTATATAATATTACGTTATAGTGTGTAACGTACTATAGCATTCCTTTGTAACGTATAACGTCATATGGTATTTCGTTATAACGTATAACGTTATATAGCATTACGTTATACCGTATAAAGTTATGTAGCATTACGTTATAACGTATAACGTTATTTAGTATTACGTTATAACGTGTAACGTCATATGGTATTACGTTATAACGTATAACGTTATATAGTATTACGTTATAACGTATAACGTTATGTGGTATTACATTATAACGTATAACGTTATATAGCATTACGTTATAGCGTATAACGTTATATAGCATTACGTTATAACGTATAACGTTATTTAGTATTACGTTATAACGTGTAACGTCATAAGGTATTACGTTATAACTTATAACGTTATATAGTATTACGCTATAGCCTGTAACGTACTATAGCATTTCTTTATAACGTATAACGTCATATGGTATTACGTTATAACGTATAACGTTATGTAGCATTTCCTTATAACGTAAAACATCATATGTTATTACGTTATAACGTATAACGTCATATAGTATTACGTTATAACGTATAACGTCATATGGTAATACGATATAACGTATAACGTTATATATTATTACGTTATAACGTATAACGTTATGTGGTATTACGTTATAACGTATAACGTTATACAGCATTACCTTATAACGCATAACGTTATGTAGCATTACGTTATAACAAATAACGTTATATAGTATTACGTTATAACGTATAACGTCATAAGGTATTACGTTATACCTTATAACGTTATATAATATTACGTTATAGTGTGTAACGAACTATAGCATTCCTTTATAACGTATAACGTCATATGGTATTACGTTATAACGTATAACGTCATATAGTATTACGTTATAACGTATAACGTTATATAATATTACGTTATAACGTATAACGTCATATAGTATTACGTTATAACGTATAACGTTATATAGTATTACGTTATGACGTATAACACCATAAGGTATTACGTTATAACTTATAACGTTATATAGTATTACGTTATAACGTGTAACGTTATATAGTATTACGTTATGACGTATAACGTTATATAGTATTACGTTATGACGTATGACGTCATAAGGTATTACGTTATAACTTATAACGTTATATAGTATTACGTTATAACGTGTAACGTTATATAGTATTACGTTATAACGTATAACGTCATATGGTATTACGTTATAACGTATAACGTTATATAGTATTACGTTATAACGTATAACGTCATTTGGTATTACGTTATAACGTATAACGTTATATAGTATTACGTTATAACGTATAACGTCATTTGGTATTACGTTATAACGTATAACGTTATGTAGCATTACGTTATAACGTATAACGTTATATAGTATTACGTTATAACGTATAACGTCATAAGGTATTACGTTATACCTTATAACGTTATATAATATTACGTTATAGTGTGTAACGAACTATAGCATTCCTTTATAACGTATAACGTCATATGGTATTACGTTATAACGTATAACGTCATATAGTATTACGTCATAACGTATAACGTTATATAATATTACGTTATAACGTATAACGTCATATAGTATTACGTTATAAC
The DNA here is from genome assembly GCA_029958995.1 of Bombus sonorus. Classification (NCBI taxonomy): domain Eukaryota; kingdom Metazoa; phylum Arthropoda; class Insecta; order Hymenoptera; family Apidae; genus Bombus; species Bombus sonorus. The sequence goes on along the minus strand of JARWAU010000097.1, from coordinate 62,699 downwards.
GTATAACGTTATATAGTATTACGTTATGACGTATAACACCATAAGGTATTACGTTATAACTTATAACGTTATATAGTATTACGTTATAACGTGTAACGTTATATAGTATTACGTTATGACGTATAACGTTATATAGTATTACGTTATGACGTATGACGTCATAAGGTATTACGTTATAACTTATAACGTTATATAGTAATACGTTATAACGTGTAACGTTATATAGTATTACGTTATAACGTATAACGTCATATGGTATTACGTTATAACGTATAACGTTATATAGTATTACGTTATAACGTATAACGTCATTTGGTATTACGTTATAACGTATAACGTTATATAGTATTACGTTATAACGTATGACGTCATAAGGTATTACGTTATAACTTATAACGTTATATAGTATTACGTTATAACGTGTAACGTTATATAGTATTACGTTATAACGTATAACGTCATATGGTATTACGTTATAACGTATAACGTTATATAGTATTACGTTATAACGTATAACGTCATTTGGTATTACGTTATAACGTATAACGTTATATAGCATTCCGTTATAACGTATAACGTCATAAGGTATTACGTTATAACTTATAACGTTATATAGTATTACGTTATAGCCTGTAACGTACTATAGCATTTCTTTATAACGTATAACGTCATATGGTATTACGTTATAACGTATAACGTTATGTAGCATATCCTTATAACGTATAACGTTATATAGTATTACGTTATAACGTATAACGTTATGCAGCATTACGTTATAACGTATAACGTCATTTGGTATTACGTTATAACGTATAACGTTATATAGTATTACGTTATAACGTATAACGTCATTTGGTATTACGTTATAACGTATAACGTTATATAGCATTACGTTATACCGTATAACGTTATGTAGCATTACGTTATAGCGTATAACGTTATATAGCATTTCCTTATAACGTATAACATCATATGGTATTACGTTATAACGTATAACGTCATATGGTATTACGTTATAACGTATAACGTTATATAGTATTACGTTATAACGTATAACGTTATGTGGTATTACATTATAACGTATAACGTTATATAGCATTACGTTATAGCGTATAACGTTATGTAGCATTACGTTATAACGTATAACGTTATATAGTATTACGTTATAACGTATAACGTCATAAGGTATTACGTTATACCTTATAACGTTATATAATATTACGTTATAGTGTGTAACGTACTATAGCATTCCTTTATAACGTATAACGTCATATGGTATTTCGTTATAACGTATAACGTTATATAGCATTACGTTATACCGTATAACGTTATGTAGCAATACGTTATAGCGTATAACGTTATATAGCATTTCCTTATAACGTATAACATCATATGGTATTACGTTATAACGTATAACGTCATATGGTATTACGTTATAACGTATAACGTTATATAGTATTACGTTATAACGTATAACGTTATGTGGTATTACATTATAACGTATAACGTTATATAGCATTACGTTATACCGTATAACGTTATATAATAATACGTTATAGTGTGTAACGTACTATAGCATTCCGTTATAACGTATAACGTCATAAGGTATTACGTTATAACTTATAACGTTATATAGTATTACGTTATAGCCTGTAACGTACTATAGCATTTCTTTATAACGTATAACGTCATATGGTATTACGTTATAACGTATAACGTTATGTAGCATATCCTTATAACGTATAACGTTATATAGTATTACGTTATAACGTATAACGTTATGTAGCATTACGTTATAACGTATAACGTTATATAGTATTACGTTATAACGTATAACGTTATGTAGCATTCCTTTATAACGTATAACGTCATATAGTATTACGTTATAACGTATAACGTTATATAGTATTACGTTATAACGTATAACGTTATATGGTATTACGTTATAACGTATAACGTTATATAGTATTACGTTATAACGTATAACGTTATATAGTATTACGTTATAACGTATAACGTTATATAGTATTACGTTATAACGTATAACGTTATATAGTATAACGTTATATAGTATTACGTTATAACGTAGAACGTTATATGGTATTACGTTATAACGTGTAACGTACTATAGCATTCCTTTATAACGTATAACGTCATATAGTATTACGTTATAACGTATGACGTTATATAGTATTACGTTATAACGTATGACGTCATAAGGTATTACCTTATAACGTATAACGTTATGTAGCATTACGTTATAACGTATAACGTTCTACAGTATTATGTAATGACGTATAACGTTATATAGTATTACGTTATAACGTGTAACGTAATATAGCATTTCCTTATAACGTATAACATCACTCGGTATTACGTTATAACGTATAACGTTATGTAGTATTACGTTATACCGTATAACGTTATGTGGTATTACGTTATAACGTATAATGTACTATAGCATTCCTTTATAACGTATAACGTCATATAGTGTTACGTTATAACGTATAACGTTATATAGTATTACGTTATGACGTATAACGTCATAAGGTATTACGTTATAACTTATAACGTTATATAGTATTACGTTATAACGTGTTACGTACTATAGCATTTCTTTATAACGTATAACGTTATATAGTATTACGTTATAACCTATAACGTTATATAGTATTACGTTATAACGTGTAACGTACTATAGCATTTCTTTATAACGTATAACGTCATATGGTATCACGTTATAACGTATAACGGTATATAGTATTGCGTTATAACGTATAACGTTATGTGGTATTACGTGATAACGTATAACGTTATATTGTATTACGTTATAACGTATAACGTTATATAGTATTGCGTTATGACGTATAACGTCATAAGGTATTACGTTATAACTTATGACGTTATATAGTATTACGTTATAACGTGTAACGTACTATAGCATTTCCTGATAACGTATAACATCATATGGTACTACGTTAGAACGTATAACGTCATATGGTATTATGTTACAACGTATAACGTTATATAGTATTACGTTATAACGTATAACGTTATATAGTATTACGTTATGACGTATAACGTCATAAGGCATTACGTTATGACGTATAACGTCATAAGGCATTACGTTATAACTTACAACGTTATATTGCATTACGTTATAACGTATAACGTGATAAGGTATTACGTTGTAACTTATACCGTTATATAGTATTACGTTATAACGTGTAACGTACTATAGCATTCCTTTATAACGTATAACGTCATATAGTGTTACGTTATAACGTATAACGTTATATAGTATTAGGTTATGACGCATAATGTCATAAGGTATTACGTTATAACTTATAACGTTATATAGTATTACGTTATAACGTGTAACGTACTATAACATTTCCTTATAACGTATAACATCATATGGTATTACGTTATAACGTATAACGTCATAAGGTATTACCTTATAACGTATAACGTTATGTAGCATTACGATATAACGTATAACGTTATTTAGTATTACGTTATACCGTATAACGTTATGTGGTAATACGTTATAACGTATAACGTCATAAGGTATTACGTTATAACTTATAACGTTATATAGTATTACGTTATAACTTATAACGTTATATAGTATTACGTTATAACGGGTTACGTACGATAGCATTTCTTTATAACGTATAACATTATATAGTATTACGTTATAACCTATAACGTTATATAGTATTACGTTATAACGTGTAACGTACTATAGCATTTCCTTATAACGTATAACATCATACGGTATTACGTTATAACGTATTACGTCATATGGTATTACGTTATAACGTATAACGTTATATAGTATTACGTTATAACGTATAACGTTATATAGTATTACGTTATGACGTATAACGTCACAAGGTATTACGTTATAACTTATAACGTTATATAGTATTACGATATAACGTGTAACGTACTATAGCATTTCCTTATAACGTATAACATCATATGGTATTACGTTATAACGTATAACGTCATATGGTATTATGTTATAACGTATAACGTTATACAGTATTACGTTATAACGTATAACGTTATATAGTATTACGTTATAACGTATAACGTTATGTAGCATTCCTTTATAACGTATAACGTCATATAGTATTACGTTATAACGTATAACGTTATATAGTATTACGTTATAACGTATAACGTTATATAGTATTACGTTATAACGTATAACGTTATATGGTATTACGTTATAACGTATAACGTTATATAGTATTACGTTATAACGTATAACGTTATATAGTATTACGTTATAACGTATAACGTTATATAGTATAACGTTATATAGTATTACGTTATAACGTAGAACGTTATATAGTATTACGTTATAACGTGTAACGTACTATAGCATTCCTTTATAACGTATAACGTAATATAGTATTACGTTATAACGTATAACGTTATATAGTATTACGTTATAACGTATGACGTCATAAGGTATTACCTTATAACGTATAACGTTATGTAGCATTACGTTATAACGTATAACGTTCTACAGTATTATGTAATGACGTATAACGTTATATAGTATTACGTTATAACGTGTAACGTAATATAGCATTTCCTTATAACGTATAACATCACTCGGTATTACGTTATAACGTATAACGTCATAAGGTATTACCTTATAACGTATAACGTTATGTAGTATTACGTTATACCGTATAACGTTATGTGGTATTACGTTATAACGTATAATGTACTATAGCATTCCTTTATAACGTATAACGTCATATAGTGTTACGTTATAACGTATAACGTTATATAGTATTACGTTATGACGTATAACGTCATAAGGTATTACGTTATAACTTATAACGTTATATAGTACTACGTTATAACGTGTTACGTACTATAGCATTTCTTTATAACGTATAACGTTATATAGTATTACGTTATGACCTATAACGTTATATAGTATTACGTTATAACGTGTAACGTACTATAGCATTTCTTTATAACGTATAACGTCATATGGTATCACGTTATAACGTATAACGGTATATAGTATTGCGTTATAACGTATAACGTTATGTGGTATTACGTGATAACGTATAACGTTATATTGTATTACGTTATAACGTATAACGTTATATAGTATTGCGTTATGACGTATAACGTCATAAGGTATTACGTTATAACTTATAACGTTATATAGTATTACGTTATAACGTGTAACGTACTATAGCATTACCTTATAACGTATAACATCATATGGTACTACGTTAGAACGTATAACGTCATATGGTATTATGTTACAACGTATAACGTTATATAGTATTACGTTATAACGTATAACGTTATATAGTATTACGTTATGACGTATAACGTCATAAGGCATTACGTTATGACGTATAACGTCATAAGGCATTACGTTATAACTTACAACGTTATATTGCATTACGTTATAACGTATAACGTGATAAGGTATTACGTTGTAACTTATACCGTTATATAGTATTACGTTATAACGTGTAACGTACTATAGCATTCCTTTATAACGTATAACGTCATATAGTGTTACGTTATAACTTATAACGTTATATAGTATTAGGTTATGACGCATAATGTCATAAGGTATTACGTTATGACGTATAACGTTATATAGTATCACGTTATAACGTGTAACGTACTATAGCATTTCCTTATAACGTATAACATCATATGGTACTACGTTATAACGTATAACGTCATATGGTATTATGTTACAACGTATAACGTTATATAGTATTACGTTATAACGTGTAACGTTATTTAGTATTACGTTATACCGTATAACGTTATGTGGTATTACGTTATAACGTATAACGTCATAAGGTATTACGTTATAACTTATAACGTTATATAGTATTACGTTATAACGGGTTACGTACGATAGCATTTCTTTATAACGTATAACATTATATAGTATTACGTTATAACCTATAACGTTATATAGTATTACGTTATAACGTGTAACGTACTATAGCATTTCCTTATAACGTATAACATCATACGGTATTACGTTATAACGTATTACGTCATATGGTATTACGTTATAACGTATAACGTTATATAGTATTACGTTATAACGTATAACGTTATATAGTATTACGTTATGACGTATAACGTCACAAGGTATTACGTTATAACTTATAACGTTATATAGTATTACGTTATAACGTGTAACGTACTATAGCATTTCCTTATAACGTATAACATCATATGGTATTACGTTATAACGTATAACGTTATATAGTATTACGTTATGACGTATAACGTTATATAGTATTACGTTATAACGTGTAACGTACTATAGCATTTCCTTATAACGTATATCATCATACGGTATTACGTTATAACGTATTACGTCATATGGTATTACGTTATAACGTATAACGTTATATAGTATTACGTTATAACGTGTAACGTACTATAGCATTTCCTTATAACGTATAACATCATATGGTATTACGTTATAACGTATAACGTCATATGGTATTACGTTATAACTTATAACGTTATATAGTATGACGTTATTACGTGTAACGTTATATAGTATTACGTTATAACGTATAACGTTATATAGTATTACGTTATAACGTGTAACGTACTATAGCATTCCTTTATAACGTATAACGTCATATAGTATTACGTTATAACGTATAACGTTATATAGTATTACGTTATAACTTATAACGTCATAAGGTATTACCTTATAACGTATAACGTTATGTAGCATTACGTTATAACGTATAACGTTCTATAGTGTTACGTTATGACGTATAACGTTATATAGTATTACGTTATAACGTGTAACGTACTATAGCATTTCCTTATAACGTATAACATCATACGGTTTTACGTTATAACGTATAACGTCATATGGTATTACGTTATAACGTATAACGTTATATAGTATTACGTTATAACGTATAACGTTATATAGTATTACGTTATGACGTATAACGTCATAAGGTATTACGTTATAACTTATAACGTCATATAGTATTACGTCATAACGTGTAACGTACTATAGCATTTCCTTATAACGTATAACATCATACGGTTTTACGTTATAACGTATAACGTCATAAGGTATTACCTTATAACGTATAACGTTATGTAGCATTACGTTATAACGTATAACGTTATTTAGTATTACGTTATACCGTATAACGTTATGTGGTATTACGTTATAACGTATAACGTCATATGGTATCACGTTATAACATATAACGGTATATAGTATTACGTTACAACGTATAACGTTATATGGTATTACGTTATAACGTATAACGTTATGTGGTATTACGTTATAACGTATAACGTTATATAGCATTACGTTATAACGTATAACGTTATGTAGCATTACGTTATAACGTATATCGTTATATAGTATTACGTTATAACGTATAACGTTATGTGGTATTACGTTATAACGTATAACGTTATGTCGTATTACGTTATAACGTATAACGTTATGTCGTATTACGTTATAACGTATAACGTTATATTGCATTACGTTATAACGTATAACGTTATGTAGCATTACGTTATAACGTATATCGTTATATAGTATTACGTTATAACGTATAACGTTATGTGTTATTACGTTATACCGTATAACGTTATGTAGCATTACGTTATAACTTATAAAGTTATATAGCATTACGTTATACCGTATAACGTTATGTCGTATTACGTTATAACGTATAACGTTATGTCGTATTACGTTATAACGTATAAAGTTATATAGTATTACGTTATAACGTATAACGTTATATAGTATTACGTTATAACGTGTAACGTACTATAGCAGTCCTTTAGAACGTATAACGTCATATAGTGTTACGTTATAACGTATATCGTTATATAGTATTACGTTATGACGTATAACGTCATAAGGTATTACGTTATAACTTATAACGTTATATAGTATTACGTTATAACGTGTAACGTACTATAGCATTTCCTTATAACGTATAACATCATACGGTATTACGTTATAACGTATTACGTCATATAATGTTACGTTATAACGTATAACGTTATATAGTATTACGTTATAACGTATTACGTCATATGGTATTACGTTATAACTTATAACGTTATATAGTATTACGTTATAACGTGTAACGTACTATAAAATTTCCTTATAACGTATAACATCATATGGTATTGCGTTATAACGTATAACGTCATATGGTATTATGTTATAACGTATAACGTTATACAGTATTACGTTATAACATATAACGTTATATAGTGTTACGTTATGACGTATAACGTTATATAGTATTACGTTATAACGTGTAACGTACTATAGCATTTCCTTATAACGTATAACATCATATGGTATTACGTTATAACGTATAACGTCATAAGGTATTACCTTATAACGTATAACGTTATGTAGCATTACGTTATAACGTATAACGTTATTTAGTATTACGTTATACCGTATAACGTTATGTGGTAAACGTTATAACGTATAACGTTAAATAGCATTACGTTATAACATATAACGTTATGTAGTATTACGTTATAACGTGTAACGTACTATAGCATTTCCTTATAACGTATAACATCATATGGTATTACGTTATAACGTATAACGTCATATGGTATTACGTTATAACGTATAACGTTATATAGCATTACGTTATAACGTATAACGTTATGTAGCATTACGTTATAACGTATATCGTTATATAGTATTACGTTATAACGTATAACGTTATGTGTTATTACGTTATACCGTATAACGTTATGTAGCATTACGTTATAACTTATAAAGTTATATAGCATTACGTTATACCGTATAACGTTATGTAGTATTACGTTATAACGTATAACGTTATATGGTATTACGTTATAACGTATAACGTTATGTGGTATTACGTTATACCGTATAACGTTATGTAGCATTACGTTATAACTTATAAAGTTATATAGCATTACGTTATACCGTATAACGTTATGTAGCATTACGTTATAACGTATGACGTTATATAGCATTTCCTTATAACGTATAACATCATACGGTATCACGTTATAACGTATAACGTCATATGGTATTACGTTATAACGTATAACGTCATAAGGTATTACGTTATACCTTATAACGTTATATAATATTACGTGATAGTGTGTAACGTACTATAGCAGTCCTTTAGAACGTATAACGTCATATGGTATTACGCTATAACGTATAACGTTATATAGTATTACGTTATAACGTATAACGTTATATGGTATTACGTTATAACGTATAACGTTATATAGTATTACGTTATAACGTATAAAGTTATATAGTATTACGTTATAACGTATAACGTTATATAGTATTACGTTATGACGTATAACGTCATAAGATATTACGTTATAACTTATAACGTTATATAGTATTACGTTATAACGTGTAACGTACTATAGCATTCCTTTATAACTTATAACGTCATATAGTATTACGTTATAACGTATAACGTTATATAGTATTACGTTATAACGTATAACGTCATAAGGTATTACCTTATAACGTATAACGTCATATGGTATTACGTTATAACGTATAACGTTATATAGTATTACGTTATAACGTGTAACGTACTGTAGCATTTCCTTATAACGTATAACATCATATGGTATTACGTTATAACGTATAACATCATAAGGTATTACCTTATAACGTATAACGTTATGTAGCATTACGTTATAACGTATAACGTTATTTAGTATTACGTTATACCGTATAACGTTATGTGGTATTACGTTATAACGTATAACGTTATGTGGTATTACGTTGTAACGTATGACGTTATATAGCATTACGTTATAAGGTATATCGTTATATATTATTACGTTATAACGTATAACATTATGTGGTATTACGTTATAACGTATAACGTTATGTCGTATTACGTTATAACGTATAACGTTATGTCGTATTACGTTATAACGTATAACGTTATGTGGTATTACGTTATACCGTATAACGTTATATAGCATTACATTATAACGTATAAAGTTATATAGCATTACGTTATACCGTATAACGTTATGTAGCATTACGTTATAACGTATAACGTTATATAGCATTTCCTTATAACGTATAACATCATACGGTATTACGTTATAACGTATAACGTCATATGGTATTACGTTATAACTTATAACGTCATAAGGTATTACGTTATACCTTATAACGTTATATAATACTACGTTATAGTGTGTAACGTACTATAGCAGTCCTTTATAACGTATAACGTCATATGGTATTACGTTATAACGTATAACGTTATATAGTATTACGTTATAACGTATAACGTTATATAGTAATACGTTATAACGTATAACGTTATATAGTATTACGTTATAACGTATAACGTTATATAGTATTACGTTATGACGTATAACGTCATAAGGTATTACGTTATAACTTATAACGTTATATAGTATTACGTTATAACGTGTAACGTACTATAGCATTCCTTTATAACGTATAACGTAATATAGTATTACGTTATAACGTATAACGTTATATAGTATTACGTTATAACGTATAACGTCATAAGGTATTACCTTATAACGTATAACGTTATGTAGCATTACGTTATGACGTATAACGTCATAAGGTATTACGTTATAACTTATAACGTTATACAGTATTACGTCATAACGTGTAACGTACTATAGCATTTCTTTATAACGTATAACGTCATATGGTATCACGTTATAACGTATAACGGTATATAGCATTACGTTATAACGTATAACGTTATGTGGTATTACGTTATAAAGTATAACGTTATATAGTATTACGTTAGAACGTATAACGTTATATAGTATTACGTTATGAAGTATAACGTCATAAGGTATGCCGTTATAACTTATAACGTTATATAGTATTACGTTATAACGTATAACGTTATATAGTATTACGTTATACCGTATAACGTTAAGTGGTATTACGTTATAACGTATAACGTACTATAGCATTCCTTTATAACGTATAACGTCATATGGTGTTACGTTATAACGTATAACGTTATATAGCATTACGTTATACCGTATAACGTTATGTAGCATTACGTTATAACTTATAAAGTTATATAGCATTACGTTATACCGTATAACGTTATGTAGTATTACGTTATAACGTATAACGTTATATGGTATTACGTTATAACGTATAACGTTATGTGGTATTACGTTATACCGTATAACGTTATGTAGCATTACGTTATAACTTATAAAGTTATATAGCATTACGTTATACCGTATAACGTTATGTAGCATTACGTTATAACGTATGACGTTATATAGCATTTCCTTATAACGTATAACATCATACGGTATCACGTTATAACGTATAACGTCATATGGTATTACGTTATAACGTATAACGTCATAAGGTATTACGTTATACCTTATAACGTTATATAATATTACGTTATAGTGTGTAACGTACTATAGCAGTCCTTTAGAACGTATAACGTCATATGGTATTACGCTATAACGTATAACGTTATATAGTATTACGTTATAACGTATAACGTTATATGGTATTACGTTATAACGTATAACGTTATATAGTATTACGTTATAACGTATAAAGTTATATAGTATTACGTTATAACGTATAACGTTATATAGTATTACGTTATGACGTATAACGTCATAAGATATTACGTTATAACTTATAACGTTATATAGTATTACGTTATAACGTGTAACGTACTATAGCATTCCTTTATAACTTATAACGTCATATAGTATTACGTTATAACGTATAACGTTATATAGTATTACGTTATAACGTATAACGTCATAAGGTATTACCTTATAACGTATAACGTTATGTAGTATTACGTTATAACGTGTAACGTACTATAGCATTTCCTTGTAACGTATAACGTGATAAGGTATTGCGTTACAACTTATAACGTTATATAGTATTACGTTATAACGTGTAACCTACTATAGCATTCCTTTATAACGCATAACGTCATATAGTGTTACGTTATAACGTATAACGTTATATAGTATTAGGTTATGACGTATAACGTTATATAGTATTACGTTATAACGTGTAACGTACTGTAGCATTTTCTTATAACGTATAACATCATACGGTATTACGTTATAACGTATAACGTCATATGGTATTACGTTATAACGTATAACGTTATATAGTATTACGTTATAACGTGTAACGTACTATAGCATTTCCTTATAACGTATAACATCATATGGTATTACGTTATAACGTATAACATCATAAGGTATTACCTTATAACGTATAACGTTATGTAGCATTACGTTATAACGTATAACGTTATTTAGTATTACGTTATACCCTATAACGTTATGTGGTATTACGTTATAACGTATAACGTTATGTGGTATTACGTTGTAACGTATGACGTTATATAGCATTACGTTATAAGGTATATCGTTATATATTATTACGTTATAACGTATAACATTATGTGGTATTACGTTATAACGTATAACGTTATGTCGTATTACGTTATAACGTATAACGTTATGTCGTATTACGTTATAACGTATAACGTTATGTGGTATTACGTTATACCGTATAACGTTATGTGGCATTACATTATAACGTATAAAGTTATATAGCATTACGTTATACCGTATAACGTTATGTAGCATTACGTTATAACGTATAACGTTATATAGCATTTCCTTATAACGTATAACATCATACGGTATTACGTTATAACGTATAACGTCATATGGTATTACGTTATAACTTATAACGTCATAAGGTATTACGTTATACCTTATAACGTTATATAATACTACGTTATAGTGTGTAACGTACTATAGCAGTCCTTTATAACGTATAACGTCATATGGTATTACGTTATAACGTATAACGTTATATAGTATTACGTTATAACGTATAACGTTATATAGTATTACGTTATAACGTATAACGTTATATAGTATTACGTTATAACGTATAACGTTATATAGTATTACGTTATGACGTATAACGTCATAAGGTATTACGTTATAACTTATAACGTTATATAGTATTACGTTATAACGTGTAACGTACTATAGCATTCCTTTATAACGTATAACGTCATATAGTATTATGTTATAACGGATAACGTTATATAGTATTACGTTATAACGTATAACGTCATAAGGTATTACCTTATAACGTATAACGTTATGTAGCATTACGTTATGACGTATAACGTCATAAGGTATTACGTTATAACTTATAACGTTATACAGTATTACGTCATAACGTGTAACGTACTATAGCATTTCTTTATAACGTATAACGTCATATGGTATCACGTTATAACGTATAACGGTATATAGCATTACGTTATAACGTATAACGTTATATAGTATTATGTTATAACGTATAACGTTATATAGTATTACGTTATAACGTATAACGTTATATAGTATTACGTTATAACGTATAACGTTATATAGTATTACGTTATGACGTATAACGTCATAAGGTATTACGTTATAACTTATAACGTTATATAATATTACGTTATAGTGTGTAACGTACTACAGCAGTCCTTTATAACGTATAACGTCATATGGTATTACGCTATAACGTATAACGTTATATAGTATTACGTTATAACGTATAACGTTATATAGTATTATGTTATAACGTATAACGTTATATAGTATTACGTTATAACGTATAACGTTATATAGTATTACGTTATAACGTATAACGTTATATAGTATTACGTTATGACTTATAACGTCATAAGGTATTACGTTATAACTTATAACGTTATATAGTATTACGTTATAACGAGTAACGTACTATAGCATTCCTTTATAACGTATAACGTCATATAGTATTACGTTATAACGTATAACGTTATATAGTATTACGTTATAACGTATAACGTCATAAGGTATTACCTTATAACGTATAACGTTATGTAGCATTACGTTATGACGTATAACGTCATAAGGTATTACGTTATAACTTATAACGTTATATAGTATTACGTCATAACGTGTAACGTACTATAGCATTTCTTTATAACGTAAAACGTCATATGGTATCACGTTATAACGTATAACGGTATATAGTATTACGTTATAACGTATAACGTTATGTGGTATTACGTTATAAAGTATAACGTTATATAGTATTACGTTATAACGTATAACGTTATATAGTATTACGTTATGAAGTATAACGTCATAAGGTATGACGTTATAACTTATAACGTTATATAGTATTACGTTATAACGTATAACGTTATATAGTGTTACGTTATGACGTAAAACGTTATATAGTATTACGTTATAACGTGTAACGTACTATAGCATTTCCTTATAACGTATAACATCATATGGTATTACGTTATAACGTAGAACGTTATGTGGTATTACGTTATAACGTATAACGTCATAAGGTATTACGTTATAACTTACAACGTTATATAGTATTACGTTATAGCCTGTAACGTACTATAGCATTTCTTTATAACGTATAACGTCATATGGTATTACGTTATATCTTATAACGTTATGTAGCATTACGTTATAACGTATAACGTTATATAGTATGGCGTTATAACCTATAACGTTATATAGTATTACGTTATGACGTATAACGTCATAAGGCATTACGTTATAAGTTATAACGTTATATAGTATTGCGTTATAACCTAGAACGTTATATAGTATTACGTTATGACGTATAACGTCATAAGGCATTACGTTATATGTTATAACGTTATATAGTATTACGTTATAACGTGTTACGTACTATAGCATTTCCTTATGACGTATAACATCATACGGTATTACGTTATAACGTATAACGTCATAAGGTATTACCTTATAACGTATGACGTTATATAGTATTTCGTTATAACGTATAACGTTATGTCGTATTACGTTATAACGTTTAGCGTTATATAGCATTACGTGATAACGTATAACGTTATGTAGCATTACGTTATAACATATAACATTATATGGTATTACGTTATAACGTATAACGTTATATAGTATTACGTTATAACGTATAACGTTATGTGGTATTACGTTATAACGTATAACGTTATATAGCACTACGTTATAACGCATAACGTTATGTAGCATTACGTTATAACGAATAACGTCATATAGTATTACGTTATAACGTATAACGTCATAAGGTATTACGTTATACCTTATGACGTTATATAATATTACGTTATAGTGAGTAACGTACTATAGCAGTCCTTTATAACGTATAACGTCATATGGTATTACGTTATAACGTATAACGTTATATAGTATTACGTTATAACGTATAACGTTATATAGTATTACGTTATAACGTATAACGTTATATAGTATTACGTTATAACGTATAACGTTATATAGTATTACATTATAACGTATAACGTTATATAGTATTACGTTATGACGTATAACGTCATAAGGTATTACGTTATCACTTATAACGTTATATAGTATTACGTTATAACGTGTAACGTACTATAGCATTCCTTTATAACGTATAACGTTATATAGTATTACGTTATAACGTATAACGTTATATAGTATTACGTTATAACGTATAACGTCATAAGGTATTACCTTATAACGTATAACGTTATGTAGCATTACGTTATAACGTATAACGTTCTACAGTATTATGTTATGACGTTTAACGTTATATAGTATTACGTTATAACGTGTAACGTACTATAGCATTTCCTTATAACGTATAACATCATATGGTATTACGTTATAACGTATAACGTCATATGGTATTACGTTATAACGTATAACGTTATATAGTATTACGTTATAACGTATAACGTTATGCGGTATTACGTTATAACGCATAACGTTATATAGCATTACGTTATAACGCATAGTGTTATGTAGCATTACGTTATAACGAATAACGTTATATAGTATTACGTTATAACGTATAACGTCAGAAGGTATTACGTTATACCTTATAACGTTATATAATATTACGTTATAGTGTGTAACGAACTATAGCATTCCTTTATAACGTATAACGTCATATGGTATTACGCTATAACGTATAACGATATATATTATTACGTTATAACGTATAACGTTATATAGTATTACGTTATAACGTATAACGTTATATAGTATTACGTTATAACGTATAACGTTCTATAATATTACGTTATGAGGTATAACGTTATATAGTATTACGTTATCACGTGTAACGTACTACAGCATTCCTTTATAACGTATAACGTCATATAGTGTTACGTTATAACGTATAACGTTATATAGTATTAGGTTATGACGCATAATGTCATAAGGTATTACGTTATGACGTATAACGTTATATAGTATTACGTTATAACGTGTAACGTACTATAGCATTTCCTTATAACGTATAACATCATATGGTACTACGTTATAACGTATAACGTCATATGGTATTATGTTACAACGTATAACGGTATATAGTATTACGTTATAACGTATAACGTTATGTGGTATTACGTTATAAAGTATAACGTTATATAGTATTACGTTATAACGTATAACGTTATATAGTATTACGTTATGACGTATAACGTCATAAGGTATGACCTTATAACTTATAACGTTATATAGTATTACGTCATAACGTGTAACGTACTATAGCATTTCTTTATAACGTATAACGTCATATGGTATTACGTTATAACGTATAACGGTATATAGTATTACGTTATAACGTATAACGTTATGTGGTATTACGTTATAACGTATAACGCACTATAGCATTCCTTTATAACGTATAACGTCATATAGTGTTACGTTATAACGTATAACGTTATATAGTATTACGTTATGACGTATAACGTCATAAGGTATTACGTTATAACTTATAACGTTATATAGTATTACGTTATACCTTATAACGTTATATAATACTACGTTATAGTGTGTAACGTACTATAGCAGTCCTTTATAACGTATAACGTCATATGGTATTACGTTATAACGTATAACGTTATATAGTATTACGTTATAACGTATAACGTTATATAGTATTACGTTATAACGTATAACGTTATATAGTATTACGTTATAACGTATAACGTTATATAGTATTACGTTATGACGTATAACGTCATAAGGTATTACGTTATAACTTATAACGTTATGTAGTATTACGTTATAACGTGTAACGTACTATAGCATTCCTTTATAACGTATAACGTCATATAGTATTATGTTATAACGTATAACGTTATATAGTATTACGTTATAACGTATAACGTCATAAGGTATTACCTTATAACGTATAACGTTATGTAGCATTACGTTATGACGTATAACGTCATAAGGTATTACGTTATAACTTATAACGTTATACAGTATTACGTCATAACGTGTAACGTACTATAGCATTTCTTTATAACGTATAACGTCATATGGTATCACGTTATAACGTATAACGGTATATAGCATTACGTTATAACGTATAACGTTATATAGTATTATGTTATAACGTATAACGTTATATAGTATTACGTTATAACGTATAACGTTATATAGTATTACGTTATAACGTATAACGTTATATAGTATTACGTTATGACGTATAACATCATAAGGTATTACGTTATAACTTATAACGTTATATAATATTACGTTATAGTGTGTAACGTACTACAGCAGTCCTTTATAACGTATAACGTCATATGGTATTACGCTATAACGTATAACGTTATATAGTATTACGTTATAACGTATAACGTTATATAGTATTATGTTATAACGTATAACGTTATATAGTATTACGTTATAACGTATAACGTTATATAGTATTACGTTATAACGTATAACGTTATATAGTATTACGTTATGACTTATAACGTCATAAGGTATTACGTTATAACTTATAACGTTATATAGTATTACGTTATAACGAGTAACGTACTATAGCATTCCTTTATAACGTATAACGTCATATAGTATTACGTTATAACGTATAACGTTATATAGTATTACGTTATAACGTATAACGTCATAAGGTATTACCTTATAACGTATAACGTTATGTAGCATTACGTTATGACGTATAACGTCATAAGGTATTACGTTATAACTTATAACGTTATATAGTATTACGTCATAACGTGTAACGTACTATAGCATTTCTTTATAACGTAAAACGTCATATGGTATCACGTTATAACGTATAACGGTATATAGTATTACGTTATAACGTATAACGTTATGTGGTATTACGTTATAAAGTATAACGTTATATAGTATTACGTTATAACGTATAACGTTATATAGTATTACGTTATGAAGTATAACGTCATAAGGTATGACGTTATAACTTATAACGTTATATAGTATTACGTTATAACGTATAACGTTATATAGTGTTACGTTATGACGTAAAACGTTATATAGTATTACGTTATAACGTGTAACGTACTATAGCATTTCCTTATAACGTATAACATCATATGGTATTACGTTATAACGTAGAACGTTATGTGGTATTACGTTATAACGTATAACGTCATAAGGTATTACGTTATAACTTACAACGTTATATAGTATTACGTTATAGCCTGTAACGTACTATAGCATTTCTTTATAACGTATAACGTCATATGGTATTACGTTATATCTTATAACGTTATGTAGCATTACGTTATAACGTATAACGTTATATAGTATGGCGTTATAACCTATAACGTTATATAGTATTACGTTATGACGTATAACGTCATAAGGCATTACGTTATAAGTTATAACGTTATATAGTATTGCGTTATAACCTAGAACGTTATATAGTATTACGTTATGACGTATAACGTCATAAGGCATTACGTTATATGTTATAACGTTATATAGTATTACGTTATAACGTGTTACGTACTATAGCATTTCCTTATGACGTATAACATCATACGGTATTACGTTATAACGTATAACGTCATAAGGTATTACCTTATAACGTATGACGTTATATAGTATTTCGTTATAACGTATAACGTTATGTCGTATTACGTTATAACGTTTAGCGTTATATAGCATTACGTGATAACGTATAACGTTATGTAGCATTACGTTATAACATATAACATTATATGGTATTACGTTATAACGTATAACGTTATATAGTATTACGTTATAACGTATAACGTTATGTGGTATTACGTTATAACGTATAACGTTATATAGCACTACGTTATAACGCATAACGTTATGTAGCATTACGTTATAACGAATAACGTCATATAGTATTACGTTATAACGTATAACGTCATAAGGTATTACGTTATACCTTATGACGTTATATAATATTACGTTATAGTGAGTAACGTACTATAGCAGTCCTTTATAACGTATAGCGTCATATGGTATTACGTTATAACGTATAACGTTATATAGTATTACGTTATAACGTATAACGTTATATAGTATTACGTTATAACGTATAACGTTATATAGTATTACGTTATAACGTATAACGTTATATAGTATTACATTATAACGTATAACGTTATATAGTATTACGTTATGACGTATAACGTCATAAGGTATTACGTTATCACTTATAACGTTATATAGTATTACGTTATAACGTGTAACGTACTATAGCATTCCTTTATAACGTATAACGTTATATAGTATTACGTTATAACGTATAACGTTATATAGTATTACGTTATAACGTATAACGTCATAAGGTATTACCTTATAACGTATAACGTTATGTAGCATTACGTTATAACGTATAACGTTCTACAGTATTATGTTATGACGTTTAACGTTATATAGTATTACGTTATAACGTGTAACGTACTATAGCATTTCCTTATAACGTATAACATCATATGGTATTACGTTATAACGTATAACGTCATATGGTATTACGTTATAACGTATAACGTTATATAGTATTACGTTATAACGTATAACGTTATGCGGTATTACGTTATAACGCATAACGTTATATAGCATTACGTTATAACGCATAGTGTTATGTAGCATTACGTTATAACGAATAACGTTATATAGTATTACGTTATAACGTATAACGTCAGAAGGTATTACGTTATACCTTATAGCGTTATATAATATTACGTTATAGTGTGTAACGTATTATAGCATTCCTTTATAACGTATAACGTCATATGGTATTACGCTATAACGTATAACGATATATATTATTACGTTATAACGTATAACGTTATATAGTATTACGTTATAACGTATAACGTTATATAGTATTACGTTATAACGTATAACGTTCTATAATATTACGTTATGAGGTATAACGTTATATAGTATTACGTTATCACGTGTAACGTACTACAGCATTCCTTTATAACGTATAACGTAATATAGTGTTACGTTATAACGTATAACGTTATATAGTATTAGGTTATGACGCATAATGTCATAAGGTATTACGTTATGACGTATAACGTTATATAGTATTACGTTATAACGTGTAACGTACTATAGCATTTCCTTATAACGTATAACATCATATGGTACTACGTTATAACGTATAACGTCATATGGTATTATGTTACAACGTATAACGGTATATAGTATTACGTTATAACGTATAACGTTATGTGGTATTACGTTATAAAGTATAACGTTATATAGTATTACGTTATAACGTATAACGTTATATAGTATTACGTTATGACGTATAACGTCATAAGGTATGACGTTATAACTTATAACGTTATATAGTATTACGTCATAACGTGTAACGTACTATAGCATTTCTTTATAACGTATAACGTCATATGGTATTACGTTATAACGTATAACGGTATATAGTATTACGTTATAACGTATAACGTTATGTGGTATTACGTTATAACGTATAACGCACTATAGCATTCCTTTATAACGTATAACGTCATATAGTGTTACGTTATAACGTATAACGTTATATAGTATTACGTTATGACGTATAACGTCATAAGGTATTACGTTATAACTTATAACGTTATATAGTATTACGTTATAACGTGTTACGTACTATAGCATTTCTTTATAACGTATAACGTTATATAGTATTACGTTATAACCTATAACGTTATATAGTATTCCGTTATAACGTGTAACTTACTATAGCATTTCTTTATAACGTATAACGTCATATGGTATCACGTTATAACGTATAACGGTATATAGTATTACGTTATAACGTATAACGTTATGTGGTATTACGTGATAACGTATAACGTTATATAGTATTACGTTATAACGTATAACGTTATACAGTATTACGTTATAACGTATAACGTTATATAGTATTACGTTATAACCTATAACGTTATACAGTATTACGTTATAACGTATAACGTTATATAGTATTACGTTATAACGTATAACGATATATAGTATTACGTTATAACGTATAACGTCATATAGTATTACGTTATAACGTATAACGTTCTATAGTATTACGTTATGAGGTATAACTTATATAGTATTACGTTATCACGTGTAACGTACTACAGCATTTCTTTATAACGGATAACGTCATATGGTATTACGTTATAACGTATAACGGTATATAGTATTACGTTATAACGTATAACGTTATGTGGTATTACGTTATAACGTATAACGCACTATAGCATTCCTTTATAACGTATAACGTTATATAGTATTACGTTATGACGTATAACGTCATAAGGTATGACGTTATAACTTATAACGTTATATAGTATTACGTCATAACGTGTAACGTACTATAGCATTTCTTTATAACGTATAACGTCATATGGTATTACGTTATAACGTATAACGGTATATAGTATTACGTTATAACGTATAACGTTATGTGGTATTACGTTATAACGTATAACGCACTATAGCATTCCTTTATAACGTATAACGTTATATAGTATTACGTTATGACGTATAACGTCATAAGGTATTACGTTATAACTTATAACGTTATATAGTATTACGTTATAACGTGTTACGTACTATAGCATTTCTTTATAACGTATAACGTTATATAGTATTACGTTATAACCTATAACGTTATATAGTATTCCGTTATAACGTGTAACTTACTATAGCATTTCTTTATAACGTATAACGTCATATGGTATCACGTTATAACGTATAACGGTATATAGCATTACGTTATAACGTATAACGTTATGTGGTATTACGTGATAACGTATAACGTTATATAGTATTACGTTATAACGTATAACGTTATACAGTATTACGTTATAACGTATAACGTTATATAGTATTACGTTATAACGTATAACGATATATAGTATTACGTTATAACGTGTAACGTTATATAGTATTACGTTATAACGTATAAAGTTATATAGTATTACGTTATGACGTATAACGTCATAAGGTATTACGTTATAACGTATAACGTTATATAGTATTACGTTATAACCTATAACGTTATATAGTATTACGTTATAACGTGTAACTTACTATAGCATTTCTTTAACGTATAACGTCATATGGTATCACGTTATAAGGTATAACGGTATATAGTATTACGTTATAACGTATAACGTTATGTGGCATTACGTGATAACGTATAACGTTATATAGTATTACGTTCTAACGTATAACGTTATATAGTATTACGTTCTAACGTATAACGTTATATAGTATTACGTTATAACGTATAACGTTATATAGTATTACGTTATAACGTATAACGTTATATAGTATTACGTTATAACGTATAACGTTATATAGTATTACATTATAACGTATAACGTTATATAGTATTACGTTATGACGTATAACGTCATAAGGTATTACGTTATCACTTATAACGTTATATAGTATTACGTTATAACGTGTAACGTACTATAGCATTCCTTTATAACGTATAACGTTATATAGTATTACGTTATAACGTATAACGTTATATAGTATTACGTTATAACGTATAACGTCATAAGGTATTACCTTATAACGTATAACGTTATGTAGCATTACGTTATAACGTATAACGTTCTACAGTATTATGTTATGACGTTTAACGTTATATAGTATTACGTTATAACGTGTAACGTACTATAGCATTTCCTTATAACGTATAACATCATATGGTATTACGTTATAACGTATAACGTCATATGGTATTACGTTATAACGTATAACGTTATATAGTATTACGTTATAACGTATAACGTTATGCGGTATTACGTTATAACGCATAACGTTATATAGCATTACGTTATAACGCATAGTGTTATGTAGCATTACGTTATAACGAATAACGTTATATAGTATTACGTTATAACGTATAACGTCAGAAGGTATTACGTTATACCTTATAGCGTTATATAATATTACGTTATAGTGTGTAACGTATTATAGCATTCCTTTATAACGTATAACGTCATATGGTATTACGCTATAACGTATAACGATATATATTATTACGTTATAACGTATAACGTTATATAGTATTACGTTATAACGTATAACGTTATATAGTATTACGTTATAACGTATAACGTTCTATAATATTACGTTATGAGGTATAACGTTATATAGTATTACGTTATCACGTGTAACGTACTACAGCATTCCTTTATAACGTATAACGTAATATAGTGTTACGTTATAACGTATAACGTTATATAGTATTAGGTTATGACGCATAATGTCATAAGGTATTACGTTATGACGTATAACGTTATATAGTATTACGTTATAACGTGTAACGTACTATAGCATTTCCTTATAACGTATAACATCATATGGTACTACGTTATAACGTATAACGTCATATGGTATTATGTTACAACGTATATCGGTATATAGTATTACGTTATAACGTATAACGTTATGTGGTATTACGTTATAAAGTATAACGTTATATAGTATTACGTTATAACGTATAACGTTATATAGTATTACGTTATGACGTATAACGTCATAAGGTATGACGTTATAACTTATAACGTTATATAGTATTACGTCATAACGTGTAACGTACTATAGCATTTCTTTATAACGTATAACGTCATATGGTATTACGTTATAACGTATAACGGTATATAGTATTACGTTATAACGTATAACGTTATGTGGTATTACGTTATAACGTATAACGCACTATAGCATTCCTTTATAACGTATAACGTCATATAGTGTTACGTTATAACGTATAACGTTATATAGTATTACGTTATGACGTATAACGTCATAAGGTATTACGTTATAACTTATAACGTTATATAGTATTACGTTATAACGTGTTACGTACTATAGCATTTCTTTATAACGTATAACGTTATATAGTATTACGTTATAACCTATAACGTTATATAGTATTCCGTTATAACGTGTAACTTACTATAGCATTTCTTTATAACCTATAACGTCATATGGTATCACGTTATAACGTATAACGGTATATAGTATTACGTTATAACGTATAACGTTATGTGGTATTACGTGATAACGTATAACGTTATATAGTATTACGTTATAACGTATAACGTTATACAGTATTACGTTATAACGTATAACGTTATATAGTATTACGTTATAACCTATAACGTTATACAGTATTACGTTATAACGTATAACGTTATATAGTATTACGTTATAACGTATAACGATATATAGTATTACGTTATAACGTATAACGTCATATAGTATTACGTTATAACGTATAACGTTCTATAGTATTACGTTATGAGGTATAACTTATATAGTATTACGTTATCACGTGTAACGTACTACAGCATTTCTTTATAACGTATAACGTCATATGGTATTACGTTATAACGTATAACGGTATATAGTATTACGTTATAACGTATAACGTTATGTGGTATTACGTTATAACGTATAACGCACTATAGCATTCCTTTATAACGTATAACGTTATATAGTATTACGTTATGACGTATAACGTCATAAGGTATGACGTTATAACTTATAACGTTATATAGTATTACGTCATAACGTGTAACGTACTATAGCATTTCTTTATAACGTATAACGTCATATGGTATTACGTTATAACGTATAACGGTATATAGTATTACGTTATAACGTATAACGTTATGTGGTATTACGTTATAACGTATAACGCACTATAGCATTCCTTTATAACGTATAACGTTATATAGTATTACGTTATGACGTATAACGTCATAAGGTATTACGTTATAACTTATAACGTTATATAGTATTACGTTATAACGTGTTACGTACTATAGCATTTCTTTATAACGTATAACGTTATATAGTATTACGTTATAACCTATAACGTTATATAGTATTCCGTTATAACGTGTAACTTACTATAGCATTTCTTTATAACGTATAACGTCATATGGTATCACGTTATAACGTATAACGGTATATAGTATTACGTTATAACGTATAACGTTATGTGGTATTACGTGATAACGTATAACGTTATATAGTATTACGTTATAACGTATAACGTTATACAGTATTACGTTATAACGTATAACGTTATATAGTATTACGTTATAACGTATAACGATATATAGTATTACGTTATAACGTATAACGTTATATAGTATTACGTTATAACGTATAAAGTTATATAGTATTACGTTATGACGTATAACGTCATAAGGTATTACGTTATAACGTATAACGTTATATAGTATTACGTTATAACCTATAACGTTATATAGTATTACGTTATAACGTGTAACTTACTATAGCATTTCTTTAACGTATAACGTCATATGGTATCACGTTATAAGGTATAACGGTATATAGTATTACGTTATAACGTATAACGTTATGTGGTATTACGTGATAACGTATAACGTTATATAGTATTACGTTCTAACGTATAACGTTATATAGTATTACGTTCTAACGTATAACGTTATATAGTATTACGTTATAACGTATAACGTTATATAGTATTACGTTATAACGTATAACGTTATATAGTATTACGTTATAACGTATAACGTTATATAGTATTACGTTATGACGTATAACGTCATAACGTATTACGTTATCACTTATAACGTTATATAGTATTACGTTATAACGTGTAACGTACTATAGCATTCCTTTATAACGTATAACGTCATATAGTATTACGTTATAACGTATAACGTTATATAGTATTACGTTATAACGTATAACGTCATAAGGTATTACCTTATAACGTATAACGTTATGTAGCATTACGTTATAACGTATAACGTTATATAGTATTACGTTATAACGTATAACGTTATATAGTATTACGTTATAACGTATAACGTTATATAGTATTACGTTATAACGTATAACGTTATATAGTATTACGTTATGACGTATAACGTCATAAGGTATTACGATATCACTTATAACGTTATATAGTATTACGTTATAACGTGTAACTTACTATAGCATTTCCTTATAACGTATAACATCATACGGTATTACGTTATAACGTATAACGTCATATGGTATTACCTTACAACGTATAACGTTATATAGCATTACGTTATAACGTATAACGTTATGTAGTATTACGTTATAACGTGTAACGTACTATAGCATTTCCTTATAACGTATAAGATCATATGGTATTACGTTATAACGTATAACGTCATATGGTATTATGTTATAACGTATAACGTTATATAGTATTACGTTATAACGTATAACGTTATGTGGTATTACGTTATAACGTATAACGTTATATAGCATTACGTTATAACGCATAATGTTATGTATCATTACGTTATAACGAATAACGTTATATAGTATTACGTTATAACGTATAACGTCAGAAGGTATTACGTTATACCTTATAACGTTCTATAATATTACGTTATAGTGTGTAACGTACTATAGCATTCCTTTATAACGTATAACGTCATATGGTATTACGCTATAACATATAACGTTATATATTATTACGTTATAACGTATAACGTTATATAGTATTACGTTATAACGTATAACGTTATATAGTATTACGTTATAACGTATAACGTTATATAGTATTACGTTATGACGTATAACGTCATAAGGTATTACGTTATAACTTATAACGTTATATAGTATTACGTTATAACGTGTATCGTACTATAGCATTCCGTTATAACGTATAACGTCATATAGTATTACGTTATAACGTATAACGTTATATTGTATTACGTTATAACGTATAACGTTATGTAGCATTACGTTATAACGTATAACGTTCTATAGTATTACGTTATGACGTATAACGTTATATAGTATTACGTTATAACGTGTAACGTACTATAGCATTTCCTTATAACGTATAACATCATACGGTTTTACGTTATAACGTATAACGTCATATTGTATTACGTTATAACGTATAACGTTATATAGTATTACGTTATAACGTATCACGTTATATAGTATTACGTTATGACGTATAACGTCATAAGGTATTACGTTATAACTTATAACGTTATATAGTATTACGTTATAACGTGTTACGTACTATAGCATTTCTTTATAACGTATAACGTTATATAGTATTACGTTACAACCTATAACGTTATATAGTATTACGTTATAACGTGTAACTTACTATAGCATTTCTTTATAACGTATAACGTCATATGGTATCACGTTATAACGTATAACGGTATATAGTATTACGTTATAACGTATAACGTTATGTGGTATTACGTGATAACGTATAACGTTATATAGTATTACGTTATAACGTATAACGTTATACAGTATTACGTTATAACGTATAACGTTATATAGTATTACGTTATAACGTATAACGATATATAGTATTACCTTATAACGTATAACGTTATATAGTATTACGTTATAACGTATAAAGTTATATAGTATTACGTTATGACGTATAACGTCATAAGGTATGACGTTATAACTTATAACGTTATATAGTATTACGTTATAACGTATAACGTTATATAGTATTACGTTATACCGTATAACGTTATGTGGTACTACGTTATAACGTATAACGTACTATAGCATTCCTTTATAACGTATAACGTCATATAGTGTTACGTTATAACGTATAACGTTATATAGTATTACGTTATGACGTGTAACGTCATAAGGTATTACGTTATAACGTATAACGTTATATAGTATTACGTTATAACCTATAACGTTATATAGTATTACGTTATAACGTGTAACTTACTATAGCATTTCTTTAACGTATAACGTCATATGGTATCACGTTATAACGTATAACGGTATATAGTATTACGTTATAACGTATAACGTTATGTGGTATTACGTGATAACGTATAACGTTATATAGTATTACGTTCTAACGTATAACGTTATATAGTATTACGTTCTAACGTATAACGTTATATAGTATTACGTTATAACGTATAACGTTATATAGTATTACGTTATAACGTATAACGTTATATAGTATTACGTTATAACGTATAACGTTATATAGTATTACGCTATGACGTATAACGTCATAAGGTATTACGTTATCACTTATAACGTTATATAGTATTACGTTATAACGTGTAACGTACTATAGCATTCCTTTATAACGTATAACGTCATATAGTATTACGTTATAACGTATAACGTTATATAGTATTACGTTATAACGTATAACGTCATAAGGTATTACCTTATAACGTATAACGTTATGTAGCATTACGTTATAACGTATAACGTTATATAGTATTACGTTATAACGTATAACGTTATATAGTATTACGTTATCACGTATAACGTTATATAGTATTACGTTATAACGTATAACGTTATATAGTATTACGTTATAACGTATAACGTTATATAGTATTACGTTATGACGTATAACATCATAAGGTATTACGTTATCACTTATAACGTTATATAGTATTACGTTATAACGTGTAACTTACTATAGCATTTAATTATAACGTATAACATCATACGGTATTACGTTATAACGTATAACGTCATATGGTATTACCTTACAACGTATAACGTTATATAGCATTACGTTATAACGTATAACGTTATGTAGTATTACGTTATAACGTGTAACGTACTATAGCATTTCCTTATAACGTATAAGATCATATGGTATTACGTTATAACGTATAACGTCATATGGTATTACGTTATAACGTATAACGTTATATAGTATTACGTTATAACGTATAACGTTATGTGGTATTACATTATAACGTATAACGTTATATAGCATTACGTTATAACGCATAATGTTATGTATCATTACGTTATAACGAATAACGTTATATAGTATTACGTTATAACGTATAACGTCAGAAGGTATTACGTTATACCTTATAACGTTATATAATATTACGTTATAGTGTGTAACGTACTATAGCATTCCTTTATAACGTATAACGTCATATGGTATTACGCTATAACATATAACGTTATATATTATTACGTTATAACGTATAACGTTATATAGTATTACGTTATAACGTATAACGTTATATAGTATTACGTTATAACGTATAACGTTATATAGTATTACGTTATGACGTATAACGTCATAAGGTATTACGTTATAACTTATAACGTTATATAGTATTACGTTATAACGTGTAACGTACTATAGCATTCCTTTATAACGTATAACGTCATATAGTATTACGTTATAACGTATAAGGTTATATAGTATTACGTTATAACGTATAACGTCATAAGGTATTACCTTATAACGTATAACGTTATGTAACATTACGTTATAACGTATAACGTTCTATAGTATAACGTATGACGTATAACGTTATATAGTATTACGTTATAACGTGTAACGTACTATAGCATTTCCTTATAACGTATAACATCATACGGTTTTACGTTATAACGTATAACGTCATATTGTATTACGTTATAACGTATAACGTTATATAGTATTACGTTATAACGTATAACGTTATATAGTATTACGTTATGACGTATAACGTCATAAGGTATTACGTTATCACTGATAACGTTATATAGTATTACGTCATAACGTGTAACGTACTATAGCATTTCTTTATAACGTATAACGTCATATGGTATTACGTTATAACGTATAACGGTATATAGTATTACGTTATAACGTATAACGTTATGTGGTATTACGTTATAAAGTATAACGTTATATAGTATTACGTTATAACGTATAACGTTATATAGTATTACGTTATGACGTATAACGTCATAAGGTATGACGTTATAACTTATAACGTTATATAGTGTTACGTTATAACGCATAACGTTATATAGTATTACGTTATGACGTATAACGTCATAAGGTATTACGTTATAACTTATAACGTTATATAGTATTACGTTATAACGTGTTACGTACTATAGCATTTCTTTATAACGTATAACGTTATATAGTATTACGTTATACCGTATAATGTTATGTGGTATTACGTTATAACGTATAACGTACTATAGCATTCCTTTATAACGTATAACGTCATATAGTGTTACGTTATAACGTATAACGTTATATAGTATTACGTTATACCGTATAACGTTATGTGGTATTACGTTATACCGTATAACGTTATGTGGTATTACGTTATAACGTATAACGTACTATAGCATTCCTTTATAACGTATAACGTCATATAGTGTTACGTTATAACGTGTAACGTTATATAGTATTACGTTATGACGTATAACGTTATAAGGTATTACGTTATAACTTATAACGTTATATAGTAATACGTTATAACGTGTTACGTCCTATAGCATTTCTTTATAACGTATAACGTTATATAGTATTACGTTATAACCTATAACGTTATATAGTATTATGTTATAACGTGTAACTTACTATAGCATTTCTTTATAACGTATAACGTCATATGGTATCACGTTATAACGTATAACGGTATATAGTATTACGTTGTAACGTATAACGTTATGTGGTATTACGTGATAACGTATAACGTTATATAGTATTACGTTATAACGTATAACGTTATATAGTACTACGTTATAACGTATAACGTTATATAGTATTACGTTATAACGTATAACGTTATATAGTATTACGTTATGACGTATAACGTCATAAGGTATTACGTTATCACTTATAACGTTATATAGTATTACGTTATAACGTGTAACGTACTATAGCATTCCTTTATAACGTATAACGTCATATAGTATTACGTTATAACGTATAACGTTATATAGTATTACGTTATAACGTATAACGTCATAAGGTATTACCTTATAACGTATAACGTTATGTAGCATTACGTTATAACGTATAACGTTCTACAGTATTATGTTATGACGTTTAACGTTATATAGTATTACGTTATAACGTGTAACGTACTATAGCATTTCCTTATAACGTATAAGATCATATGGTATTACGTTATAACGTATAACGTCATATGGTATTACGTTATAACGTATAACGTTATATAGCATTACGTTATAACGTATAACGTTATGTGGTATTACGTTATAACGTATAACGTTATATAGCATTACGTTATAACGCATAATGTTATGTAGCATTACGTTATAACGAGTAACGTTATATAGTATTACGTTATAACGTATAACGTCAGAAGGTATTACGTTATACCTTATAACGTTATATAATATTACGTTATAGTGTGTAACGTACTACAGCATTCCCTTATAACGTATAACGTCATAAGGTATTACCTTATAACGTATAACGTTATGTAGCATTACGTTATAACGTATAACGTTCTATAGTATTACGTTATGACGTATAACGTTATATAGTATTACATTATAACGTGTAACGTACTATAGCATTTCCTTATAACGTATAACATCATACGGTTTTACGTTATAACGTATAACGTCATATTGTATTACTTTATAACGTATAACGTTATATAGTATTACGTTATAACGTATAACGTTATATAGTATTACGTTATAACCTATAACGTTATATAGTATTACGTTATGACGTATAACGTCATAAGGTATTACGTTATAACTTATAACGTTATATAGTATTACGTCATAACGTGTAACGTACTATAGCATTTCTTTATAACGTATAACGTCATATGGTATTACGTTATAACGTATAACGGTATATAGTATTACGTTATAACGTATAACGTTATTTGGTATTACGTTATAAAGTATAACGTTATATAGTATTACGTTATAACGTATAACGTT
This sequence comes from Bombus sonorus, assembly GCA_029958995.1. Lineage (NCBI taxonomy): Eukaryota > Metazoa > Arthropoda > Insecta > Hymenoptera > Apidae > Bombus > Bombus sonorus. Next base: position 30,509 of record JARWAU010000097.1, on the reverse strand, counting down.
ATATAGTATTACGTTATGACGTATAACGTCATAAGGTATGACGTTATAACTTATAACGTTATATAGTATTACGTTATAACGTATAACGTTATATAGTATTACGTTATACCGTATAACGTTATGTGGTATTACGTTATAACGTATAACGTACTATAGCATTCCTTTATAACGTATAACGTCATATAGTGTTACGTTATAACGTATAACGTTATATAGTATTACATTATGACGTATAACGTCATAAGGTATTACGTTATAACTTATAACGTTTTATAGTATTACGTTATAACGTGTTACGTACTATAGCATTCCTTTATAACGTATAACGTCATATAGTATTACGTTATAACGTATAACGTTATATAGTATTACGTTATAACGTATAACGTCATAAGGTATTACCTTATAACGTATAACGTTATGTAGCATTACGTTATAACGTATAACGTTCTACAGTATTATGTTATGACGTTTAACGTTATATAGTATTACGTTATAACGTGTAACGTACTATAGCATTTCCTTATAACGTATAACATCATACGGTATTACGTTATAACGTATAACTTCATATGGTATTACCTTATAACGTATAACGTTATATAGCATTACGTTATAACGTATAACGTTATGTAGTATCACGTTATAACGTGTAACGTACTATAGCATTTCCTTATAACGTATAAGATCATATGGTATTACGTTATAACGTATAACGTTATATAGTATTACGTTATAACGTATAACGTCATAAGGTATTACCTTATAACGTATAACGTTATGTAGCATTACGTTATAACGTATAACGTTCTACAGTATTATGTTATGACGTTTAACGTTATATAGAATTACGTTATAACGCATAATGTTATGTAGCATTACGTTATAACGAATAACGTTATATAGTATTACGTTATAACGTATAACGTCAGAAGGTATTACGTTATACCTTATAACGTTATATAATATTACGTTATAGTGTGTAACGTACTATAGCATTCCTTTATAACGTATAACGTCATATGGTATTATGCTATAACGTATAACGTTATATATTATTACGTTATAACGTATAACGTTATATAGTATTACGTTATAACGTATAACGTTATATAGTATTACGTTATGACGTATAACGTCATAAGGTATTACGTTATAACTTATAATGTTATATAGTATTACGTTATAACGTGTAACGTACTATAGCATTCCTTTATAACGTATAACGTCATATAGTATTACGTTATAAGGTATAACGTTATATAGTATTACGTTATAACGTATAACGTCATAAGGTATTACCTTATAACGTATAACGTTATGTAGCATTACGTTATAACGTATAACGTTCTATAGTATTACGTTATGACGTATAACGTTATATAGTATTACGTTATAACGTGTAACGTACTATAGCATTTCCTTATAACGTATAAGATCATATGGTATTACGTTATAACGTATAACGTCATATGGTATTACGTTATAACGTATAACGTTATATAGTATTACGTTATAACGTATAACGTTATGTGGTATTACGTTATAACGTATAACGTTATATAGCATTACGTTATAACGCATAATGTTATGTAGCATTACGTTATAACGAGTAACGTTATATAGTATTACGTTATAACGTATAACGTCAGAAGGTATTACGTTATACCTTATAACGTTATATAATATTACGTTATAGTGTGTAACGTACTACAGCATTCCTTTATAACGTATAACGTCATAAGGTATTACCTTATAACGTATAAAGTTATGTAGCATTACGTTATAACGTATAACGTTCTATAGTATTACGTTATGACGTATAACGTTATATAGTATTACGTTATAACGTGTAACGTACTATAGCATTTCCTTATAACGTATAACATCATACGGTTTTACGTTATAACGTATAACGTCATATTGTATTACGTTATAACGTATAACGTTATATAGTATTACGTTATAACGTATAACGTTATATAGTATTACGTTATGACGTATAACGTCATAAGGTATTACGTTATACCGTATAACGTTATGTGGTATTACGTTATAACGTATAACGTACTATAGCATTCCTTTATATCGTATAACGTCATATAGTGTTACGTTATAACGTATAACGTTATATAGTATTACATTATGACGTATAACGTCATAAGGTATTACGTTATAACTTATAACGTTTTATAGTATTACGTTATAACGTGTTACGTACTATAGCATTCCTTTATAACGTATAACGTCATATAGTATTACGTTATAACGTATAACGTTATATAGTATTACGTTATAACGTATAACGTCATAAGGTATTACCTTATAACGTATAACGTTATGTAGCATTACGTTATAACGTATAACGTTCTACAGTATTATGTTATGACGTTTAACGTTATATAGTATTACGTTATAACGTGTAACGTACTATAGCATTTCCTTATAACGTATAACATCATCCGGTATTACGTTATAACGTATAACTTCATATGGTATTACCTTATAACGTATAACGTTATATAGCATTACGTTATAACGTATAACGTTATGTAGTATTACGTTATAACGTGTAACGTACTATAGCATTTCCTTATAACGTATAAGATCATATCTTATTACGTTATAACGTATAACGTCATATGGTATTACGTTATAACGTATAACGTTACATAGTATTACGTTATAACGTATAACGTTATGTGGTATTACGTTATAACGTATAACGTTATATAGAATTACGTTATAACGCATATTGTTATGTAGCATTACGTTATAACGAATAACGTTATATAGTATTACGTTATAACGTATAACGTCAGAAGGTATTACGTTATACCTTATAACGTTATATAATATTACGTTATAGTGTGTAACGTACTATAGCATTCCTTTATAACGTATAACGTCATATGGTATTACGCTATAACGTATAACGTTATATATTATTACGTTATAACGTATAACGTTATATAGTATTACGTTATAACGTATAACGTTATATAGTATTACGTTATGACGTATAACGTCATAAGGTATTACGTTATAACTTATAACGTTATATAGTATTACGTTATAACGTGTAACGTACTATAGCATTCCTTTATAACGTATAACGTCATATAGTATTACGTTATAAGGTATAACGTTATATAGTATTACGTTATAACGTATAACGTCATAAGGTATTACCTTATAACGTATAACGTTATGTAGCATTACGTTATAACGTATAACGTTCTATAGTATTACGTTATGACGTTTAACGTTATGTAGTATTACGTTATAACGTGTAACGTACTATAGCATTTCCTTATAACGTATAACATCATACGGTTTTACGTTATAACGTATAACGTCATCTTGTATTACGTTATAACGTATAACGTTATATAGTATTACGTTATAACGTATAACGTTATATAGTATTACGTTATGACGTATTACGTCATAAGGTGTTACGTTATATCTTATAACGTTATATAGTATTACGTCATAACGTGTAACGTACTATAGCATTTCTTTATAACGTATAACGTCATATGGTATTACGTTATAACGTATAAAGGTATATAGTATTACGTTATAACGTATAACGTTATGTGGTATTACGTTATAAAGTATAACGTTATATAGTATTACGTTATAACGTATAACGTTATATAGTATTACGTTATGACGTATAACGTCATAAGGTATGACGTTATAACTTATAACGTTATATAGTGTTACGTTATAACATATAACGTTATATAGTATTACGTTATGACGTATAACGTTATATAGTATTACGTTATGACGTATAACGTCATAAGGTATGACGTTATAACTTATAACGTTATATAGTATTACCTTATAACGTATAACGTTATATAGTATTACGTTATACCGTATCACGTTATGTGGTATTACGTTATAACGTATAACGTACTATAGCATTCCTTTATAACGTATAACGTCATATGGTATTACGTTATAACGTATAACGGTATATAGTATTACGTTATAACGTATAACGTTGTGTGGTATTACGTTATAAAGTATAACGTTATATAGTATTACGTTATAACGTATAACGTTATATAGTATTACGTTATGACGTATAACGTCATAAGGTATGACGTTATAACTTATAACGTTATATAGTGTTACGTTATAACATATAACGTTATATAGTATTACGTTATGACGTATAACGTCATAAGGTATTACGTTATAACTTATAACGTTATATAGTATTACGTTATGACGTGTTACGTACTATAGCATTTCTTTATAACGTATAACGTTATATAGTATTACGTTATACCGTATAATGTTATGTGGTATTACGTTATAACGTATAACGTACTATAGCATTCCTTTATAACGTATAACGTCATATAGTGTTACGTTATAACGTATAACGTTATATAGTATTACGTTATACCGTATAACGTTATGTGGTATTACGTTATAACGTATAACGTACTATAGCATTCCTTTATAACGTATAACGTCATATAGTGTTACGTTATAACGTATAACGTTATATAGTATTACGTTATGACGTATAACGTTATAAGGTATTACGTTATAACTTATAACGTTATATAGTAATACGTTATAACGTGTTACGTCCTATAGCATTTCTTTATAACGTATAACGTTATATAGTATTACGTTACAACCTATAACGTTATATAATATTACGTTATAACGTGTAACTTACTATAGCATTTCTTTATAACGTATAACGTCATATGGTATCACGTTATAACGTATAACGGTATATAGTATTACGTTGTAACGTATAACGTTATGTGGTATTACGTGATAACGTATAACGTTATATAGTATTACGTTATAACGTATAACGTTATATAGTACTACGTTATAACGTATAACGTTATATAGTATTACGTTATAACGTATAACGTTATATAGTATTACGTTATGACGTATAACGTCATAAGGTATTACGTTATCACTTATAACGTTATATAGTATTACGTTATAACGTGTAACGTACTATAGCATTCCTTTATAACGTATAACGTCATACAGTATTACCTTATAACGTATAACGTTATATAGTATTACGTTATAACGTATAACGTCATAAGGTATTACCTTATAACGTGTAACGTTATGTAGCATTACGTTATAACGTATAACGTTCTACAGTATTATGTTATGACGTTTAACGTTATATAGTATTACGTTATAACGTGTAACGTACTATAGCATTTCCTTATAACGTATAAGATCATATGGTATTACGTTATAACGTATAACGTCATATGGTATTACGTTATAACGTATAACGTTATATAGTATTACGTTATAACGTATAACGTTATGTGGTATTACGTTATAACGTATAACGTTATATAGCATTACGTTATAACGCATAATGTTATGTAGCATTACGTTATAACGAGTAACGTTATATAGTATTACGTTATAACGTATAACGTCAGAAGGTATTACGTTATACCTTATAACGTTATATAATATTACGTTATAGTGTGTAACGTACTACAGCATTCCTTTATAACGTATAACGTCATAAGGTATTACCTTATAACGTATAACGTTATGTAGCATTACGTTATAACGTATAACGATCTATAGTATTACGTTATGACGTATAACGTTATATAGTATTACGTTATAACGTGTAACGTACTATAGCATTTCCTTATAACGTATAACATCATACGGTTTTACGTTATAACGTATAACGTCATATTGTATTACGTTATAACGTATAACGTTATATAGTATTACGTTATAACGTATAACGTTATATAGTATTACGTTATAACGTATAACGTTATATAGTATTACGTTATAACGTATAACGTTATATAGTATTACGTTATGACGTATAACGTCATAAGGTATTACGTTATAACTTATAACGTTATATAGTATTACGTCATAACGTGTAACGTACTATAGCATTTCTTTATAACGTATAACGTCATATGGTATTACGTTATAACGTATAACGGTATATAGTATTACGTTATACCGTATAACGTTATGTGGTATTACGTTATAACGTATAACGTACTATAGCATTCCTTTATAACGTATAACGTCATATAGTGTTACGTTATAACGTATAACGTTATATAGTATTACATTATGACGTATAACGTCATAAGGTATTACGTTATAACTTATAACGTTTTATAGTATTACGTTATAACGTGTTACGTACTATAGCATTCCTTTATAACGTATAACGTCATATAGTATTACGTTATAACGTATAACGTTATATAGTATTACGTTATAACGTATAACGTCATAAGGTATTACCTTATAACGTATAACGTTATGTAGCATTACGTTATAACGTATAACGTTCTACAGTATTATGTTATGACGTTTAACGTTATATAGTATTACGTTATAACGTGTAACGTACTATAGCATTTCCTTATAACGTATAACATCATACGGTATTACGTTATAACGTATAACTTCATATGGTATTACCTTATAACGTATAACGTTATATAGCATTACGTTATAACGTATAACGTTATGTAGTATTACGTTATAACGTGTAACGTACTATAGCATTTCCTTATAACGTATAAGATCATATGGTATTACGTTATAACGTATAACGTCATATGGTATTACGTTATAACGTATAACGTTATATAGTATTACGTTATAACGTATAACGTTATGTGGTATTACGTTATAACGTATAACGTTATATAGAATTACGTTATAACGCATAATGTTATGTAGCATTACGTTATAACGAATAACGTTATATAGTATTACGTTATAACGTATAACGTCAGAAGGTATTACGTTATACCTTATAACGTTATATAATATTACGTTATAGTGTGTAACGTACTATAGCATTCCTTTATAACGTATAACGTCATATGGTATTACGCTATAACGTATAACGTTATATATTATTACGTTATAACGTATAACGTTATATAGTATTACGTTATAACGTATAACGTTATATAGTATTACGTTATGACGTATTACGTCATAAGGTGTTACGTTATATCTTATAACGTTATATAGTATTACGTCATAACGTGTAACGTACTATAGCATTTCTTTATAACGTATAACGTCATAAGGTATGACGTTATAACTTATAACGTTATATAGTATTACCTTATAACGTATAACGTTATATAGTATTACGTTATACCGTATCACGTTATGTGGTATTACGTTATAACGTATAACGTACTATAGCATTCCTTTATAACGTATAACGTCATATAGTGTTACGTTATAACGTATAACGTTATATAGTATTACGTTATAACGTGTTACGTACTATAGCATTACTTTATAACGTATAACGTTATATAGTATTACGTTATAACCTATAACGATATATAGTATTACGTGATAACGTGTAACTTACTATAGCATTTCTTTATAACGTATAACGTCATATGGTATCACGTTATAACGTATAACGGTATATAGTATTAGGTTATAACGTATAACGTTATGTGGTATTACGTGATAACGTATAACGTTATATAGTATTACGTTATAACATATAACGTTATATAGTATTACATTATGACGTATAACGTCATAAGGTATTACGTTATAACTTATAACGTTATATAGTATTACGTTATAACGTGTAACGTACTATAGCATTTCCTTATAACGTATAACATCATATGGTACTACGTTATAATGTATAACGTCATATGGTATTATGTTATAATGTATAACGTTATATAGTATTACGTTATAACGTATAACGTTATATAGTATTACGTTATGACGTATAACGTCATAAGGCATTACGTTATGACGTATAACGTCATAAGGCATTACGTTATAACTTATAACGTTATATAGTATTACGCTATAACGTGTAACGTACTATAGCATTTCCTTATAACGTATAACATCATATGGTATTACGTTATAACGTATAACGTCATATGGTATTATGTTATAACGTATAACGTTATATAGTGTTACGTTATGACGTATAACGTTATATAGTATTACGTTACAACGTGTAACGTACTATAGCATTTCCTTATGACATATAACATCATATGGTATTACGTTATAACGTATAACGTCATATGGTATTACCTTATAACGTATAACGTTATGTAGCATTACGTTATAACGTATAACGTTATTTAGTATTACGTTATACCGTATAACGTTATGTGGTATTACGTTATAACGTATAACGTTAAATAGCATTACGTTATAACGTATAACGTTATATAGTATTACGTTATATAGTATTACGTTATAACGTATAACGTTATGTGGTATTACGTTATAACGTATAACGTTATATAGCATTACGTTATTACGCATAACGTTATTAGCATCACGTTATAACGAATAACGTTATATAGTATTACGTTATAACGTGTAACGTACTATAGCATTTCTTTATAACGTATAACGTCATATGGTATCACGTTATAACGTATATCGGTATACAGTATTACGTTATAACGTATAACGTTATGTGGTATTACCTTATAACGTATAACGTTATGTAGCATTACGTTATAACGTACAACGTTATATAGTATTACGTTATGACGTATAACGTCATAAGGTATTACCTTATAACGTATAACGTTATGTAGCATTACGTTATAACGTATAACGTTCTATAGTATTACGTTATGACGTATAACGTTATATAGTATTACGTTATAACGTGTAACGTACTATAGCATTTCCTTATAACGTATAACATCATACGGTTGTACGTTATAACGTATAACGTCATCTTGTATTACGTTATAACGTATAACGTTATATAGTATTACGTTATAACGTATAACGTTATATAGTATTAGGTTATGACGTATAACGTCATAAGGTATTACCTTATAACGTATAACGTTATGTAGCATTACGTTATAACGTATAACGTTCTATAGTATTACGTTATAACGTACAACGTTATGTGGTATTACCTTATAACGTATAACGTTATGTAGCATTACGTTATGACGTATGACGTCATAAGGTATTACCTTATAACGTATAACGTTATGTAGCATTACGTTATAACGTATAACGGTATACAGTATTACGTTATAACGTATAACGTCATAAGGTATTACCTTATAACGTATAACGTTATGTAGCATTACGTTATAACGTATAACGTTCTATAGTATTACGTTATGACGTATAACGTTATATAGTATTACGTTATAACGTGTAACGTACTATAGCATTTCCTTATAACGTATAACATCATACGGTTTTACGTTATAACATATAACGTTATGTAGCATTACATTATAACGTATAACGTTCTATAGTATTACGTTATGACGTATAACGTTATATAGTATTACGTTATAACGTGTAACGTACTATAGCATTCCTTTATAACGTATAACGTCATATAGTATTGCGTTATAACGTATAACGTTATATAGTATTACGTTATAACGTATAACGTCATAAGGTATTACCTTATAACGTATAACGTTATGTAGCATTACGTTATAACGTATAACGTTCTATAGTATTACGTTATGACGTATAACGTTATATAGTATTACGTTATAACGTGTAACGTACTATAGCATTTCCTTATAACGTATAACATCATACGGTATTACGTTATAACGTATAACGTCATCTTGTATTACGTTATAACGTATAACGTTATATAGTATTACGTTATGACGTATAACGTTATATAGTATTACGTTATAACGTGTAACGTACTATAGCATTTCCTTATAACGTATAACATCATACGGTTTTACGTTATAACGTACAACGTCATCTTGTATTACGTTATAACGTATAACGTTATATAGTATTTCGTTATAACGTATAACGTTATATAGTATTACGTTATGACGTATTACGTCATAAGGTGTTACGTTATATCTTATAACGTTATATAGTATTACGTCATAACGTGTAACGTACTATAGCATTTCTTTATAACGTATAACGTCATATGGTATTACGTTATAACGTATAAAGGTATATAGTATTACGTTATAACGTATAACGTTATGTGGTATTACGTTATAAAGTATAACGTTATATAGTATTACGTTATAACGTATAACGTTATATAGTATTACGTTATGACGTATAACGTCATAAGGTATGACGTTATAACTTATAACGTTATATAGTATTACCTTATAACGTATAACGTTATATAGTATTACGTTATACCGTATCACGTTATGTGGTATTACGTTATAACGTATAACGTACTATAGCATTCCTTTATAACGTATAACGTCATATAGTGTTACGTTATAACGTATAACGTTATATAGTATTACGTTATAACGTGTTACGTACTATAGCATTACTTTATAACGTATAACGTTATATAGTATTACGTTATAACCTATAACGATATATAGTATTACGTGATAACGTGTAACTTACTATAGCATTTCTTTATAACGTATAACGTCATGTGGTATCACGTTATAACGTATAACGGTATATAGTATTAGGTTATAACGTATAACGTTATGTGGTATTACGTGATAACGTATAACGTTATATAGTATTACGTTATAACATATAACGTTATATAGTATTACGTTATGACGTATAACGTCATAAGGTATTACGTTATAACTTATAACGTTATATAGTATTACGTTATAACGTGTAACGTACTATAGCATTTCCTTATAACGTATAACATCATATGGTACTACGTTATAATGTATAACGTCATATGGTATTATGTTATAATGTATAACGTTATATAGTATTACGTTATAACGTATAACGTTATATAGTATTACGTTATGACGTATAACGTCATAAGGCATTACGTTATGACGTATAACGTCATAAGGCATTACGTTATAACTTATAACGTTATATAGTATTACGCTATAACGTGTAACGTACTATAGCATTTCCTTATAACGTATAACATCATATGGTATTACGTTATAACGTATAACGTCATATGGTATTATGTTATAACGTATAACGTTATATAGTGTTACGTTATGACGTATAACGTTATATAGTATTACGTTACAACGTGTTTCGTACTATAGCATTTCCTTATGACATATAACATCATATGGTATTACGTTATAACGTATAACGTCATATGGTATTACCTTATAACGTATAACGTTATGTAGCATTACGTTATAACGTATAACGTTATTTAGTATTACGTTATACCGTATAACGTTATGTGGTATTACGTTATAACGTATAACGTTAAATAGCATTACGTTATAACGTATAACGTTATGTAGTATTACGTTATAACATGTAACGTACTATAGCATTTCGTTATAACGTATAACATCATATGGTATTACGTTATAACGTATAACGTCATATGGTATTACGTTATAACGTATAACGTTATATAGTATTACGTTATATAGTATTACGTTATAACGTATAACGTTATGTGGTATTACGTTATAACGTATAACGTTATATAGCATTACGTTATTACGCATAACGTTATTAGCATCACGTTATAACGAATAACGTTATATAGTATTACGTTATAACGTGTAACGTACTATAGCATTTCTTTATAACGTATAACGTCATATGGTATCACGTTATAACGTATATCGGTATACAGTATTACGTTATAACGTATAACGTTATGTGGTATTACCTTATAACGTATAACGTTATGTAGCATTACGTTATAACGTACAACGTTATATAGTATTACGTTATGACGTATAACGTCATAAGGTATTACCTTATAACGTATAACGTTATGTAGCATTACGTTATAACGTATAACGTTCTATAGTATTACGTTATGACGTATAACGTTATATAGTATTACGTTATAACGTGTAACGTACTATAGCATTTCCTTATAACGTATAACATCATACGGTTGTACGTTATAACGTATAACGTCATCTTGTATTACGTTATAACGTATAACGTTATATAGTATTACGTTATAACGTATAACGTTATATAGTATTAGGTTATGACGTATAACGTCATAAGGTATTACCTTATAACGTATAACGTTATGTAGCATTACGTTATAACGTATAACGTTCTATAGTATTACGTAATGACGTATAACGTTATATAGTATTACGTTATAACGTGTAACGTACTATAGCATTTCCTTATAACGTATAACATCATACGGTTTTACGTTATAACGTATAACGTTATGTAGCATTACGTTATAACGTATAACGGTATACAGAATTACGTTATAACGTATAACGTTATGTGGTATTACCTTATAACGTATAACGTTATGTAGCATTACGTTATAACGTATAACGTCATAAGGTATTACCTTATAACGTATAACGTTATGTAGCATTACGTTATAACGTATAACGTTCTATAGTATTACGTTATAACGTACAACGTTATGTGGTATTACGTATAACGTATAACGCTTATAACGTATATAGCTTATAACGTATAACGTTATGTAGCATTACGTTATGACGTATGACGTCATAAGGTATTACCTTATAACGTATAACGTTATGTAGCATTACGTTATAACGTATAACGGTATACAGTATTACGTTATAACGTATAACGTCATAAGGTATTACCTTATAACGTATAACGTTATGTAGCATTACGTTATAACGTATAACGTTCTATAGTATTACGTTATGACGTATAACGTTATATAGTATTACGTTATAACGTGTAACGTACTATAGCATTTCCTTATAACGTATAACATCATACGGTTTTACGTTATAACATATAACGTTATGTAGCATTACATTATAACGTATAACGTTCTATAGTATTACGTTATGACGTATAACGTTATATAGTATTACGTTATAACGTGTAACGTACTATAGCATTCCTTTATAACGTATAACGTCATATAGTATTACGTTATAACGTATAACGTTATATAGTATTACGTTATAACGTATAACGTCATAAGGTATTACCTTATAACGTATAACGTTATGTAGCATTACGTTATAACGTATAACGTTCTATAGTATTACGTTATGACGTATAACGTTATATAGTATTACGTTATAACGTGTAACGTACTATAGCATTTCCTTATAACGTATAACATCATACGGTATTACGTTATAACGTATAACGTCATCTTGTATTACGTTATAACGTATAACGTTATATAGTATTACGTTATGACGTATAACGTCATAAGGTATTACGTTATAACTTATAACGTTATATAGTATTACGTCATAACGTATAACGTCATAAGGTATTACCTTATAACGTATAACGTTATGTAGCATTACGTTATAACGTATAACGTTCTATAGTATTACGTTATGACGTATAACGTTATATAGTATTACGTTATAACGTGTAATGTACTATAGCATTCCTTTATAACGTATAACGTCATATAGTATTACGTTATAACGTATAACGTTATATAGTATTACGTTATAACGTATAACGTCATAAGGTATTACCTTATAACGTATAACGTTATGTAGCATTACGTTATAACGTATAACGTTCTATAGTATTACGTTATGACGTATAACGTTATATAGTATTACGTTATAACGTGTAACGTACTATAGCATTTCCTTATAACGTATAACATCATACGGTTTTTCGTTATAACGTATAACGTCATTTTTGTATTACGTTATAACGTATAACGTTATATAGTATTACGTTATAACGTATAACGTTATATAGTATTACGTTATGACGTATAACGTCATAAGGTATTACCTTATAACGTATAACGTTATGTAGCATTACGTTATAACGTATAACGTTCTACAGTATTATGTTATGACGTTTAACGTTATATAGTATTACGTTATAACGTGTAACGTACTATAGCATTTCCTTATAACGTATAACATCATACGGTATTACGTTATAACGTATAACTTCATATGGTATTACCTTATAACGTATAACGTTATATAGCATTACGTTATAACGTATAACGTTATGTAGTATTACGTTATAACGTGTAACGTACTATAGCATTTCCTTATAACGTATAAGATCATATGGTATTACGTTATAACGTATAACGTCATATGGTATTACGTTATAACGTATAACGTTATATAGTATTACGTTATAACGTATAACGTTATGTGGTATTACGTTATAACGTATAACGTTATATAGAATTACGTTATAACGCATAATGTTATGTAGCATTACGTTATAGCGAATAACGTTATATAGTATTACGTTATAACGTATAACGTCAGAAGGTATTACGTTATACCTTATAACGTTATATAATATTACGTTATAGTGTGTAACGTACTATAGCATTCCTTTATAACGTATAACGTTATATAGTATTACGTTATGACGTATAACGTCATAAGGTATTACGTTATAACTTATAACGTTATGTAGTTTTACGTTATAACGTGTAACGTACTATAGCATTCCTTTATAACGTATAACGTCATATAGTATTACGTTATAAGGTATAACGTTATATAGTATTACGTTATAACGTATAACGTCATAAGGTATTACCTTATAACGTATAACGTTATGTAGCATTACGTTATAACGTATAACGTTCTATAGTATTACGTTATGACGTATAACGTTATATAGTATTACGTTATAACGTGTAACGTACTATAGCATTTCCTTATAACGTATAACATCATACGGTTTTACGTTATAACGTATAACGTCATCTTGTATTACGTTATAACGTATAACGTTATATAGTATTACGTTATAACGTATAACGTTATATAGTATTACGTTATAACGTATAACGTTATATAGTATTACGTTATGACGTATAACGTCATAAGGTATGACGTTATAACTTATAACGTTATATAGTATTACCTTATAACGTACAACGTTATATAGTATTACGTTATACCGTATCACGTTATGTGGTATTACGTTATAACGTATAACGTACTATAGCATTCCTTTATAACGTATAACGTCATATAGTGTTACGTTATAACGTATAACGCTATATAGTATTACGTTATGACGTATAACGTCATAAGGTATTACGTTATGACTTATAACGTTATATAGTATTACGTTATAACGTGTTACGTACTATAGCATTACTTTATAACGTATAACGTTATATAGTATTACGTTATAACCTATAACGATATATAGTATTACGTTATAACGTGTAACTTACTATAGCATTTCTTTATAACGTATAACGTCATATGGTATCACGTTATAACGTATAACGGTATATAGTATTACGTTATAACGTATAACGTTATGTGGTATTACGTGATAACGTATAACGTTATATAGTATTACGTTATAACATATAACGTTATATAGTATTACGTTATGACGTATAACGTCATAAGGTATTACGTTATAACTTATAACGTTATATAGTATTACGTGATAACGTGTAACGTACTATAGCATTTCCTTATAACGTATAACATCATATGGTACTACGTTATGATGTATAACGTCATATGGTATTATGTTATAACGTATAACGTTATATAGTATTACGTTATAACGTATAACGTTATATAGTATTACGTTATGACGTATAACGTCATAAGGCATTACGTTATGACGTATAACGTCATAAGGCATTACGTTATAACTTATAACGTTATATAGTATTACGCTATAACGTGTAACGTACTATAGCATTTCCTTATAACGTATAACATCATATGGTATTACGTTATAACGTATAACGTCATATGGTATTATGTTATAACGTATAACGTTATATAGTGTTACGTTATGACGTATAACGTTATATAGTATTACGTTATAACGTGTAACGTACTATAGCATTTCCTTATAACGTATAACATCATATGGTATTACGTTATAACGTATAACGTCATATGGTATTACCTTATAACGTATAACGTTATATAGTATTACGTTATATAGTATTACGTTATAACGTATAACGCTATGTGGTATTACGTTATAACGTATAACGTTATATAGCATTACGTTATTACGCATAACGTTATTAGCATCACGTTATAACGAATAACGTTATATAGTATTACGTTATAACGTGTAACGTACTATAGCATTTCTTTATAACGTATAACGTCATATGGTATCACGTTATAACGTATATCGGTATACAGTATTACGTTATAACGTATAACGTTATGTGGTATTACCTTATAACGTATAACGTTATGTAGCATTACGTTATAACGTATAACGTTATATAGTATTACGTTATGACGTATAACGTCATAAGGTATTACCTTATAACGTATAACGTTATGTAGCATTACGTTATAACGTATAACGTTCTATAGTATTACGTTATGACGTATAACGTTATATAGTATTACGTTATAACGTGTAACGTACTATAGCATTTCCTTATAACGTATAACATCATACGGTTTTACGTTATAACGTATAACGTCATCTTGTATTACGTTATAACGTATAACGTTATATAGTATTACGTTATAACGTATAACGTTATATAGTATTACGTTATAACGTATAACGTCATAAGGTATTACCTTATAACGTATAACGTTATGTAGCATTACGTTATAACGTATAACGTTCTACAGTATTATGTTATGACGTTTAACGTTATATAGTATTACGTTATAACGTGTAACGTACTATAGCATTTCCTTATAACGTATAACATCATATGGTATTACGTTATAACGCATAACGTCATATGGTATTACGTTATAACGTATAACGTTATATAGTATTACGTTATAACGTATAGCGTTATGTGGTATTACGTTATAACGTATAACGTTATATAGCATTACGTTATAACGCATAATGTTATGTAGCATTACGTTATAACGAATAACGTTATATAGTATTACGTTATAACGTATAACGTTCTATAGTATTACGTTATGAGGTATAACGTTATATAGTATTACGTTATAACGTGTAACGTACTACAGCATTTCTTTATAACGTATAACGTCATATGGTATTACGTTATAACGTATAACGGTATATAGTATTACGTTATAACGTATAACGTTATGTGGTATTACGTTATAAAGTATAACGTTATATAGTATTACGTTATAACGTATAACGTTATATAGTATTACGTTATGACGTATAACGTCATAAGGTATGACGTTATAACTTATAACGTTATATAGTATTACGTCATAACGTGTAACGTACTATACCATTTCTTTATAACGTATAACGTCATATGGTATTACGTTATAACGTATAACGGTATATAGTATTACGTTATAACGTATAACGTTATGTGGTATTACGTTATAACGTATAACGCACTATAGCATTCCTTTATAACGTATAACGTCATATAGTGTTACGTTATAACGTATAACGTTATATAGTATTACGTTATGACGTATAACGTCATAAGGTATTACGTTATAACTTATAACGTTATATAATATTACGTTATAGTGTGTAACGTACTATAGCATTCCTTTATAACGTATAACGTCATATGGTATTACGCTATAACATATAACGTTACATATTATTACGTTATAACGTATAACGTTATATAGTATTACGTTATAACGTATAACGTTATATAGTATTACGTTATAACGTATAACGTTATATAGTATTACGTTATGACGTATAACGTCATAAGGTATTACGTTATAACTTATAACGTTATATAATATTACGTTATAGTGTGTAACGTACTATAGCATTCCTTTATAACGTATAACGTCATATGGTATTACGCTATAACATATAACGTTATATATTATTACGTTATAACGTATAACGTTATATAGTATTACGTTATAACGTATAACGTTATATAGTATTACGTTATAACGTGTAACGTACTATAGCATTCCTTTATAACGTATAACGTCATATAGTATTACGTTATAACGTATAACGTTATATAGTATTACGTTATAACGTATAACGTCATAAGGTATTACCTTATAACGTATAACGTTATGTAGCATTACGTTATAACGTATAACGTCCTATAGTATTACGTTATGACGTATAACGTTATATAGTATTACGTTATAACGTGTAACGTACTATAGCATTTCCTTATAACGTATAACATCATACGGTTTTACGTTATAACGTATAACGTCATATTGTATTACGTTATAACGTATAACGTTATATAGTATTACGTTATAACGTATAACGTTATATAGTATTACGTTATGACGTATAACGTTCTATAGTATTACGTTATGACGTATAACGTTATATAGTATTACGTTATAACGTGTAACGTACTATAGCATTTCCTTATAACGTATAACATCATACGGGTTTACGTTATAACGTATAACGTCATATTGTATTACGTTATAACGTATAACGTTATATAGTATTACGTTATGACGTATAACGTCATAAGGTATGACGTTATAACTTATAACGTTATATAATATTACGTTATAGTGTGTAACGTACTATAGCATTCCTTTATAACGTATAACGTCATATGGTATTACGCTATAACATATAACGTTATATATTATTACGTTATAACGTATAACGTTATATAGTATTACGTTATAACGTATAACGTAATATAGTATTACGTTATAACGTATAACGTTATATAGTATTACGTTATGACGTATAACGTCATAAGGTATTACGTTATAACTTATAACGTTATATAATATTACGTTATAGTGTGTAACGTACTATAGCATTCCTTTATAAAGTATAACGTCATATGGTATTACGCTATAACATATAACGTTATATATTATTACGTTATAACGTATAACGTTATATAGTATTACGTTATAACGTATAACGTTATATAGTATTACGTTATAACGTGTAACGTACTATAGCATTCCTTTATAACGTATAACGTCATATAGTATTACGTTATAACGTATAACGTTATATAGTATTACGTTATAACGTATAACGTCATAAGGTATTACCTTATAACGTATAACGTTATGTAGCATTACGTTATAACGTATAACGTTCTATAGTATTACGTTATGACGTATAACGTTATATAGTATTACGTTATAACGTGTAACGTACTATAGCATTTCCTTATAACGTATAACATCATACGGTTTTACGTTATAACGTATAACGTCATATTGTATTACGTTATAACGTATAACGTTATATAGTATTACGTTATAACGTATAACGTTATATAGTATTACGTTATGACGTATAACGTTCTATAGTATTACGTTATGACGTATAACGTTATATAGTATTACGTTATAACGTGTAACGTACTATAGCATTTCCTTATAACGTATAACATCATACGGGTTTACGTTATAACGTATAACGTCATATTGTATTACGTTATAACGTATAACGTTATATAGTATTACGTTATGACGTATAACGTCATAAGGTATGACGTTATAACTTATAACGTTATATAGTATTACGTCATAACGTGTAACGTACTATAGCATTTCTTTATAACGTATAACGTCATAAGGTATTACCTTATAACGTATAACGTTATGTAGCATTACGTTATAACGTATAACGTTCTACAGTATTATGTTATGACGTTTAACGTTATATAGTATTACGTTATAACGTGTAACGTACTATAGCATTTCCTTATAACGTATAACATCATATGGTATTACGTTATAACGCATAACGTCATATGGTATTACGTTATAACGTATAACGTTATATAGTATTACGTTATAACGTATAACGTTATGTGGTATTACGTTATAACGTATAACGTTATATAGCATTACGTTATAACGCATAATGTTATGTAGCATTACGTTATAACGAATAACGTTATATAGTATTACGTTATAACGTATAACGTCAGAAGGTATTACGTTATACCTTATAACGTTATATAATATTACGTTATAGTGTGTAACGTACTATAGCATTCCTTTATAACGTATAACGTCATATAGTATTACGTTATAACGTATAACGTTCTATAGTATTACGTTATGAGGTATAACGTTATATAGTATTACGTTATAACGTGTAACGTACTACAGCATTCCTTTATAACGTATAACGTCATATGGTATTACGTTATAACGTATAACGGTATATAGTATTACGTTATAACGTATAACGTTATGTGGTATTACGTTATAAAGTATAACGTTATATAGTATTACGTTATAACGTATAACGTTATATAGTATTACGTTATGACGTATAACGTCATAAGGTATGACGTTATAACTTATAACGTTATATAGTATTACGTCATAACGTGTAACGTACTATACCATTTCTTTATAACGTATAACGTCATATGGTATTACGTTATAACGTATAACGGTATATAGTATTACGTTATAACGTATAACGTTATGTGGTATTACGTTATAACGTATAACGCACTATAGCATTCCTTTATAACGTATAACGTCATATAGTGTTACGTTATAACGTATAACGTTATATAGTATTACGTTATGACGTATAACGTCATAAGGTATTACGTTATAACTTATAACGTTATATAATATTACGTTATAGTGTGTAACGTACTATAGCATTCCTTTATAACGTATAACGTCATATGGTATTACGCTATAACATATAACGTTATATATTATTACGTTATAACGTATAACGTTATATAGTATTACGTTATAACGTATAACGTTATATAGTATTACGTTATGACGTATAACGTCATAAGGTATTACGTTATAACTTATAACGTTATATAATATTACGTTATAGTGTGTAACGTACTATAGCATTCCTTTATAACGTATAACGTCATATGGTATTACGCTATAACATATAACGTTATATATTATTACGTTATAACGTATAACGTTATATAGTATTACGTTATAACGTATAACGTTATATAGTATTACGTTATAACGTGTAACGTACTATAGCATTCCTTTATAACGTATAACGTCATATAGTATTACGTTATAACGTATAACGTTATATAGTATTACGTTATAACGTATAACGTCATAAGGTATTACCTTATAACGTATAACGTTATGTAGCATTACGTTATAACGTATAACGTTCTATAGTATTACGTTATGACGTATAACGTTATATAGTATTACGTTATAACGTGTAACGTACTATAGCATTTCCTTATAACGTATAACATCATACGGTTTTACGTTATAACGTATAACGTCATATTGTATTACGTTATAACGTATAACGTTATATAGTATTACGATATAACGTATAACGTTATATAGTATTACGTTATGACGTATAACGTTCTATAGTATTACGTTATGACGTATAACGTTATATAGTATTACGTTATAACGTGTAACGTACTATAGCATTTCCTTATAACGTATAACATCATACGGGTTTACGTTATAACGTATAACGTCATATTGTATTACGTTATAACGTATAACGTTATATAGTATTACGTTATGACGTATAACGTCATAAGGTATGACGTTATAACTTATAACGTTATATAATATTACGTTATAGTGTGTAACGTACTATAGCATTCCTTTATAACGTATAACGTCATATGGTATTACGCTATAACATATAACGTTATATATTATTACGTTATAACGTATAACGTTATATAGTATTACGTTATAACGTATAACGTTATATAGTATTACGTTATATAGTATTACGTTATGACGTATAACGTCATAAGGTATTACGTTATAACTTATAACGTTATATAATATTACGTTATAGTGTGTAACGTACTATAGCATTCCTTTATAACGTATAACGTCATATGGTATTACGCTATAACATATAACGTTATATATTATTACGTTATAACGTATAACGTTATATAGTATTACGTTATAACGTATAACGTTATATAGTATTACGTTATAACGTGTAACGTACTATAGCATTCCTTTATAACGTATAACGTCATATAGTATTACGTTATAACGTATAACGTTATATAGTATTACGTTATAACGTATAACGTCATAAGGTATTACCTTATAACGTATAACGTTATGTAGCATTACGTTATAACGTATAACGTTCTATAGTATTACGTTATGACGTATAACGTTATATAGTATTACGTTATAACGTGTAACGTACTATAGCATTTCCTTATAACGTATAACATCATACGGTTTTACGTTATAACGTATAACGTCATATTGTATTACGTTATAACGTATAACGTTATATAGTATTACGTTATAACGTATAACGTTATATAGTATTACGTTATGACGTATAACGTTCTATAGTATTACGTTATGACGTATAACGTTATATAGTATTACGTTATAACGTGTAACGTACTATAGCATTTCCTTATAACGTATAACATCATACGGGTTTACGTTATAACGTATAACGTCATATTGTATTACGTTATAACGTATAACGTTATATAGTATTACGTTATGACGTATAACGTCATAAGGTATGACGTTATAACTTATAACGTTATATAGTATTACGTCATAACGTGTAACGTACTATAGCATTTCTTTATAACGTATAACGTCATATGGTATTACGTTATAACGTATAACGGTATATAGTATTACGTTATAACGTATAACGTTATGTGGTATTACGTTATAAAGTATAACGCACTATAGCATTCCTTTATAACGTATAACGTCATATAGTGTTACGTTATAACGTATAACGTTATATAGTATTACGTTATGACGTATAACGCCATAAGGTATTACGTTATAACTTATAACGTTTTGTGGTACTACGTTATAACGTATAACGTACTATAGCATTCCTTTATAACGTATAACGTCATATAGTGTTACGTTATAACGTATAACGTTATATAGTATTACGTTATAACGTATAACGATATATAGTATTACGTTATAACGTGTAACGTCATAAGGTATTACCTTATAACGTATAACGTTATGTAGCATTACGTTATAACGTATAACGTTCTATAGTATTACGTTA
The DNA here is from genome assembly GCA_029958995.1 of Bombus sonorus. Classification (NCBI taxonomy): domain Eukaryota; kingdom Metazoa; phylum Arthropoda; class Insecta; order Hymenoptera; family Apidae; genus Bombus; species Bombus sonorus. The sequence goes on along the minus strand of JARWAU010000097.1, from coordinate 7,634 downwards.
TGACGTATAACGTTATATAGTATTACGTTATAACGTGTAACGTACTATAGCATTTCCTTATAACGTATAACATCATACGGTTTTACGTTATAACGTATAACGTCATTTTTGTATTACGTTATAACGTATAACGTTATATAGTATTACGTTATAACGTATAACGTTATATAGTATTACGTTTCGACGTATAACGTCATAAGGTATTACCTTATAACGTATAACGTTATGTAGCATTACGTTATAACGTATAACGTTCTACAGTATTATGTTATGACGTTTAACGTTATATAGTATTACGTTATAACGTGTAACGTACTATAGCATTTCCTTATAACGTATAACATCATACGGTATTACGTTATAACGTATAACTTCATATGGTATTACCTTATAACGTATAACGTTATATAGCATTACGTTATAACGTATAACGTTATGTAGTATTACGTTATAACGTGTAACGTACTATAGCATTTCCTTATAACGTATAAGATCATATGGTATTACGTTATAACGTATAACGTCATATGGTATTACGTTATAACGTATAACGTTATATAGTATTACGTTATAACGTATAACGTTATGTGGTATTACGTTATAACGTATAACGTTATATAGAATTACGTTATAACGCATAATGTTATGTAGCATTACGTTATAACGAATAACGTTATATAGTATTACGTTATAACGTATAACGTCAGAAGGTATTACGTTATACCTTATAACGTTATATAATATTACGTTATAGTGTGTAACGTACTATAGCATTCCTTTATAACGTATAACGTCATATGGTATTACGCTATAACGTATAACGTTATATATTATTACGTTATAACGTATAACGTTATATAGTATTACGTTATAACGTATAACGTTATATAGTATTACGTTATGACGTATAACGTCATAAGGTATTACGTTATAACTTATAACGTTATGTAGTATTACGTTATAACGTGTAACGTAATATAGCATTCCCTTATAACGTATAACGTCATATAGTATTACGTTATAAGGTATAACGTTATATAGTATTACGTTATAACGTATAACGTCATAAGGTATTACCTTATAACGTATAACGTTATGTAGCATTACGTTATAACGTATAACGTTCTATAGTATTACGTTATGACGTATAACGTTATATACTATTACGTTATAACGTGTAACGTACTATAGCATTTCCTTATAACGTATAACATCATACGGTTTTACGTTATAACGTATAACGTCATCTTGTATTACGTTATAACGTATAACGTTATATAGTATTACGTTATAACGTATAACGTTATATAGTATTACGTTATAACGTATAACGTTATATAGTATTACGTTATGACGTATAACGTCATAAGGTATGACGTTATAACTTATAACGTTATATAGTATTACCTTATAACGTATAACGTTATATAGTATTACGTTATACCGTATCACGTTATGTGGTATTACGTTATAACGTATAACGTACTATAGCATTCCTTTATAACGTATAACGTCATATAGTGTTACGTTATAACGTATAACGCTATATAGTATTACGTTATGACGTATAACGTCATAAGGTATTACGTTATGACTTATAACGTTATATAGTATTACGTTATAACGTGTTACGTACTATAGCATTACTTTATAACGTATAACGTTATATAGTATTACGTCATAACCTATAACGATATATAGTATTACGTTATAACGTGTAACTTACTATAGCATTTCTTTATAACGTATAACGTCATATGGTATCACGTTATAACGTATAACGGTATATAGTATTACGTTATAACGTATAACGTTATGTGGTATTACGTGATAACGTATAACGTTATATAGTATTACGTTATAACATATAACGTTATATAGTATTACGTTATGACGTATAACGTCATAAGGTATTACGTTATAACTTATAACGTTATATAGTATTACGTTATAACGTGTAACGTACTATAGCATTTCCTTATAACGTATAACATCATATGGTACTACGTTATGATGTATAACGTCATATGGTATTATGTTATAACGTATAACGTTATATAGTATTACGTTATAACGTATAACGTTATATAGTATTACGTTATGACGTATAACGTCATAAGGCATTACGTTATGACGTATAACGTCATAAGGCATTACGTTATAACTTATAACGTTATATAGTATTACGCTATAACGTGTAACGTACTATAGCATTTCCTTATAACGTATAACATCATATGGTATTACGTTATAACGTATAACGTCATATGGTATTATGTTATAACGCATAACGTTGTATAGTGTTACGTTATGACGTATAACGTTATATAGTATTACGTTATAACGTGTAACGTACTATAGCATTTCCTTATAACGTATAACATCATATGGTATTACGTTATAACGTATAACGTCATATGGTATTACCTTATAACGTATAACGTTATGTAGCATTACGTTATAACGTATAACGTTATTTAGTATTACGTTATACCGTATAACGTTATGTGGTATTACGTTATAACGTGTAACGTTAAATAGCATTACGTTATAACGTATACGTTATGTAGTATTACGTTATAACATGTAACGTACTATAGCATTTCCTTATAACGTATAACATCATATGGTATTACGTTATAACGTATAACGTCATATGGTATTACGTTATAACGTATAACGTTATATAGTATTACGTTATATAGTATTACGTTATAACGTATAACGCTATGTGGTATTACGTTATAACGTATAACGTTATATAGCATTACGTTATTACGCATAACGTTACTAGCATCACGTTATAACGAATAACGTTATATAGTATTACGTTATAACGTGTAACGTACTATAGCATTTCTTTATAACGTATAACGTCATATGGTATCACGTTATAACGTATATCGGTATACAGTATTACGTTATAACGTATAACGTTATGTGGTATTACCTTATAACGTATAACGTTATGTAGCAGTACGTATAACGTATAACGTTTATAGTATTACGTTATGACGTATAAACGTCATAAGGTATTACCCTTATAACGTATACGTTATGTAGCATTACGTTATAACGTATAACGTTCTATAGTATTACGTTATGACGTATAACGTTATATAGTATTACGTTATAACGTGTAACGTACTATAGCATTTCCTTATAACGTATAACATCATACGGTTTTACGTTATAACGTATAACGTCATAAGGTATTACCTTATAACGTATAACGTTATGTAGCATTACGTTATAACGTATAACGTTCTACAGTATTATGTTATGACGTTTAACGTTATATAGTATTACGTTATAACGTGTAACGTACTATAGCATTTCCTTATAACGTATAACATCATATGGTATTACGTTATAACGCATAACGTCATATGGTATTACGTTATAACGTATAACGTTATATAGTATTACGTTATAACGTATAACGTTATGTGGTATTACGTTATAACGTATAACGTTATATAGCATTACGTTATAACGCATAATGTTATGTAGCATTACGTTATAACGAATAACGTTATATAGTATTACGTTATAACGTATACGTCAGAAGGTATTACGTTATACCTTATAACGTTATAAAATATTACGTTATAGTGTGTAACGTACTATAGCATTCCTTTATAACGTATAACGTCATATGGTATTACGCTATAACGTATAACGTTATATATTATTACGTTATAACGTATAACGTTATATAGTATTACGTTATAACGTATACGTTATATAGTATTACGTTATAACGTATAACGTTATATAGTATTACGTTATGACGTATAACGTCATAAGGTATTACGTATAACTATAACGTTATATAGTATTACGTTATAACGTGTAACGTACTATAGCATTCCTTTATAACGTATAACGTCATATAGTATTACGTTATAAAGTATAACGTTCTATAGTATTACGTTATGAGGTATAACGTTATATAGTATTACGTTATAACGTGTAACGTACTACAGCATTTCTTTATAACGTATAACGTCAAATGGTATTACGTTATAACGTATAACGGTATATAGTATTACGTTATAAAAACGTATAACGTTATGTGGTATTACGTTATAAAGTATAACGTTATATAGTATTACGTTATAACGTAAACGTTATATAGTATTACGTTATGACGTATAACGTCATAAGGTATGACGTTATAACTTATAACGTTATATAGTATTACGTCATAACGTGTAACGTACTATACCATTTCTTTATAACGTATAACGTCATATGTATTACGTTATAACGTATAACGGTATATAGTATTACGTTATAACGTATAACGTTATGTGGTATTACGTTATACGTATAACGCACTATAGCATTCCTTTATAACGTATAACGTCTATAGTGTTACGTTATAACGTATAACGTTATATAGTATTACGTTATGACGTATAACGTCATAGGTATTACGTTATAACTATAACGTTATATAATATTACGTTATAGTGTGTAACGTACTATAGCATTCCTTATAACGTATAACGTCATATGGTATTACGCTATAACATATAACGTTATATATTATTACGTTATAACGTATAACGTATATAGTATTACGTTATAACGTATAACGTTATATAGTATTACGTTTATAACGTATAACGTTATATAGTATTACGTTATGACGTATAACGTCATAAGGTATTACGTATAACTTATAACGTTATATAGTATTACTTATAACGTGTAACGTACTATAGCATTCCTTTATAACGTATAACGTCATATAGTATTACGTTATAACGTATAACGTTATATAGTATTACGTATAACGTATAACGTCATAAGGTATTACCTTATAACGTATAACGTTATGTAGCATTACGTTATAACGTATAACGTTCTATAGTATTACGTTATGACGTATAACGTTATATAGTATTACGTTATAACGTGTAACGTACTATAGCATTTCCTTATAACGTATAACATCATACGGTTTTACGTTATAACGTATAACGTCATATTGTATTACGTTATAACGTATAACGTTATATAGTATTACGTTATAACGTATAACGTTATATAGTATACGTTATGACGTATACGTTCTATAGTATTACGTATGACGTATAACGTTATATAGTATTACGTTATACGTGTAACGTGCTATAGCATTTCCTTATAACGTATAACATCATACAGGTTTGCGTTATAACGTATAACGTCTATATTGTATTACGTTATAACGTATAACGTTATATAGTATTACGTTATGACGTATAACGTCATAAGGTATGACGTTATAACTTATAACGTTATATAGTATTACGTCATAACGTGTAACGTACTATAGCATTCTTTATAACGTATAACGTCATATGGTATTACGTTATAACGTATAACGGTATATAGTATTACGTTATAACGTATAACGTTATGTGGTATTACGTTATAAAGTATAACGCACTATAGCATTCCTTTATAACGTAAAACGTCATATAGTGTTACGTTATAACGTATAACGTTATATAGTATTACGTTATGACGTATAACGCCATAAGGTATTACGTTATAACTTATAACGTTATGTGGTACTACGTTATAACGTATAACGTACTATAGCATTCCTTTATAACGTATAACGTCATATAGTGTTACGTTATACGTATAACGTTATATAGTATTACGTTATAACGTATAACGTTATATAGTATTACGTTATAAACGTATAACGATATATAGTATTACGTTATAACGTATAACGTTATATAGTATTACGTTATAACGTTTAAAGTTATATAGTATTACGTTATGACGTATAACGTCATAAGGTATGACGTTATAACTTATAAACGTTATATAGTATTACGTTATAACGTATAACGTTATATAGTATTACGTTATAACCTATAACATTATATAGTATTACGTTATAACGTGTAACTTACTATAGCATTTCTTTATAACGTATATCGTCATATGGTATCACGTTATAACGTATAACGGTATATAGTATCTTATTACGTAAACGTTATGTGGTATTACGTGATAACGTATAACGTTATATAGTATTACGTTATAACGTATAACGTTATACAGTATTACGTTATAACGTATAACGTTATATAGTATTACGTTATAACGTATAACGATATATAGTATTACGTTATAACGTATAACGTTATATAGTATACGTTATAACGTATAAAGTTATATAGTATTACGTTATGACGTATAAGCTCATAAGGTATGACGTTATAACTTATAACGTTATATAGTATTACGTTATAACGTATAACGTTATATAGTATTACGTTATGACGTATTACGTCATAAGGTGTTACGTATATCTTATAACGTTATATAGTATTACGTCATAACGTGTATCGTACTATAGCATTTCTTTATAACGTATAACGTCATATGGTATTACGTTATAACGTATAAAGGTATATAGTATTACGTTATAACGTATAACGTTATGTGGTATTACGTTATAAGTATAACGTTATATAGTATTACGTTATAACGTATAACGTTATATAGTATTACGTTATGACGTATAACGTCATAAGGTATGACGTTATAACTTATAACGTTATATAGTATTACCTTATAACGTATAACGTTATATAGTATTACGTTATACCGTATCACGTTATGTGGTATTACGTTATAACGTATAACGTACTATAGCATTCCCTTTATAACGTATAACGTCCATACAGTGTTACGTTATAAACGTATAACGTTATATAGTATTGCGTTATGACGTATAAGGTCATAAGGTATTACGTTATGACTTAACGTTATATAGTATTACGTTATAACGTGTTACGTACTATAGCATTACTTTATAACGTATAACGTTATATAGTATTACGTTATAACCTATAACGATATATAGTATTACGTTATAACGTGTAACTTACTATAGCATTTCTTTATAACGTATAACGTCATATGGTATCACGTTATAACGTATAACGGTATATAGTATTTCGTTATAATGTATAACGTTATGTGGTATTACGTGATAACGTATAACGTTATATAGTATTACGTTATACATATAACGTTATATAGTATTACGTTATGACGTATAACGTCATAAGGTATTACGTTATAACTTATAACGTTATAATAGTATTACGTTATAACGTGTAACGTACTATAGCATTTCCTTATAACGTATAACATCATACGGTTTTACGTTATAACGTATAACGTCATCTTGTATTACGTTATAACGTATAACGTTATATAGTATTACGTTATAACGTATAACGTTATATAGTATTACGTTATGAGCTATTACGTCATAAGGTGTTACGTTATATCTTATAACGTTATATAGTATTACGTCATAACGTGTATCGTACTATAGCATTTCTTTATAACGTATAGCGTCATATGGTATTACGTTATAACGTATAAAGGTATATAGTATTACGTTATAACGTATAACGTTATGTGGTATTACGTATAAAGTATAACGTTATATAGTATTACGTTATAACGTATAACGTTATATAGTATTACGTTATGACGTATAACGTCATAAGGTATGACGTTATAACTATAACGTTATATAGTATTACCTTATAACGTATAACGTTATATAGTATTACGTTATACCGTATCACGTTATGTGGTAT
>JARWAU010000096.1:0-248529 GCA_029958995.1 Bombus sonorus | reverse complement strand
GGCTCCCGCCGGACCGACATGACCGCAAAGCAGACACTTTGTCAATCTCCCGACCGGCACGTGGGGACATAGAGGTATTGTCGGCCAAACAGCTTTTCCGCGTTGTTTCGACAAAAAGAGTTACGAATTATGGATGTTTTTATAGAAATCGTAATGGTTCGATGAATTGTATCCGAATGCAGCGATATCATTTTACTTTTTGATAAAATGGCTCCCGCCGGACCGACATGACGGCAAAGATCAAACTTTGTCAATCTCCCGACCGGCACTTGGGGACATAGAGGTATTGTCGGCCAAACAGTTTTTGCGCGTTATTTCGACAAAAAGAGTTACGAATTATGGATGTTTTTATAGAAATCGTAATGGTTCGCTGAATTGTAACCGAATGCAGCGATATCATTTTACTTTTTGATAAAATGGCTGCCGCCGGACCGACATGACGGCAAAGTTCACACTTTGTCAATTTCCCGACCGGCACGAGGGGACATAGGAGAATTGTCGGCCAAACAATTTTTCCGCGTTGTTTCGATAACAAGAGTTACGAATTATGGATATTTTTATAGAAATCGTAATGGTTCGACGAATTGTAATCGAATGCAGCGATATCATTTTACTTTTTGGTAAAATGGCTCCCGCAGGGCCGACATGACCGCAAAGCAGACACTTTGTCAATCTCCCGACCGGCACGTGGGGACATAGAGGTATTGTCGGCCAAACAATTTTTCCGCGTTATTTCGATAACAAGAGTTACGAATTATGGATATTTTTATAGAAATCGTAATGGTTCGACGAATTGTAATCGAATGCAGGAATATCATTTTACTTTTTGGTAAAATGGCTCCCGCCGGACCGACATGACCGCAAAGCAGACACTTTGTCAATCTCCCGACCGGCACGTGGGGACATAGAGGTATTGTCGGCCAAACAGCTTTTCCGCGTTGTTTCGACAAAAAGAGTTACGAATTATGGATGTTTTTATAGAAATCGTAATGGTTCGATGAATTGTATCCGAATGCAGCGATATCATTTTACTTTTTGATAAAATGGCTCCCGCCGGACCGACATGACGGCAAAGATCAAACTTTGTCAATCTCCCGACCGGCACTTGGGGACATAGAGGTATTGTCGGCCAAACAGTTTTTGCGCGTTATTTCGACAAAAAGAGTTACGAATTATGGATGTTTTTATAGAAATCGTAATGGTTCGATGAATTGTAACCGAATGCAGCGATATCATTTTACTTTTTGATAAAATGGCTGCCGCCGGACCGACATGACGGCAAAGATCAAACTTTGTCAATTTCCCGACCGGCACGAGGGGACATAGGAGAATTGTCGGCCAAACAATTTTTCCGCGTTGTTTCGATAACAAGAGTTACGAATTATGGATATTTTTATAGAAATCGTAATGGTTCGACGAATTGTAATCGAATGCAGCGATATCATTTTACTTTTTGGTAAAATGGCTCCCGCCGGACCGACATGACGGCAAAGATCAAACTTTGTCAATCTCCCGACCGGCACGTGGGGACATAGAGGTATTGTCGGCCAAACAGTTTTTCCGCGTTATTTCGACAAAAAGAGTTACGAATTATGGATGTTTTTATAGAAATCGTAATGGTTCGACGAATTGTAATCGAATGCAGCGATATCATTTTACTTTTTGGTAAAATGGCTCCCGCCGGACAGACATGACCGCAAAGCAGACACTTTGTCAATCTCCCGACCGGCACGTGGGGACATAGAGGTATTGTCGGCCAAACAGTTCTTCCGCGTTGTTTCGACAAAAAGAGTTACGAATTATGGATGTTTTTATAGAAATCGTAATGGTTCGATGAATTGTAACCGAATGCAGCGATATCATTTTACTTTTTGATAAAATGGCTCCCGCCGGACCGACATGACGGCAAAGATCAAACTTTGTCAATTTCCCGACCGGCACGAGGGGACATAGGAGAATTGTCGGCCAAACAATTTTTCCGCGTTATTTCGATAACAAGAGTTACGAATTATGGATATTTTTATAGAAATCGTAATGGTTCGACGAATTGTAATCGAATGCAGGAATATCATTTTACTTTTTGGTAAAATGGCTCCCGCCGGACCGACATGACCGCAAAGCAGACACTTTGTCAATCTTCCGACCGGCACGTGGGGACATAGAGGTATTGTCGGCCAAACAGCTTTTCCGCGTTGTTTCGACAAAAAGAGTTACGAATTATGGATGTTTTTATAGAAATCGTAATGGTTCGATGAATTGTATCCGAATGCAGCGATATCATTTTACTTTTTGATAAAATGGCTCCCGCCGGACCGACATGACGGCAAAGATCAAACTTTGTCAATCTCCCGACCGGCACGTGGGGACATAGAGGTATTGTCGGCCAAACAGTTTTTCCGCGTTATTTCGACAAAAAGAGTTAAGAACTATGGATGTTTTTATAGAAATCGTAATGGTTCGATGAATTGTAACCGAATGCAGCGATATCATTTTACTTTTTGATAAAATGGCTGCCGCCGGACGGACATGAAGGCAAAGATCAAACTTTGTCAATTTCCCGACCGGCACGAGGGGACATAGGAGAATTGTCGGCCAAACAATTTTTCCGCGTTGTTTCGATAACAAGAGTTACGAATTATGGATATTTTTATAGAAATCGTAATGGTTCGACGAATTGTAATCGAATGCAGCGATATCATTTTACTTTTTGGTAAAATGGCTCCCGCAGGGCCGACATGACCGCAAAGCAGACACTTTGTCAATCTCCCGACCGGCACGTGGGGACATAGAGGTATTGTCGGCCAAACAATTTTTCCGCGTTATTTCGATAACAAGAGTTACGAATTATGGATATTTTTATAGAAATCGTAATGGTTCGACGAATTGTAATCGAATGCAGGAATATCATTTTACTTTTTGGTAAAATGGCTCCCGCCGGACCGACATGACGGCAAAGATCAAACTTTGTCAATCTCCCGACCGGCACGTGGGGACATAGAGGTATTGTCGGCCAAACAGTTTTTCCGCGTTATTTCGACAAAAAGAGTTAAGAACTATGGATGTTTTTATAGAAATCGTAATGGTTCGATGAATTGTAACCGAATGCAGCGATATCATTTTACTTTTTGATAAAATGGCTGCCGCCGGACGGACATGAAGGCAAAGTTCAAACTTTGTCAATTTCCCGACCGGCACGAGGGGACATAGGAGAATTGTCGGCCAAACAATTTTTCCGCGTTGTTTCGATAACAAGAGTTACGAATTATGGATATTTTTATAGAAATCGTAATGGTTCGACGAATTGTAATCGATTGCAGCGATATCATTTTACTTTTTGGTAAAATGGCTCCCGCAGGGCCGACATGACCGCAAAGCAGACACTTTGTCAATCTCCCGACCGGCACGTGGGGACATAGAGGTATTGTCGGCCAAACAATTTTTCCGCGTTATTTCGATAACAAGAGTTACGAATTATGGATATTTTTATAGAAATCGTAATGGTTCGACGAATTGTAATCGAATGCAGGAATATCATTTTACTTTTTGGTAAAATGGCTCCCGCCGGACCGACATGACCGCAAAGCAGACACTTTGTCAATCTCCCGACCGGCACGTGGGGACATAGAGGTATTGTCGGCCAAACAGCTTTTCCGCGTTGTTTCGACAAAAAGAGTTACGAATTATGGATGTTTTTATAGAAATCGTAATGGTTCGATGAATTGTATCCGAATGCAGCGATATCATTTTACTTTTTGATAAAATGGCTCCCGCCGGACCGACATGACGGCAAAGATCAAACTTTGTCAATCTCCCGACCGGCACTTGGGGACATAGAGGTATTGTCGGCCAAACAGTTTTTGCGCGTTATTTCGACAAAAAGAGTTACGAATTATGGATGTTTTTATAGAAATCGTAATGGTTCGCTGAATTGTAACCGAATGCAGCGATATCATTTTACTTTTTGATAAAATGGCTGCCGCCGGACCGACATGACGGCAAAGTTCAAACTTTGTCAATTTCCCGACCGGCACGAGGGGACATAGGAGAATTGTCGGCCAAACAATTTTTCCGCGTTGTTTCGATAACAAGAGTTACGAATTATGGATATTTTTATAGAAATCGTAATGGTTCGACGAATTGTAATCGAATGCAGCGATATCATTTTACTTTTTGGTAAAATGGCTCCCGCAGGGCCGACATGACCGCAAAGCAGACACTTTGTCAATCTCCCGACCGGCACGTGGGGACATAGAGGTATTGTCGGCCAAACAATTTTTCCGCGTTATTTCGATAACAAGAGTTACGAATTATGGATATTTTTATAGAAATCGTAATGGTTCGACGAATTGTAATCGAATGCAGGAATATCATTTTACTTTTTGGTAAAATGGCTCCCGCCGGACCGACATGACCGCAAAGCAGACACTTTGTCAATCTCCCGACCGGCACGTGGGGACATAGAGGTATTGTCGGCCAAACAGCTTTTCCGCGTTGTTTCGACAAAAAGAGTTACGAATTATGGATGTTTTTATAGAAATCGTAATGGTTCGATGAATTGTATCCGAATGCAGCGATATCATTTTACTTTTTGATAAAATGGCTCCCGCCGGACCGACATGACGGCAAAGATCAAACTTTGTCAATCTCCCGACCGGCACTTGGGGACATAGAGGTATTGTCGGCCAAACAGTTTTTGCGCGTTATTTCGACAAAAAGAGTTACGAATTATGGATGTTTTTATAGAAATCGTAATGGTTCGATGAATTGTAACCGAATGCAGCGATATCATTTTACTTTTTGATAAAATGGCTGCCGCCGGACCGACATGACGGCAAAGATCAAACTTTGTCAATTTCCCGACCGGCACGAGGGGACATAGGAGAATTGTCGGCCAAACAATTTTTCCGCGTTGTTTCGATAACAAGAGTTACGAATTATGGATATTTTTATAGAAATCGTAATGGTTCGACGAATTGTAATCGAATGCAGCGATATCATTTTACTTTTTGGTAAAATGGCTCCCGCCGGACCGACATGACGGCAAAGATCAAACTTTGTCAATCTCCCGACCGGCACGTGGGGACATAGAGGTATTGTCGGCCAAACAGTTTTTGCGCGTTATTTCGACAAAAAGAGTTACGAATTATGGATGTTTTTATAGAAATCGTAATGGTTCGATGAATTGTAACCGAATGCAGCGATATCATTTTACTTTTTGATAAAATGGCTCCCGCCGGACCGACATGACGGCAAAGATCAAACTTTGTCAATTTCACGACCGGCACGAGGGGACATAGGAGAATTGTCGGCCAAACAATTTTTCCGCGTTATTTCGCTAACAAGAGTTACGAATTATGGATATTTTTATAGAAATCGTAATGGTTCGACGAATTGTAATCGAATGCAGGAATATCATTTTACTTTTTGGTAAAATGGCTCCCGCCGGACCGACATGACCGCAAAGCAGACACTTTGTCAATCTCCCGACCGGCACGTGGGGACATAGAGGTATTGTCGGCCAAACAGTTTTTGCGCGTTATTTCGACAAAAAGAGTTACGAATTATGGATGTTTTTATAGAAATCGTAATGGTTCGACGAATTGTAATCGAATGCAGCGATATCATTTTACTTTTTGGTAAAATGGCTCCCGCCGGACCGACATGACGGCGAAGATCAAACTTTGTCAATCTCCCGACCGGCACGTGGGGACATAGAGGTATTGTCGGCCAAACAGTTTTTCCGCGTTGTTTCGACAAAAAGAGTTACGAATTATGGATGTTTTTATAGAAATCGAAATGGTTCGATGAATTGTAACCGAATGCAGCGATATCATTTTACTTTTTGATAAAATGGCTCCCGCCGGACCGACATGACGGCAAAGATCAAACTTTGTCAATCTCCCGACCGGCACGTGGGGACATAGAGGTATTGTCGGCCAAACAGTTTTTCCGCGTTATTTCGACAAAAAGAGTTACGAATTATGGATGTTTTTATAGAAATCGTAATGGTTCGACGAATTGTAATCGAATGCAGCGATATCATTTTACTTTTTGGTAAAATGGCTCCCGCCGGACAGACATGACCGCAAAGCAGACACTTTGTCAATCTCCCGACCGGCACGTGGGGACATAGAGGTATTGTCGGCCAAACAGTTTTTCCGCGTTGTTTCGACAAAAAGAGTTACGAATTATGGATGTTTTTATAGAAATCGTAATGGTTTGATGAATTGTAACCGAATGCAGCGATATCATTTTACTTTTTGATAAAATGGCTGCCGCCGGACCGACATGATGGCAAAGTTCAAACTTTGTCAATTTCCCGACCGGCACGAGGGGACATAGGAGAATTGTCGGCCAAACAATTTTTCCGCGTTGTTTCGATAACAAGAGTTACGAATTATGGATATTTTTATAGAAATCGTAATGGTTCGACGAATTGTAATCGAATGCAGGAATATCATTTTACTTTTTGGTAAAATGGCTCCCGCCGGACCGACATGACCGCAAAGCAGACACTTTGTCAATCTCCCGACCGGCACGTGGGGACATAGAGGTATTGTCGGCCAAACAGCTTTTCCGCGTTGTTTCGACAAAAAGAGTTACGAATTATGGATGTTTTTATAGAAATCGTAATGGTTCGATGAATTGTATCCGAATGCAGCGATATCATTTTACTTTTTGATAAAATGGCTGCCGCCGGACCGACATGAAGGCAAAGTTCAAACTTTGTCAATTTCCCGACCGGCACGAGGGGACATAGGAGAATTGTCGGCCAAACAATTTTTCCGCGTTGTTTCGATAACAAGAGTTACGAATTATGGATATTTTTATAGAAATCGTAATGGTTCGACGAATTGTAATCGAATGCAGCGATATCATTTTACTTTTTGGTAAAATGGCTCCCGCCGGACAGACATGACCGCAAAGCAGACACTTTGTCAATCTCCCGACCGGCACGTGGGGACATAGAGGTATTGTCGGCCAAACAGTTTTTCCGCGTTGTTTCGACAAAAAGAGTTACGAATTATGGATGTTTTTATAGAAATCGTAATGGTTTGATGAATTGTAACCGAATGCAGCGATATCATTTTACTTTTTGATAAAATGGCTGCCGCCGGACCGACATGATGGCAAAGTTCAAACTTTGTCAATTTCCCGACCGGCACGAGGGGACATAGGAGAATTGTCGGCCAAACAATTTTTCCGCGTTGTTTCGATAACAAGAGTTACGAATTATGGATATTTTTATAGAAATCGTAATGGTTCGACGAATTGTAATCGAATGCAGGAATATCATTTTACTTTTTGGTAAAATGGCTCCCGCCGGACCGACATGACCGCAAAGCAGACACTTTGTCAATCTCCCGACCGGCACGTGGGGACATAGAGGTATTGTCGGCCAAACAGCTTTTCCGCGTTGTTTCGACAAAAAGAGTTACGAATTATGGATGTTTTTATAGAAATCGTAATGGTTCGATGAATTGTATCCGAATGCAGCGATATCATTTTACTTTTTGATAAAATGGCTCCCGCCGGACCGACATGACGGCAAAGATCAAACTTTGTCAATCTCCCGACCGGCACGTGGGGACATAGAGGTATTGTCGGCCAAACAGTTTTTGCGCGTTATTTCGACAAAAAGAGTTACGAATTATGGATGTTTTTATAGAAATCGTAATGGTTCGATGAATTGTAACCGAATGCAGCGATATCATTTTACTTTTTGATAAAATGGCTGCCGCCGGACCGACATGACGGCAAAGATCAAACTTTGTCAATTTCCCGACCGGCACGAGGGGACATAGGAGAATTGTGGGCCAAACAATTTTTCCGCGTTGTTTCGATAACAAGAGTTACGAATTATGGATGTTTTTATAGAAATCGTAATGGTTCGACGAATTGTAATCGAATGCAGCGATATCATTTTACTTTTTGGTAAAATGGCTCCCGCCGGACCGACATGACGGCAAAGATCAAACTTTGTCAATCTCCCGACCGGCACGTGGGGACATAGAGGTATTGTCGGCCAAACAGTTTTTGCGCGTTATTTCGACAAAAAGAGTTACGAATTATGGATGTTTTTATAGAAATCGTAATGGTTCGACGAATTGTAATCGAATGCAGCGATATCATTTTACTTTTTGGTAAAATGGCTCCCGCCGGACCGACATGACGGCAAAGATCAAACTTTGTCAATCTCCCGACCGGCACGTGGGGACATAGAGGTATTGTCGGCCAAACAGTTTTTGCGCGTTATTTCGACAAAAAGAGTTACGAATTATGGATGTTTTTATAGAAATCGTAATGGTTCGATGAATTGTAACCGAATGCAGCGATATCATTTTACTTTTTGATAAAATGGCTGCCGCCGGACCGACATGACGGCAAAGATCAAACTTTGTCAATTTCCCGACCGGCACGAGGGGACATAGGAGAATTGTCGGCCAAACAATTTTTCCGCGTTGTTTCGATAACAAGAGTTACGAATTATGGATGTTTTTATAGAAATCGTAATGGTTCGACGAATTGTAATCGAATGCAGCGATATCATTTTACTTTTTGGTAAAATGGCTCCCGCCGGACCGACATGACGGCAAAGATCAAACTTTGTCAATCTCCCGACCGGCACGTGGGGACATAGAGGTATTGTCGGCCAAACAGTTTTTGCGCGTTATTTCGACAAAAAGAGTTACGAATTATGGATGTTTTTATAGAAATCGTAATGGTTCGATGAATTGTAACCGAATGCAGCGATATCATTTTACTTTTTGATAAAATGGCTCCCGCCGGACCGACATGACGGCAAAGATCAAACTTTGTCAATTTCACGACCGGCACGAGGGGACATAGGAGAATTGTCGGCCAAACAATTTTTCCGCGTTATTTCGCTAACAAGAGTTACGAATTATGGATATTTTTATAGAAATCGTAATGGTTCGACGAATTGTAATCGAATGCAGGAATATCATTTTACTTTTTGGTAAAATGGCTCCCGCCGGACCGACATGACCGCAAAGCAGACACTTTGTCAATCTCCCGACCGGCACGTGGGGACATAGAGGTATTGTCGACCAAACAGTTTTTCCGCGTTGTTTCGACAAAAAGAGTTACGAATTATGGATGTTTTTATAGAAATCGAAATGGTTCGATGAATTGTAACCGAATGCAGCGATATCATTTTACTTTTTGATAAAATGGCTCCCGCCGGACCGACATGACGGCAAAGATCAAACTTTGTCAATCTCCCGACCGGCACGTGGGGACATAGAGGTATTGTCGGCCAAACAGTTTTTCCGCGTTATTTCGACAAAAAGAGTTACGAACTATGGATGTTTTTATAGAAATCGTAATGGTTCGATGAATTGTAACCGAATGCAGCGATATCATTTTACTTTTTGGTAAAATGGCTCCCGCCGGACCGACATGACCGCAAAGCAGACACTTTGTCAATCTCCCGACCGGCACGTGGGGACATAGAGGTATTGTCGGCCAAACAGCTTTTCCGCGTTGTTTCGACAAAAAGAGTTACGAATTATGGATGTTTTTATAGAAATCGTAATGGTTCGATGAATTGTATCCGAATGCAGCGATATCATTTTACTTTTTGATAAAATGGCTCCCGCCGGACCGACATGACGGCAAAGATCAAACTTTGTCAATCTCCCGACCGGCACGTGGGGACATGGAGGTATTGTCGGCCAAACAGTTTTTCCGCGTTATTTCGACAAAAAGAGTTACGAACTATGGATGTTTTTATAGAAATCGTAATGGTTCGATGAATTGTAACCGAATGCAGCGATATCATTTTACTTTTTGATAAAATGACTCCCGCCGGACCGACATGACGGCAAAGATCAAACTTTGTCAATCTCCCGACCGGCACGTGGGGACATAGAGGTATTGTCGGCCAAACAGTTTTTGCGCGTTATTTCGACAAAAAGAGTTACGAATTATGGATGTTTTTATAGAAATCGTAATGGTTCGACGAATTGTAACCGAATGCAGCGATATCATTTTACTTTTTGATAAAATGGCTCCCGCCGGACCGACATGACGGCAAAGATCAAACTTTGTCAATTTCCCGACCGGCACGAGGGGACATAGGAGAATTGTCGGCCAAACAATTTTTCCGCGTTATTTCGACAAAAAGAGTTACGAACTATGGATGTTTTTATAGAAATCGTAATGGTTCGATGAATTGTAACCGAATGCAGCGATATCATTTTACTTTTTGGTAAAATGGCTCCCGCCGGACCGACATGACGGCAAAGATCAAACTTTGTCAATCTCCCGACCGGCACGTGGGGACATAGAGGTATTGTCGGCCAAACAGTTTTTGCGCGTTATTTCGACAAAAAGAGTTACGAATTATGGATGTTTTTATAGAAATCGTAATCGTTCGATGAATTGTATCCGAATGCAGTGATATCATTTTACTTTTTGATAAAATGGCTCCCGCCGGACCGACATGACGGCAAAGATCAAACTTTGTCAATCTCCCGACCGGCACGTGGGGACATAGAGGTATTGTCGGCCAAACAGTTTTTGCGCGTTATTTCGACAAAAAGAGTTACGAATTATGGATGTTTTTATAGAAATCGTAATGGTTCGATGAATTGTAACCGAATGCAGCGATATCATTTTAGTTTTTGATAAAATGGCTGCCGCCGGACCGACATGAAGGCAAAGTTCAAACTTTGTCAATTTCCCGACCGGCACGAGGGGACATAGGAGAATTGTCGGCCAAACAATTTTTCCGCGTTGTTTCGATAACAAGAGTTACGAATTATGGATATTTTTATAGAAATCGTAATGGTTCGACGAATTGTAATCGAATGCAGCGATATCATTTTACTTTTTGATAAAATGGCTCCCGCCGGACCGACATGACGGCAAAGATCAAACGTTGTCAATCTCCCGACCGGCACGTGGGGACATGGAGGTATTGTCGGCCAAACAGTTTTTCCGCGTTATTTCGACAAAAAGAGTTACGAACTATGGATGTTTTTATAGAAATCGTAATGGTTCGATGAATTGTAACCGAATAAAGCGATATCATTTTACTTTTTGATAAAATGGCTCCCGCCGGACCGACATGACGGCAAAGATCAAACTTTGTCAATCTCCCGACCGGCACGTGGGGACATAGAGGTATTGTCGGCCAAACAGTTTTTGCGCGTTATTTCGACAAAAAGAGTTACGAATTATGGACGTTTTTATAGAAATCGTAATGGTTCGATGAATTGTAACCGAATGCAGCGATATCATTTTACTTTTTGATAAAATGGCTGCCGCCGGACCGACATGACCGCAAAGCAGACACTTTGTCAATCTCCCGACCGGCACGTGGGGACATAGAGGTATTGTCGGCCAAACAGTTTTTCCGCGTTATTTCGACAAAAAGAGTTACGAACTATGGATGTTTTTATAGAAATCGTAATGGTTCGATGAATTGTAACCGAATGCAGCGATATCATTTTACTTTTTGATAAAATGGCTCCCGCCGGACCGACATGACGGCAAAGATCAAACTTTGTCAATTTCCCGACCGGCACGAGGGGACATAGGAGAATTGTCGGCCAAACAATTTTTCCGCGTTATTTCGACAAAAAGAGTTACGAACTATGGATGTTTTTATAGAAATCGTAATGGTTCGATGAATTGTAACCGAATGCAGCGATATCATTTTACTTTTTGGTAAAATGGCTCCCGCCGGACCGACATGACGGCAAAGATCAAACTTTGTCAATCTCCCGACCGGCACGTGGGGACATAGAGGTATTGTCGGCCAAACAGTTTTTGCGCGTTATTTCGACAAAAAGAGTTACGAATTATGGATGTTTTTATAGAAATCGTAATCGTTCGATGAATTGTATCCGAATGCAGTGATATCATTTTACTTTTTGATAAAATGGCTCCCGCCGGACCGACATGACGGCAAAGATCAAACTTTGTCAATCTCCCGACCGGCACGTGGGGACATAGAGGTATTGTCGGCCAAACAGTTTTTGCGCGTTATTTCGACAAAAAGAGTTACGAATTATGGATGTTTTTATAGAAATCGTAATGGTTCGATGAATTGTAACCGAATGCAGCGATATCATTTTACTTTTTGATAAAATGGCTGCCGCCGGACCGACATGAAGGCAAAGTTCAAACTTTGTCAATTTCCCGACCGGCACGAGGGGACATAGGAGAATTGTCGGCCAAACAATTTTTCCGCGTTGTTTCGATAACAAGAGTTACGAATTATGGATATTTTTATAGAAATCGTAATGGTTCGACGAATTGTAATCGAATGCAGCGATATCATTTTACTTTTTGGTAAAATGGCTCCCGCCGGACCGACATGACCGCAAAGCAGACACTTTGTCAATCTCCCGACCGGCACGTGGGGACATAGAGGTATTGTCGGCCAAACAGTTTTTGCGCGTTATTTCGACAAAAAGAGTTACGAATTATGGACGTTTTTATAGAAATCGTAATGGTTCGATGAATTGTAACCGAATGCAGCGATATCATTTTACTTTTTGATAAAATGGCTGCCGCCGGACCGACATGACCGCAAAGCAGACACTTTGTCAATCTCCCGACCGGCACGTGGGGACATAGAGGTATTGTCGGCCAAACAGTTTTTCCGCGTTATTTCGACAAAAAGAGTTACGAACTATGGATGTTTTTATAGAAATCGTAATGGTTCGATGAATTGTAACCGAATGCAGCGATATCATTTTACTTTTTGATAAAATGGCTCCCGCCGGACCGACATGACGGCAAAGATCAAACTTTGTCAATTTCCCGACCGGCACGAGGGGACATAGGAGAATTGTCGGCCAAACAATTTTTCCGCGTTATTTCGACAAAAAGAGTTACGAACTATGGATGTTTTTATAGAAATCGTAATGGTTCGATGAATTGTAACCGAATGCAGCGATATCATTTTACTTTTTGGTAAAATGGCTCCCGCCGGACCGACATGACGGCAAAGATCAAACTTTGTCAATCTCCCGACCGGCACGTGGGGACATAGAGGTATTGTCGGCCAAACAGTTTTTGCGCGTTATTTCGACAAAAAGAGTTACGAATTATGGATGTTTTTATAGAAATCGTAATCGTTCGATGAATTGTATCCGAATGCAGTGATATCATTTTACTTTTTGATAAAATGGCTCCCGCCGGACCGACATGACGGCAAAGATCAAACTTTGTCAATCTCCCGACCGGCACGTGGGGACATAGAGGTATTGTCGGCCAAACAGTTTTTGCGCGTTATTTCGACAAAAAGAGTTACGAATTATGGATGTTTTTATAGAAATCGTAATGGTTCGATGAATTGTAACCGAATGCAGCGATATCATTTTACTTTTTGATAAAATGGCTGCCGCCGGACCGACATGAAGGCAAAGTTCAAACTTTGTCAATTTCCCGACCGGCACGAGGGGACATAGGAGAATTGTCGGCCAAACAATTTTTCCGCGTTGTTTCGATAACAAGAGTTACGAATTATGGATATTTTTATAGAAATCGTAATGGTTCGACGAATTGTAATCGAATGCAGCGATATCATTTTACTTTTTGGTAAAATGGCTCCCGCAGGGCCGACATGACCGCAAAGCAGACACTTTGTCAATCTCCCGACCGGCACGTGGGGACATAGAGGTATTGTCGGCCAAACAATTTTTCCGCGTTATTTCGATAACAAGAGTTACGAATTATGGATATTTTTATAGAAATCGTAATGGTTCGACGAATTGTAATCGAATGCAGGAATATCATTTTACTTTTTGGTAAAATGGCTCCCGCCGGACCGACATGACCGCAAAGCAGACACTTTGTCAATCTCCCGACCGGCACGTGGGGACATAGAGGTATTGTCGGCCAAACAGCTTTTCCGCGTTGTTTCGACAAAAAGAGTTACGAATTATGGATGTTTTTATAGAAATCGTAATGGTTCGATGAATTGTATCCGAATGCAGCGATATCATTTTACTTTTTGATAAAATGGCTCCCGCCGGACCGACATGACGGCAAAGATCAAACTTTGTCAATCTCCCGACCGGCACTTGGGGACATAGAGGTATTGTCGGCCAAACAGTTTTTGCGCGTTATTTCGACAAAAAGAGTTACGAATTATGGATGTTTTTATAGAAATCGTAATGGTTCGATGAATTGTAACCGAATGCAGCGATATCATTTTACTTTTTGATAAAATGGCTGCCGCCGGACCGACATGACGGCAAAGTTCAAACTTTGTCAATTTCCCGACCGGCACGAGGGGACATAGGAGAATTGTCGGCCAAACAATTTTTCCGCGTTGTTTCGATAACAAGAGTTACGAATTATGGATATTTTTATAGAAATCGTAATGGTTCGACGAATTGTAATCGAATGCAGCGATATCATTTTACTTTTTGGTAAAATGGCTCCCGCAGGGCCGACATGACCGCAAAGCAGACACTTTGTCAATCTCCCGACCGGCACGTGGGGACATAGAGGTATTGTCGGCCAAACAATTTTTCCGCGTTATTTCGATAACAAGAGTTACGAATTATGGATATTTTTATAGAAATCGTAATGGTTCGACGAATTGTAATCGAATGCAGGAATATCATTTTACTTTTTGGTAAAATGGCTCCCGCCGGACCGACATGACCGCAAAGCAGACACTTTGTCAATCTCCCGACCGGCACGTGGGGACATAGAGGTATTGTCGGCCAAACAGCTTTTCCGCGTTGTTTCGACAAAAAGAGTTACGAATTATGGATGTTTTTATAGAAATCGTAATGGTTCGATGAATTGTATCCGAATGCAGCGATATCATTTTACTTTTTGATAAAATGGCTCCCGCCGGACCGACATGACGGCAAAGATCAAACTTTGTCAATCTCCCGACCGGCACTTGGGGACATAGAGGTATTGTCGGCCAAACAGTTTTTGCGCGTTATTTCGACAAAAAGAGTTACGAATTATGGATGTTTTTATAGAAATCGTAATGGTTCGATGAATTGTAACCGAATGCAGCGATATCATTTTACTTTTTGATAAAATGGCTGCCGCCGGACCGACATGACGGCAAAGTTCAAACTTTGTCAATTTCCCGACCGGCACGAGGGGACATAGGAGAATTGTCGGCCAAACAATTTTTCCGCGTTGTTTCGATAACAAGAGTTACGAATTATGGATATTTTTATAGAAATCGTAATGGTTCGACGAATTGTAATCGAATGCAGCGATATCATTTTACGTTTTGGTAAAATGGCCCCCGCCGGACCGACATGACCGCAAAGCAGACACTTTGTCAATCTTCCGACCGGCACGTGGGGACATAGAGGTATTGTCGGCCAAACAGCTTTTCCGCGTTGTTTCGACAAAAAGAGTTACGAATTATGGATGTTTTTATAGAAATCGTAATGGTTCGATGAATTGTAACCGAATGCAGCGATATCATTTTACTTTTTGATAAAATGACTCCCGCCGGACCGACATGACGGCAAAGATCAAACTTTGTCAATCTCCCGACCGGCACGTGGGGACATAGAGGTATTGTCGGCCAAACAGTTTTTGCGCGTTATTTCGACAAAAAGAGTTACGAATTATGGATGTTTTTATAGAAATCGTAATGGTTCGATGAATTGTAACCGAATGCAGCGATATCATTTTACTTTTTGATAAAATGGCTCCCGCCGGACCGACATGACGGCAAAGATCAAACTTTGTCAATTTCCCGACCGGCACGAGGGGACATAGGAGAATTGTCGGCCAAACAATTTTTCCGCGTTATTTCGATAACAAGAGTTACGAATTATGGATATTTTTATAGAAATCGTAATGGTTCGAGGAATTGTAATCGAATGCAGGAATATCATTTTACTTTTTGGTAAAATGGCTCCCGCCGGACCGACATGACCGCAAAGCAGAAACATTGTCAATTTCCCGACCGGCACGAGGGGACATAGGAGAATTGTCGGCCAAACAATTTTTCCGCGTTATTTCGCTAACAAGAGTTACGAATTATGGATATTTTTATAGAAATCGTAATGGTTCGACGAATTGTAATCGAATGCAGGAATATCATTTTACTTTTTGGTAAAATGGCTGCCGCCGGACCGACATGACCGCAAAGCAGACACTTTGTCAATCTCCCGACCGGCACGTGGGGACATAGAGGTATTGTCGGCCAAACAGTTTTTCCGCGTTGTTTCGACAAAAAGAGTTACGAATTATGGATGTTTTTATAGAAATCGAAATGGTTCGATGAATTGTAACCGAATGCAGCGATATCATTTTACTTTTTGATAAAATGGCTCCCGCCGGACCGACATGACGGCAAAGATCAAACTTTGTCAATCTCCCGACCGGCACGTGGGGACATAGAGGTATTGTCGGCCAAACAGTTTTTGCGCGTTATTTCGACAAAAAGAGTTACGAATTATGGATGTTTTTATAGAAATCGTAATGGTTCGATGAATTGTAACCGAATGCAGCGATATCATTTTACTTTTTGATAAAATGGCTCCCGCCGGACCGACATGACGGCAAAGATCAAACTTTGTCAATTTCCCGACCGGCACGAGGGGACATAGGAGAATTGTCGGCCAAACAATTTTTCCGCGTTATTTCGATAACAAGAGTTACGAATTATGGATATTTTTATAGAAATCGTAATGGTTCGACGAATTGTAATCGAATGCAGGAATATCATTTTACTTTTTGGTAAAATGGCTCCCGCCGGACCGACATGACCGCAAAGCAGAAACTTTGTCAATCTCCCGACCGGCACGTAGGGACATAGAGGTATTGTCGGCCAAACGGTTTTTCCGCGTTGTTTCGACAAAAAGAGTTACGAATTATGGATGTTTTTATAGAAATCGTAATGGTTCGATGAATTGTAACCGAATGCAGCGATATCATTTTACTTTTTGGTAAAGTGGCTCCCGCCGGACCGACATGACCGCAAAGCAGACACTTTGTCAATCTCCCGACCGGCACGTGGGGACATAGAGGTATTGTCGGCCAAACAGTTTTTGCGCGTTATTTCGACAAAAAGAGTTACGAATTATGGATGTTTTTATAGAAATCGTAATGGTTCGACGAATTGTAACCGAACGCAGCGATATCATTTTACTTTTTGATAAAATGGCTCCCGCCGGACCGACATGACCGCAAAGCAGAAACTTTGTCAATCTCCCGACCGGCACGTAGGGACATAGAGGTATTGTCGGCCAAACGGTTTTTCCGCGTTGTTTCGACAAAAAGAGTTACGAATTATGGATGTTTTTATAGAAATCGTAATGGTTCGATGAATTGTAACCGAATGCAGCGATATCATTTTACTTTTTGATAAAATGGCTGCCGCCGGACCGACATGATGGCAAAGTTCAAACTTTGTCAATTTCCCGACCGGCACGAGGGGACATAGGAGAATTGTCGGCCAAACAATTTTTCCGCGTTGTTTCGATAACAAGAGTTACGAATTATGGATATTTTTATAGAAATCGTAATGGTTCGACGAATTGTAATCGAATGCAGCGATATCATTTTACTTTTTGGTAAAATGGCTCCCGCCGGGCCGACATGACCGCAAAGCAGACACTTTGTCAATCTCCCGACCGGCACGTGGGGACATAGAGGTATTGTCGGCCAAACAATTTTTCCGCGTTATTTCGATAACAAGAGTTACGAATTATGGATATTTTTATAGAAATCGTAATGGTTCGACGAATTGTAATCGAATGCAGGAATATCATTTTACTTTTTGGTAAAATGGCTCCCGCCGGACCGACATGACCGCAAAGCAGACACTTTGTCAATCTCCCGACCGGCACGTGGGGACATAGAGGTATTGTCGGCCAAACAGCTTTTCCGCGTTGTTTCGACAAAAAGAGTTACGAATTATGGATGTTTTTATAGAAATCGTAATGGTTCGATGAATTGTATCCGAATGCAGCGATATCATGTTACTTTTTGATAAAATGGCTCCCGCCGGACCGACATGACGGCAAAGATCAAACTTTGTCAATCTCCCGACCGGCACTTGGGGACATAGAGGTATTGTCGGCCAAACAGTTTTTGCGCGTTATTTCGACAAAAAGAGTTACGAATTATGGATGTTTTTATAGAAGTCGTAATGGTTCGATGAATTGTAACCGAATGCAGCGATATCATTTTACTTTTTGATAAAATGGCTGCCGCCGGACCGACATGACGGCAAAGTTCAAACTTTGTCAATTTCCCGACCGGCACGAGGGGACATAGGAGAATTGTCGGCCAAACAATTTTTCCGCGTTGTTTCGATAACAAGAGTTACGAATTATGGATATTTTTATAGAAATCGTAATGGTTCGACGAATTGTAATCGAATGCAGCGATATCATTTTACTTTTTGGTAAAATGGCCCCCGCCGGACCGACATGACCGCAAAGCAGACACTTTGTCAATCTTCCGACCGGCACGTGGGGACATAGAGGTATTGTCGGCCAAACAGCTTTTCCGCGTTGTTTCGACAAAAAGAGTTACGAATTATGGATGTTTTTATAGAAATCGTAATGGTTCGATGAATTGTAACCGAATGCAGCGATATCATTTTACTTTTTGATAAAATGACTACCGCCGGACCGACATGACGGCAAAGATCAAACTTTGTCAATCTCCCGACCGGCACGTGGGGACATAGAGGTATTGTCGGCCAAACAGTTTTTGCGCGTTATTTCGACAAAAAGAGTTACGAATTATGGATGTTTTTATAGAAATCGTAATGGTTCGATGAATTGTAACCGAATGCAGCGATATCATTTTACTTTTTGATAAAATGGCTCCCGCCGGACCGACATGACGGCAAAGATCAAACTTTGTCAATTTCCCGACCGGCACGAGGGGACATAGGAGAATTGTCGGCCAAACAATTTTTCCGCGTTATTTCGCTAACAAGAGTTACGAATTATGGATATTTTTATAGAAATCGTAATGGTTCGACGAATTGTAATCGAATGCAGGAATATCATTTTACTTTTTGGTAAAATGGCTCCCGCCGGACCGACATGACCGCAAAGCAGACACTTTGTCAATCTCCCGACCGGCACGTGGGGACATAGAGGTATTGTCGGCCAAACAGTTTTTCCGCGTTGTTTCGACAAAAAGAGTTACGAATTATGGATGTTTTTATAGAAATCGAAATGGTTCGATGAATTGTAACCGAATGCAGCGATATCATTTTACTTTTTGATAAAATGGCTCCCGCCGGACCGACATGACGGCAAAGATCAAACTTTGTCAATCTCCCGACCGGCACGTGGGGACATAGAGGTATTGTCGGCCAAACAGTTTTTGCGCGTTATTTCGACAAAAAGAGTTACGAATTATGGATGTTTTTATAGAAATCGTAATGGTTCGATGAATTGTAACCGAATGCAGCGATATCATTTTACTTTTTGATAAAATGGCTCCCGCCGGACCGACATGACGGCAAAGATCAAACTTTGTCAATTTCCCGACCGGCACGAGGGGACATAGGAGAATTGTCGGCCAAACAATTTTTCCGCGTTATTTCGATAACAAGAGTTACGAATTATGGATATTTTTATAGAAATCGTAATGGTTCGACGAATTGTAATCGAATGCAGGAATATCATTTTACTTTTTGGTAAAATGGCTCCCGCCGGACCGACATGACCGCAAAGCAGACACTTTGTCAATCTCCCGACCGGCACGTGGGGACATAGAGGTATTGTCGGCCAAACAGTTTTTCCGCGTTGTTTCGACAAAAAGAGTTACGAATTATGGATGTTTTTATAGAAATCGTAATGGTTCGATGAATTGTAACCGAATGCAGCGATATCATTTTACTTTTTGATAAAATGGCTCCCGCCGGACCGACATGACGGCAAAGATCAAACTTTGTCAATCTCCCGACCGGCACGTGGGGACATAGAGGTATTGTCGGCCAAACAGTTTTTGCGCGTTATTTCGACAAAAAGAGTTACGAATTATGGATGTTTTTATAGAAATCGTAATGGTTCGACGAATTGTAACCGAATGCAGCGATATCATTTTACTTTTTGATAAAATGGCTCCCGCCGGACCGACATGACGGCAAAGATCAAACTTTGTCAATCTCCCGACCGGCACGTGGGGACATAGAGGTATTGTCGGCCAAACAGTTTTTGCGCGTTATTTCGACAAAAAGAGTTACGAATTATGGATGTTTTTATAGAAATCGTAATGGTTCGATGAATTGTAACCGAATGCAGCGATATCATTTTACTTTTTGATAAAATGGCTCCCGCAGGACCGACATGACGGCAAAGATCAAACTTTGTCAATTTCCCGACCGGCACGAGGGGACATAGGAGAATTGTCGGCCAAACAATATTTCCGCGTTATTTCGATAACGAGAGTTACGAATTATGGATATTTTTATAGAAATCGTAATGGTTCGACGAATTGTAATCGAATGCAGGAATATCATTTTACTTTTTGGTAAAATGGCTCCCGCCGGACCGACATGACCGCAAAGCAGACACTTTGTCAATCTCCCGACCGGCACGTGGGGACATAGAGGTATTGTCGGCCAAACAGAGTTTCCGCGTTGTTTCGACAAAAAGAGTTACGAATTATGGATGTTTTTATAGAAATCGTAATGGTTCGATGAATTGTAACCGAATGCAGCGATATCATTTTACTTTTTGATAAAATGGCTCCCGCCGGACCGACATGACGGCGAAGATCAAACTTTGTCAATCTCCCGACCGGCACGAGGGGACATAGGAGAATTGTCGGCCAAACAATTTTTCCGCGTTGTTTCGATAACAAGAGTTACGAATTATGGATATTTTTGTAGAAATCGTAATGGTTCGATGAATTGGGACCGAATGCAGCGATATCATTTTACTTTTTGATAAAATGGCTCCCGCCGGACCGACATGACGGCAAAGATCAAACTTTGTCAATCTCCCGACCGGCACGTGGGGACATAGAGGTATTGTCGGCCAAACAGTTTTTGCGCGTTATTTCGACAAAAAGAGTTACGAATTATGGATGTTTTTATAGAAATCGTAATGGTTCCATGAATTGTAACCGAATGCAGCGATATCATTTTACTTTTTGATAAAATGGCTCCCGCCGGACCGACATGACGGCAAAGATCAAACTTTGTCAATTTCCCGACCGGCACGAGGGGACATAGGAGAATTGTCGGCCAAACAATTTTTCCGCGTTATTTCGATAACAAGAGTTACGAATTATGGATATTTTTATAGAAATCGTAATGGTTCGACGAATTGTAATCGAATGCAGGAATATCATTTTACTTTTTGGTAAAATGGCTCCCGCCGGACCGACATGACCGCAAAGCAGACACTTTGTCAATCTCCCGACCGGCACGTGGGGACATAGAGGTATTGTCGGCCAAACAGTTTTTCCGCGTTGTTTCGACAAAAAGAGTTACGAATTATGGATGTTTTTATAGAAATCGTAATGGTTCGATGAATTGTAACCGAATGCAGCGATATCATTTTACTTTTTGATAAAATGGCTCCCGCCGGACCGACATGACGGCGAAGATCAAACTTTGTCAATCTCCCGACCGGCACGAGGGGACATAGGAGAATTGTCGGCCAAACAATTTTTCCGCGTTGTTTCGATAACAAGAGTTACGAATTATGGATATTTTTGTAGAAATCGTAATGGTTCGATGAATTGGGACCGAATGCAGCGATATCATTTTACTTTTTGATAAAATGGCTCCCGCCGGACCGACATGACGGCAAAGATCAGACTTTGTCAATCTCCCGACCGGCACGTGGGGACATAGAGGTATTGTCGGCCAAACAGTTTTTCCACGTTGTTTCGACAAAAAGAGTTACGAATTATGGATGTTTTTATAGAAATCGTAATGGTTCGATGAATTGTAACCGAATGCAGCGATATCATTTTACTTTTTGATAAAATGGCTCCCGCCGGACCGACATGACGGCGAAGATCAAACTTTGTCAATCTCCCGACCGGCACGAGGGGACATAGGAGAATTGTCGGCCAAACAATTTTTCCGCGTTGTTTCGATAACAAGAGTTACGAATTATGGATATTTTTATAGAAATCGTAATGGTTCGATGAATTGGGACCGAATGCAGCGATATCATTTTACTTTTTGATAAAATGGCTCCCGCCGGACCGACATGACGGCAAAGATCAAACTTTGTCAATCTCCCGACCGGCACGTGGGGACATAGAGGTATTGTCGGCCAAACAGTTTTTGCGCGTTATTTCGACAAAAAGAGTTACGAATTATGGATGTTTTTATAGAAATCGTAATGGTTCGACGAATTGTAACCGAATGCAGCGATATCATTTTACTTTTTGATAAAATGGCTCCCGCCGGACCGACATGACGGCAAAGATCAAACTTTGTCAATCTCCCGACCGGCACGTGGGGACATAGAGGTATTGTCGGCCAAACAGTTTTTCCGCGTTGTTTCGACAAAAAGAGTTACGAATTATGGATGTTTTTATAGAAATCGTAATGGTTCGATGAACTGTAACCGAATGCAGCGATATCATTTTACTTTTTGATAAAATGGCTCCCGCCGGACCGACATGACGGCGAAGATCAAACTTTGTCAATCTCCCGACCGGCACGAGGGGACATAGAGGTATTGTCGGCCAAACAGTTTTTCCGCGTTATTTCGACAAAAAGAGTTACGAATTATGGATGTTTTTATAGAAATCGTAATGGTTCGATGAATTGTAACCGAATGCAGCGATATCATTTTACTTTTTGGTAAAATGGCTCCCGCCGGACCGACATGACCGCAAAGCAGACACTTTGTCAATCTCCCGACCGGCACGTGGGGACATAGAGGTATTGTCGGCCAAACAGCTTTTCCGCGTTGTTTCGACAAAAAGAGTTCCGAATTATGGATGTTTTTATAGAAATCGTAATCGTTCGATGAATTGTATCCGAATGCAGTGATATCATTTTACTTTTTGATAAAATGGCTCCCGCCGGACCGACATGACGGCAAAGATCAAACTTTGTCAATCTCCCGACCGGCACGTGGGGACATAGAGGTATTGTCGGCCAAACAGTTTTTGCGCGTTATTTCGACAAAAAGAGTTACGAATTATGGATGTTTTTATAGAAATCGTAATGGTTCGATGAATTGTAACCGAATGCAGCGATATCATTTTACTTTTTGATAAAATGGCTGCCGCCGGACCGACATGAAGGCAAAGTTCAAACTTTGTCAATTTCGCGACCGGCACGAGGGGACATAGGAGAATTGTCGGCCAAACAATTTTTCCGTGTTGTTTCGATAACAAGAGTTACGAATTATGGAAATTTTTATAGAAATCGTAATGGTTCGACGAATTGTAATCGAATGCAGCGATATCATTTTACTTTTTGGTAAAATGGCTCCCGCCGGACCGACATGACCGCAAAGCAGACACTTTGTCAATCTCCCGACCGGCACGTGGGGACATAGAGGTATTGTCGGCCAAACAGTTTTTCCGCGTTGTTTCGACAAAAAGAGTTACGAATTATGGATGTTTTTATAGAAATCGTAATGGTTCGATGAATTGTAACCGAATGCAGCGATATCATTTTACTTTTTGATAAAATGGCTCCCGCCGGACCGACATGACGGCGAAGATCAAACTTTGTCAATCTCCCGACCGGCACGAGGGGACATAGGAGAATTGTCGGCCAAACAATTTTTCCGCGTTGTTTCGATAACAAGAGTTACGAATTATGGATATTTTTGTAGAAATCGTAATGGTTCGATGAATTGGGACCGAATGCAGCGATATCATTTTACTTTTTGATAAAATGGCTCCCGCCGGACCGACATGACGGCAACGATCAGACTTTGTCAATCTCCCGACCGGCACGTGGGGACATAGAGGTATTGTCGGCCAAACAGTTTTTCCGCGTTGTTTCGACAAAAAGAGTTACGAATTATGGATGTTTTTATAGAAATCGTAATGGTTCGATGAATTGTAACCGAATGCAGCGATATCATTTTACTTTTTGATAAAATGGCTCCCGCCGGACCGACATGACGGCGAAGATCAAACTTTGTCAATCTCCCGACCGGCACGAGGGGACATAGGAGAATTGTCGGCCAAACAATTTTTCCGCGTTGTTTCGATAACAAGAGTTACGAATTATGGATATTTTTATAGAAATCGTAATGGTTCGATGAATTGGGACCGAATGCAGCGATATCATTTTACTTTTTGATAAAATGGCTCCCGCCGGACCGACATGACGGCAAAGATCAAACTTTGTCAATCTCCCGACCGGCACGTGGGGACATAGAGGTATTGTCGGCCAAACAGTTTTTGCGCGTTATTTCGACAAAAAGAGTTACGAATTATGGATGTTTTTATAGAAATCGTAATGGTTCGACGAATTGTAACCGAATGCAGCGATATCATTTTACTTTTTTGTAAAATGGCTCCCGCCGGACCGACATGACCGCAAGGCAGACACTTTGTCAATCTCCCGACCGGCACGTGGGGACATAGAGGTATTGTCGGCCAAACAGCTTTTCCGCGTTGTTTCGACAAAAAGAGTTACGAATTATGGATGTTTTTATAGAAATCGTAATGGTTCGATGAATTGTATCCGAATGCAGCGATATCATTTTACTTTTTGATAAAATGGCTCCCGCCGGACCGACATGACGGCAAAGATCAAGCTTTGTCAATCTCCCGACCGGCACGTGGGGACATAGAGGTATTGTCGGCCAAACAGTTTTTGCGCGTTATTTCGACAAAAAGAGTTACGAATTATGGATGTTTTTATAGAAATCGTAATGGTTCGATGAATTGTAACCGAATGCAGCGATATCATTTTACTTTTTGATAAAATGGCTCCCGCCGGACCGACATGACGGCAAAGATCAAACTTTGTCAATCTCCCGACCGGCACGTGGGGACATAGAGGTATTGTCGGCCAAACAGTTTTTCCGCGTTGTTTCGACAAAAAGAGTTACGAATTATGGATGTTTTTATAGAAATCGTAATGGTTCGATGAACTGTAACCGAATGCAGCGATATCATTTTACTTTTTGATAAAATGGCTCCCGCCGGACCGACATGACGGCGAGGATCAAACTTTGTCAATCTCCCGACCGGCACGTGGGGACATAGAGGTATTGTCGGCCAAACAGTTTTTGCGCGTTATTTCGACAAAAAGAGTTACGAATTATGGATGTTTTTATAGAAATCGTAATGGTTCGATGAATTGTAACCGAATGCAGCGATATCATTTTACTTTTTGATAAAATGGCTCCCGCCGGACCGACATGACGGCAAAGATCAAACTTTGTCAATCTCCCGACCGGCACGTGGGGACATAGAGGTATTGTCGGCCAAACAGTTTTTCCGCGTTGTTTCGACAAAAAGAGTTACGAATTATGGATGTTTTTATAGAAATCGTAATGGTTCGATGAACTGTAACCGAATGCAGCGATATCATTTTACTTTTTGATAAAATGGCTCCCGCCGGACCGACATGACGGCGAAGATCAAACTTTGTCAATCTCCCGACCGGCACGAGGGGACATAGAGGTATTGTCGGCCAAACAGTTTTTCCGCGTTATTTCGACAAAAAGAGTTACGAATTATGGATGTTTTTATAGAAATCGTAATGGTTCGATGAATTGTAACCGAATGCAGCGATATCATTTTACTTTTTGGTAAAATGGCTCCCGCCGGACCGACATGACCGCAAAGCAGACACTTTGTCAATCTCCCGACCGGCACGTGGGGACATAGAGGTATTGTCGGCCAAACAGCTTTTCCGCGTTGTTTCGACAAAAAGAGTTACGAATTATGGATGTTTTTATAGAAATCGTAATCGTTCGATGAATTGTATCCGAATGCAGTGATATCATTTTACTTTTTGATAAAATGGCTCCCGCCGGACCGACATGACGGCAAAGATCAAACTTTGCCAATCTCCCGACCGGCACGTGGGGACATAGAGGTATTGTCGGCCAAACAGTTTTTGCGCGTTATTTCGACAAAAAGAGTTACGAATTATGGATGTTTTTATAGAAATCGTAATGGTTCGATGAATTGTAACCGAATGCAGCGATATCATTTTACTTTTTGATAAAATGGCTGCCGCCGGACCGACATGAAGGCAAAGTTCAAACTTTGTCAATTTCGCGACCGGCACGAGGGGACATAGGAGAATTGTCGGCCAAACAATTTTTCGTGTTGTTTCGATAACAAGAGTTACGAATTATGGAAATTTTTATAGAAATCGTAATGGTTCGACGAATTGTAATCGAATGCAGCGATATCATTTTACTTTTTGGTAAAATGGCTCCCGCCGGACCGACATGACCGCAAAGCAGACACTTTGTCAATCTCCCGACGGGCACGTGGGGACATAGGAGAATTGTCGGCCAAACAATTTTTCCGCGTTGTTTCGATAACAAGAGTTACGAATTATGGATATTTTTATAGAAATCGTAATGGTTCGACGAATTGTAATCGAATGCAGGAATATCATTTTACTTTTTGGTAAAATGGCTCCCGCCGGACCGACATGACCGCAAAGCAGACACTTTGTCAATCTCCCGACCGGCACGTGGGGACATAGAGGTATTGTCGGCCAAACAGTTTTTGCGCGTTATTTCGACAAAAAGAGTTACGAATTATGGATGTTTTTATAGAAATCGTAATGGTTCGATGAATTGTAACCGAATGCAGCGATATCATTTTACTTTTTGATAAAATGGCTCCCGCCGGACCGACATGACGGCGAAGATCAAACTTTGTCAATCTCCCGACCGGCACGAGGGGACATAGAGGTATTGTCGGCCAAACAGTTTTTCCGCGTTATTTCGACAAAAAGAGTTACGAATTATGGATGTTTTTATAGAAATCGTAATGGTTCGATGAATTGTAACCGAATGCAGCGATATCATTTTACTTTTTGGTAAAATGGCTCCCGCCGGACCGACATGACCGCAAAGCAGACACTTTGTCAATCTCCCGACCGGCACGTGGGGACATAGAGGTATTGTCGGCCAAACAGCTTTTCCGCGTTGTTTCGACAAAAAGAGTTACGAATTATGGATGTTTTTATAGAAATCGTAATCGTTCGATGAATTGTATCCGAATGCAGTGATATCATTTTACTTTTTGATAAAATGGCTCCCGCCGGACCGACATGACGGCAAAGATCAAACTTTGTCAATCTCCCGACCGGCACGTGGGGACATAGAGGTATTGTCGGCCAAACAGTTTTTGCGCGTTATTTCGACAAAAAGAGTTACGAATTATGGATGTTTTTATAGAAATCGTAATGGTTCGATGAATTGTAACCGAATGCAGCGATATCATTTTACTTTTTGATAAAATGGCTGCCGCCGGACCGACATGAAAGCAAAGTTCAAACTTTGTCAATTTCCCGACCGGCACGAGGGGACATAGGAGAATTGTCGGCCAAACAATTTTTCCGTGTTGTTTCGATAACAAGAGTTACGAATTATGGAAATTTTTATAGAAATCGTAATGGTTCGACGAATTGTAATCGAATGCAGCGATATCATTATACTTTTTGATAAAATGGCTCCCGCCGGACCGACATGACGGCGAAGATCAAACTTTGTCAATCTCCCGACCGGCACGTGGGGACATAGAGGTATTGTCGGCCAAACAGTTTTTGCGCGTTATTTCGACAAAAAGAGTTACGAATTATGGATGTTTTTATAGAAATCGTAATGGTTCGATGAATTGTAACCGAATGCAGCGATATCATTTTACTTTTTGATAAAATGGCTCCCGCCGGACCGACATGACGGCGAAGATCAAACTTTGTCAATCTCCCGACCGGCACGAGGGGACATAGAGGTATTGTCGGCCAAACAGTTTTTCCGCGTTATTTCGACAAAAAGAGTTACGAATTATGGATGTTTTTATAGAAATCGTAATGGTTCGATGAATTGTAACCGAATGCAGCGATATCATTTCACTTTTTGGTAAAATGGCTCCCGCCGGACCGACATGACCGCAAAGCAGACACTTTGTCAATCTCCCGACCGGCACGTGGGGACATAGAGGTATTGTCGGCCAAACAGCTTTTCCGCGTTGTTTCGACAAAAAGAGTTACGAATTATGGATGTTTTTATAGAAATCGTAATCGTTCGATGAATTGTATCCGAATGCAGTGATATCATTTTACTTTTTGATAAAATGGCTCCCGCCGGACCGACATGACGGCAAAGATCAAACTTTGTCAATCTCCCGACCGGCACGTGGGGACATAGAGGTATTGTCGGCCAAACAGTTTTTGCGCGTTATTTCGACAAAAAGAGTTACGAATTATGGATGTTTTTATAGAAATCGTAATGGTTCGATGAATTGTAACCGAATGCAGCGATATCATTTTACTTTTTGATAAAATGGCTGCCGCCGGACCGACATGAAAGCAAAGTTCAAACTTTGTCAATTTCCCGACCGGCACGAGGGGACATAGGAGAATTGTCGGCCAAACAATTTTTCCGTGTTGTTTCGATAACAAGAGTTACGAATTATGGAAATTTTTATAGAAATCGTAATGGTTCGACGAATTGTAATCGAATGCAGCGATACCATTTTACTTTTTGGTAAAATGGCTCCCGCCGGACCGACATGACCGCAAAGCAGACACTTTGTCAATCTCCCGACGGGCACGTGGGGACATAGAGGTATTGTCGGCCAAACAGTCTTTCCGCGTTGTTTCGACAAAAAGAGTTACGAATTATGGATGTTTTTATAGAAATCGTAATGGTTCGATGAATTGTAACCGAATGCAGCGATATCATTTTACTTTTTGATAAAATGGCTCCCGCCGGACCGACATGACGGCGAAGATCAAACTTTGTCAATCTCCCGACCGGCACGTGGGGACATAGAGGTATTGTCGGCCAAACAGTTTTTGCGCGTTATTTCGACAAAAAGAGTTACGAATTATGGATGTTATTATAGAAATCGTAATGGTTCGATGAATTGTAACCGAATGCAGCGATATCATTTTACTTTTTGATAAAATGGCTCCCGCCGGACCGACATGACGGCAAAGATCAAACTTTGTCAATTTCCCGACCGGCACGAGGGGACATAGGAGAATTGTCGGCCAAACAATTTTTCCGCGTTATTTCGATAACAAGAGTTACGAATTATGGATATTTTTATAGAAATCGTAATGGTTCGATGAACTGTAACCGAATGCAGCGATATCATTTTACTTTTTGATAAAATGGCTCCCGCCGGACCGACATGACGGCGAAGATCAAACTTTGTCAATCTCCCGACCGGCACGAGGGGACATAGAGGTATTGTCGGCCAAACAGTTTTTCCGCGTTATTTCGACAAAAAGAGTTACGAATTATGGATGTTTTTATAGAAATCGTAATGGTTCGATGAATTGTAACCGAATGCAGCGATATCATTTTACTTTTTGGTAAAATGGCTCCCGCCGGACCGACATGACCGCAAAGCAGACACTTTGTCAATCTCCCGACGGGCACGTGGGGACATAGAGGTATTGTCGGCCAAACAGTTTTTGCGCGTTATTTCGACAAAAAGAGTTACGAATTATGGATGTTTTTATAGAAATCGTAATGGTTCGATGAATTGTAACCGAATGCAGCGATATCATTTTACTTTTTGATAAAATGGCTCCCGCCGGACCGACATGACGGCCAAGATCAAACTTTGTCAATCTCCCGACCGGCACGTGGGGACATAGAGGTATTGTCGGCCAAACAGTTTTTGCGCGTTATTTCGACAAAAAGAGTTACGAATTATGGATGTTATTATAGAAATCGTAATGGTTCGATGAATTGTAACCGAATGCAGCGATATCATTTTACTTTTTGATAAAATGGCTCCCGCCGGACCGACATGACGGCAAAGATCAAACTTTGTCAATCTCCCGACGGGCACGTGGGGACATAGAGGTATTGTCGGCCAAACAGTCTTTCCGCGTTGTTTCGACAAAAAGAGTTACGAATTATGGATGTTTTTATAGAAATCGTAATGGTTCGATGAATTGTAACCGAATGCAGCGATATCATTTTACTTTTTGATAAAATGGCTCCCGCCGGACCGACATGACGGCAAAGATCAAACTTTGTCAATCTCCCGACCGGCACGTGGGGACATAGAGGTATTGTCGGCCAAACAGTTTTTCCGCGTTGTTTCGACAAAAAGAGTTACGAATTATGGATGTTTTTATAGAAATCGTAATGGTTCGATGAACTGTAACCGAATGCAGCGATATCATTTTACTTTTTGATAAAATGGCTCCCGCCGGACCGACATGACGGCGAGGATCAAACTTTGTCAATCTCCCGACCGGCACGTGGGGACATAGAGGTATTGTCGGCCAAACAGTTTTTGCGCGTTATTTCGACAAAAAGAGTTACGAATTATGGATGTTTTTATAGAAATCGTAATGGTTCGATGAATTGTAACCGAATGCAGCGATATCATTTTACTTTTTGATAAAATGGCTCCCGCCGGACCGACATGACGGCAAAGATCAAACTTTGTCAATCTCCCGACCGGCACGTGGGGACATAGAGGTATTGTCGGCCAAACAGTTTTTCCGCGTTGTTTCGACAAAAAGAGTTACGAATTATGGATGTTTTTATAGAAATCGTAATGGTTCGATGAACTGTAACCGAATGCAGCGATATCATTTTACTTTTTGATAAAATGGCTCACGCCGGACCGACATGACGGCGAAGATCAAACTTTGTCAATCTCCCGACCGGCACGAGGGGACATAGAGGTATTGTCGGCCAAACAGTTTTTCCGCGTTATTTCGACAAAAAGAGTTACGAATTATGGATGTTTTTATAGAAATCGTAATGGTTCGATGAATTGTAACCGAATGCAGCGATATCATTTTACTTTTTGGTAAAATGGCTCCCGCCGGACCGACATGACCGCAAAGCAGACACTTTGTCAATCTCCCGACCGGCACGTGGGGACATAGAGGTATTGTCGGCCAAACAGCTTTTCCGCGTTGTTTCGACAAAAAGAGTTACGAATTATGGATGTTTTTATAGAAATCGTAATCGTTCGATGAATTGTATCCGAATGCAGTGATATCATTTTACTTTTTGATAAAATGGCTCCCGCCGGACCGACATGACGGCAAAGATCAAACTTTGTCAATCTCCCGACCGGCACGTGGGGACATAGAGGTATTGTCGGCCAAACAGTTTTTGCGCGTTATTTCGACAAAAAGAGTTACGAATTATGGATGTTTTTATAGAAATCGTAATGGTTCGATGAATTGTAACCGAATGCAGCGATATCATTTTACTTTTTGATAAAATGGCTGCCGCCGGACCGACATGAAGGCAAAGTTCAAACTTTGTCAATTTCGCGACCGGCACGAGGGGACATAGGAGAATTGTCGGCCAAACAATTTTTCCGTGTTGTTTCGATAACAAGAGTTACGAATTATGGAAATTTTTATAGAAATCGTAATGGTTCGACGAATTGTAATCGAATGCAGCGATATCATTTTACTTTTTGGTAAAATGGCTCCCGCCGGACCGACATGACCGCAAAGCAGACACTTTGTCAATCTCCCGACGGGCACGTGGGGACATAGAGGTATTGTCGGCCAAACAGTCTTTCCGCGTTGTTTCGACAAAAAGAGTTACGAATTATGGATGTTTTTATAGAAATCGTAATGGTTCGATGAATTGTAACCGAATGCAGCGATATCATTATACTTTTTGATAAAATGGCTCCCGCCGGACCGACATGACGGCGAAGATCAAACTTTGTCAATCTCCCGACCGGCACGTGGGGACATAGAGGTATTGTCGGCCAAACAGTTTTTGCGCGTTATTTCGACAAAAAGAGTTACGAATTATGGATGTTTTTATAGAAATCGTAATGGTTCGATGAATTGTAACCGAATGCAGCGATATCATTTTACTTTTTGATAAAATGGCTCCCGCCGGACCGACATGACGGCGAAGATCAAACTTTGTCAATCTCCCGACCGGCACGAGGGGACATAGAGGTATTGTCGGCCAAACAGTTTTTCCGCGTTATTTCGACAAAAAGAGTTACGAATTATGGATGTTTTTATAGAAATCGTAATGGTTCGATGAATTGTAACCGAATGCAGCGATATCATTTTACTTTTTGGTAAAATGGCTCCCGCCGGACCGACATGACCGCAAAGCAGACACTTTGTCAATCTCCCGACCGGCACGTGGGGACATAGAGGTATTGTCGGCCAAACAGCTTTTCCGTGTTGTTTCGATAACAAGAGTTACGAATTATGGAAATTTTTATAGAAATCGTAATGGTTCGACGAATTGTAATCGAATGCAGCGATATCATTTTACTTTTTGGTAAAATGGCTCCCGCCGGACCGACATGACCGCAAAGCAGACACTTTGTCAATCTCCCGACGGGCACGTGGGGACATAGAGGTATTGTCGGCCAAACAGTCTTTCCGCGTTGTTTCGACAAAAAGAGTTACGAATTATGGATGTTTTTATAGAAATCGTAATGGTTCGATGAATTGTAACCGAATGCAGCGATATCATTATACTTTTTGATAAAATGGCTCCCGCCGGACCGACATGACGGCGAAGATCAAACTTTGTCAATCTCCCGACCGGCACGTGGGGACATAGAGGTATTGTCGGCCAAACAGTTTTTGCGCGTTATTTCGACAAAAAGAGTTACGAATTATGGATGTTTTTATAGAAATCGTAATGGTTCGATGAATTGTAACCGAATGCAGCGATATCATTTTACTTTTTGATAAAATGGCTGCCGCCGGACCGACATGAAAGCAAAGTTCAAACTTTGTCAATTTCCCGACCGGCACGAGGGGACATAGGAGAATTGTCGGCCAAACAATTTTTCCGTGTTGTTTCGATAACAAGAGTTACGAATTATGGAAATTTTTATAGAAATCGTAATGGTTCGACGAATTGTAATCGAATGCAGCGATATCATTTTACTTTTTGGTAAAATGGCTCCCGCCGGACCGACATGACCGCAAAGCAGACACTTTGTCAATCTCCCGACGGGCACGTGGGGACATAGAGGTATTGTCGGCCAAACAGTCTTTCCGCGTTGTTTCGACAAAAAGAGTTACGAATTATGGATGTTTTTATAGAAATCGTAATGGTTCGATGAATTGTAACCGAATGCAGCGATATCATTTTACTTTTTGATAAAATGGCTCCCGCCGGACCGACATGACGGCGAAGATCAAACTTTGTCAATCTCCCGACCGGCACGTGGGGACATAGAGGTATTGTCGGCCAAACAGTTTTTGCGCGTTATTTCGACAAAAAGAGTTACGAATTATGGATGTTATTATAGAAATCGTAATGGTTCGATGAATTGTAACCGAATGCAGCGATATCATTTTACTTTTTGATAAAATGGCTCCCGCCGGACCGACATGACGGCAAAGATCAAACTTTGTCAATTTCCCGACCGGCACGAGGGGACATAGGAGAATTGTCGGCCAAACAATTTTTCCGCGTTATTTCGATAACAAGAGTTACGAATTATGGATATTTTTATAGAAATCGTAATGGTTCGATGAACTGTAACCGAATGCAGCGATATCATTTTACTTTTTGATAAAATGGCTCCCGCCGGACCGACATGACGGCGAAGATCAAACTTTGTCAATCTCCCGACCGGCACGAGGGGACATAGAGGTATTGTCGGCCAAACAGTTTTTCCGCGTTATTTCGACAAAAAGAGTTACGAATTATGGATGTTTTTATAGAAATCGTAATAGTTCGATGAATTGTAACCGAATGCAGCGATATCATTTTACTTTTTGGTAAAATGGCTCCCGCCGGACCGACATGACCGCAAAGCAGACACTTTGTCAATCTCCCGACCGGCACGTGGGGACATAGAGGTATTGTCGGCCAAACAGCTTTTCCGCGTTGTTTCGACAAAAAGAGTTACGAATTATGGATGTTTTTATAGAAATCGTAATCGTTCGATGAATTGTATCCGAATGCAGTGATATCATTTTACTTTTTGATAAAATGGCTCCCGCCGGACCGACATGACGGCAAAGATCAAACTTTGTCAATCTCCCGACCGGCACGTGGGGACATAGAGGTATTGTCGGCCAAACAGTTTTTGCGCGTTATTTCGACAAAAAGAGTTACGAATTATGGATGTTTTTATAGAAATCGTAATGGTTCGATGAATTGTAACCGAATGCAGCGATATCATTTTACTTTTTGATAAAATGGCTGCCGCCGGACCGACATGAAGGCAAAGTTCAAACTTTGTCAATTTCGCGACCGGCACGAGGGGACATAGGAGAATTGTCGGCCAAACAATTTTTCCGTGTTGTTTCGATAACAAGAGTTACGAATTATGGAAATTTTTATAGAAATCGTAATGGTTCGACGAATTGTAATCGAATGCAGCGATATCATTTTACTTTTTGGTAAAATGGCTCCCGCCGGACCGACATGACCGCAAAGCAGACACTTTGTCAATCTCCCGACGGGCACGTGGGGACATAGAGGTATTGTCGGCCAAACAGTCTTTCCGCTTTGTTTCGACAAAAAGAGTTACGAATTATGGATGTTTTTATAGAAATCGTAATGGTTCGATGAATTGTAACCGAATGCAGCGATATCATTATACTTTTTGATAAAATGGCTCCCGCCGGACCGACATGACGGCGAAGATCAAACTTTGTCAATCTCCCGACCGGCACGTGGGGACATAGAGGTATTGTCGGCCAAACAGTTTTTGCGCGTTATTTCGACAAAAAGAGTTACGAATTATGGATGTTTTTATAGAAATCGTAATGGTTCGATGAATTGTAACCGAATGCAGCGATATCAT
Source organism: Bombus sonorus (assembly GCA_029958995.1). Taxonomy (NCBI): domain Eukaryota; kingdom Metazoa; phylum Arthropoda; class Insecta; order Hymenoptera; family Apidae; genus Bombus; species Bombus sonorus. Next base: position 213,645 of record JARWAU010000096.1, on the reverse strand, counting down.
TTTACTTTTTGATAAAATGGCTCCCGCCGGACCGACATGACGGCGAAGATCAAACTTTGTCAATCTCCCGACCGGCACGAGGGGACATAGAGGTATTGTCGGCCAAACAGTTTTTCCGCGTTATTTCGACAAAAAGAGTTACGAATTATGGATGTTTTTATAGAAATCGTAATGGTTCGATGAATTGTAACCGAATGCAGCGATATCATTTTACTTTTTGGTAAAATGGCTCCCGCCGGACCGACATGACCGCAAAGCAGACACTTTGTCAATCTCCCGACCGGCACGTGGGGACATAGAGGTATTGTCGGCCAAACAGCTTTTCCGCGTTGTTTCGACAAAAAGAGTTACGAATTATGGATGTTTTTATAGAAATCGTAATGGTTCGATGAATTGTAACCGAATGCAGCGATATCATTTTACTTTTTGATAAAATGGCTGCCGCCGGACCGACATGAAGGCAAAGTTCAAACTTTGTCAATTTCCCGACCGGCACGAGGGGACATAGGAGAATTGTCGGCCAAACAATTTTTCCGTGTTGTTTCGATAACAAGAGTTACGAATTATGGAAATTTTTATAGAAATCGTAATGGTTCGACGAATTGTAATCGAATGCAGCGATATCATTTTACTTTTTGGTAAAATGGCTCCCGCCGGACCGACATGACCGCAAAGCAGACACTTTGTCAATCTCCCGACGGGCACGTGGGGACATAGAGGTATTGTCGGCCAAACAGTCTTTCCGCGTTGTTTCGACAAAAAGAGTTACGAATTATGGATGTTTTTATAGAAATCGTAATGGTTCGATGAATTGTAACCGAATGCAGCGATATCATTTTACTTTTTGATAAAATGGCTCCCGCCGGACCGACATGACGGCGAAGATCAAACTTTGTCAATCTCCCGACCGGCACGTGGGGACATAGAGGTATTGTCGGCCAAACAGTTTTTGCGCGTTATTTCGACAAAAAGAGTTACGAATTATGGATGTTTTTATAGAAATCGTAATGGTTCGATGAATTGTAACCGAATGCAGCGATATCATTTTACTTTTTGATAAAATGGCTCCCGCCGGACCGACATGACGGCAAAGATCAAACTTTGTCAATTTCCCGACCGGCACGAGGGGACATAGGAGAATTGTCGGCCAAACAATTTTTCCGCGTTATTTCGATAACAAGAGTTACGAATTATGGATATTTTTATAGAAATCGTAATGGTTCGACGAATTGTAATCGAATGCAGGAATATCATTTTACTTTTTGGTAAAATGGCTCCCGCCGGACCGACATGACCGCAAAGCAGAAACTTTGTCAATCTCCCGACCGGCACGTGGGGACATAGAGGTATTGTCGGTCAAACAGTTTTTCCGCGTTGTTTCGACAAAAAGAGTTACGAATTATGGATGTTTTTATAGAAATCGTAATGGTTCGATGAATTGTAACCGAATGCAGCGATATCATTTTACTTTTTGATAAAATGGCTCCCGCCGGACCGGCATGACGGCGAGGATCAAACTTTGCCAATCTCCCGACCGGCACGAGGGGACATAGAGGTATTGTCGGCCAAACAGTTTTTCCGCGTTATTTCGACAAAAAGAGTTACGAATTATGGATGTTTTTATAGAAATCGTAATGGTTCGATGAATTGTAACCGAATGCAGCGATATCATTTTACTTTTTGGTAAAATGGCTCCCGCCGGACCGACATGACCGCAAAGCAGACACTTTGTCAATCTCCCGACTGGCACGTGGGGACATAGAGGTATTGTCGGCCAAACAGCTTTTCCGCGTTGTTTCGACAAAAAGAGTTACGAATTATGGATGTTTTTATAGAAATCGTAATGGTTCGATGAATTGTAACCGAATGCAGCGATATCATTTTACTTTTTGATAAAATGGCTCCCGCCGGACCGACATGACGGCAAAGATCAAACTTTGTCAATTTCCCGACCGGCACGAGGGGACATAGGAGAATTGTCGGCCAAACAATTTTTCCGCGTTATTTCGATAACAAGAGTTACGAATTATGGATATTTTTATAGAAATCGTAATGGTTCGACGAATTGTAACCGAATGCAGCGATATCATTTTACTTTTTGATAAAATGGCTCCCGCCGGACCGACATGACGGCGAAGATCTAACTTTGTCAATCTCCCGACCGGCACGTGGGGACATAGAGGTATTGTCGGCCAAACAGTTTTTGCGCGTTATTTCGACAAAAAGAGTTACGAATTATGGATGTTTTTATAGAAATCGTAATGGTTCGATGAATTGTAACCGAATGCAGCGATATCATTTTACTTTTTGATAAAATGGCTCCCGCCGGACCGACATGACGGCAAAGATCAAACTTTGTCAATTTCCCGACCGGCACGAGGGGACATAGGAGAATTGTCGGCCAAACAATTTTTCCGCGTTATTTCGATAACAAGAGTTACGAATTATGGATATTTTTATAGAAATCGTAATGGTTCGACGAATTGTAATCGAATGCAGGAATATCATTTTACTTTTTGGTAAAATGGCTCCCGCCGGACCGACATGACCGCAAAGCAGAAACTTTGTCAATCTCCCGACCGGCACGTGGGGACATAGAGGTATTGTCGGTCAAACAGTTTTTCCGCGTTGTTTCGACAAAAAGAGTTACGAATTATGGATGTTTTTATAGAAATCGTAATGGTTCGATGAATTGTAACCGAATGCAGCGATATCATTTTACTTTTTGATAAAATGGCTCCCGCCGGACCGGCATGACGGCGAGGATCAAACTTTGCCAATCTCCCGACCGGCACGAGGGGACATAGAGGTATTGTCGGCCAAACAGTTTTTCCGCGTTATTTCGACAAAAAGAGTTACGAATTATGGATGTTTTTATAGAAATCGTAATGGTTCGATGAATTGTAACCGAATGCAGCGATATCATTTTACTTTTTGGTAAAATGGCTCCCGCCTTGCCGACATGACCGCAAAGCAGACACTTTGTCAATCTCCCGACCGGCACGTGGGGACATAGAGGTATTGTCGGCCAAACAGTTTTTCCGCGTTATTTCGACAAAAAGAGTTACGAATTATGGATGTTTTTATAGAAATCGTAATGGTTCGATGAATTGTAACCGAATGCAGCGATATCATTTTACTTTTTGATAAAATGGCTCCCGCCGGACCGACATGACGGCAAAGATCAAACTTTGTCAATTTCCCGACCGGCACGAGGGGACATAGGAGAATTGTCGGCCAAACAATTTTTCCGCGTTATTTCGATAACAAGAGTTACGAATTATGGATATTTTTATAGAAATCGTAATGGTTCGACGAATTGTAATCGAATGCAGGAATATCATTTTACTTTTTGGTAAAATGGCTCCCGCCGGACCGACATGACCGCAAAGCAGAAACTTTGTCAATCTCCCGACCGGCACGTGGGGACATAGAGGTATTGTCGGCCAAGCAGTTTTTCCGCGTTGTTTCGACAAAAAGAGTTACGAATTATGGATGTTTTTATAGAAATCGTAATGGTTCGATGAATTGTAACCGAATGCAGCGATATCATTTTACTTTTTGATAAAATGGCTCCCGCCGGACCGACATGACGGCAAAGATCAAACTTTGTCAATTTCCCGACCGGCACGAGGGGACATAGGAGAATTGTCGGCCAAACAATTTTTCCGCGTTATTTCGATAACAAGAGTTACGAATGATGGATATTTTTATAGAAATCGTAATGGTTCGACGAATTGTAATCGAATGCAGGAATATCATTTTACTTTTTGGTAAAATGGCTCCCGCCGGACCGACATGACCGCAAAGCAGAAACTTTGTCAATCTCCCGACCGGCACGTAGGGACATAGAGGTATTGTCGGCCAAACGGTTTTTCCGCGTTGTTTCGACAAAAAGAGTTACGAATTATGGATGTTTTTATAGAAATCGTAATGGTTCGATGAATTGTAACCGAATGCAGCGATATCATTTTACTTTTTGATAAAATGGCTCCCGCCGGACCGACATGACGGCGAAGATCAAACTTTGTCAATCTCCCGACCGGTACGGGGGGACATAGAGGTATTGTCGGCCAAACAGTTTTTCCGCGTTATTTCGACAAAAAGAGTTACGAATTATGGATGTTTTTATAGAAATCGTAATGGTTCGATGAATTGTAACCGAATGCAGCGATATCATTTTACTTTTTGGTAAAATGGCTCCCGCCGGACCGACATGACCGCAAAGCAGACACTTTGTCAATCTCCCGACCGGCACGTGGGGACATAGAGGTATTGTCGGCCAAACAGCTTTTCCGCGTTGTTTCGACAAAAAGAGTTACGAATTATGGATGTTTTTATAGAAATCGTAATCGTTCGATGAATTGTATCCGAATGCAGTGATATCATTTTACTTCTTGATAAAATGGCTCCCGCCGGACCGACATGACGGCAAAGATCAAACTTTGTCAATCTCCCGACCGGCACGTGGGGACATAGAGGTATTGTCGGCCAAACAATTTTTCCGCGTTATTTCGATAACAAGAGTTACGAATTATGGATATTTTTATAGAAATCGTAATGGTTCGACGAATTGTAATCGAATGCAGGAATATCATTTTACTTTTTGGTAAAATGGCTCCCGCCGGACCGACATGACCGCAAAGCAGACTCTTTGTCAATCTCCCGACCGGCACGTGGGGACATAGAGGTATTGTCGGCCAAACAGTTTTTCCGCGTTATTTCGACAAAAAGAGTTACGAATTATGGATGTTTTTATAGAAATCGTAATGGTTCGATGAATTGTAACCGAATGCAGCGATATCATTTTACTTTTTGGTAAAATGGCTCCCGCCGGACCGACATGACGGCGAAGATCAAACTTTGTCAATCTCCCGACCGGCACGTGGGGACATAGAGGTATTGTCGGCCAAACAGTTTTTGCGCGTTATTTCGACAAAAAGAGTTACGAATTATGGATGTTTTTATAGAAATCGTAATGGTTCGATGAATTGTAACCGAATGCAGCGATATCATTTTACTTTTTGATAAAATGGCTTCCGCCGGACCGACATGACGGCAAAGATCAAACTTTGTCAATTTCCCGACCGGCACGAGGGGACATAGGAGAATTGTCGGCCAAACAATTTTTCCGCGTTATTTCGATAACAAGAGTTACGAATTATGGATATTTTTATAGAAATCGTAATGGTTCGACGAATTGTAATCGAATGCAGGAATATCATTTTACTTTTTGGTAAAATGGCTCCCGCCGGACCGACCTGACCGCAAAGCAGAAACTTTGTCAATCTCCCGACCGGCACGTGGGGACATAGAGGTATTGTCGGCCAAACAGTTTTTCCGCGTTGTTTCGACAAAAAGAGTTACGAATTATGGATGTTTTTATAGAAATCGTAATGGTTCGATGAATTGTAACCGAATGCAGCGATATCATTTTACTTTTTGATAAAATGGCTCCCGCCGGACCGACATGACGGCGAAGATCAAACTTTGTCAATCTCCCGACCGGCACGAGGGGACATAGAGGTATTGTCGGCCAAACAGTTTTTCCGCGTTATTTCGACAAAAAGAGTTACGAATTATGGATGTTTTTATAGAAATCGTAATGGTTCGATGAATTGTAACCGAATGCAGCGATATCATTTTACTTTTTGATAAAATGGCTCCCGCCGGACCGACATGACGGCAAAGATCAAACTTTGTCAATTTCCCGACCGGCACGAGGGGACATAGGAGAATTGTCGGCCAAACAATTTTTCCGCGTTATTTCGATAACAAGAGTTACGAATTATGGATATTTTTATAGAAATCGTAATGGTTCGACGAATTGTAACCGAATGCAGCGATATCATTTTACTTTTTGATAAAATGGCTCCCGCCGGACCGACATGACGGCGAAGATCAAACTTTGTCAATCTCCCGACCGGCACGTGGGGACATAGAGGTATTGTCGGCCAAACAGTTTTTGCGCGTTATTTCGACAAAAAGAGTTACGAATTATGGATGTTTTTATAGAAATCGTAATGGTTCGATGAATTGTAACCGAATGCAGCGATATCATTTTACTTTTTGATAAAATGGCTCCCGCCGGACCGACATGACGGCAAAGATCAAACTTTGTCAATTTCCCGACCGGCACGAGGGGACATAGGAGAATTGTCGGCCAAACAATTTTTCCGCGTTATTTCGATAACAAGAGTTACGAATTATGGATATTTTTATAGAAATCGTAATGGTTCGACGAATTGTAATCGAATGCAGGAATATCATTTTACTTTTTGGTAAAATGGCTCCCGCCGGACCGACATGACCGCAAAGCAGAAACTTTGTCAATCTCCCGACCGGCACGTGGGGACATAGAGGTATTGTCGGTCAAACAGTTTTTCCGCGTTGTTTCGACAAAAAGAGTTACGAATTATGGATGTTTTTATAGAAATCGTAATGGTTCGATGAATTGTAACCGAATGCAGCGATATCATTTTACTTTTTGATAAAATGGCTCCCGCCGGACCGGCATGACGGCGAGGATCAAACTTTGCCAATCTCCCGACCGGCACGAGGGGACATAGAGGTATTGTCGGCCAAACAGTTTTTCCGCGTTATTTCGACAAAAAGAGTTACGAATTATGGATGTTTTTATAGAAATCGTAATGGTTCGATGAATTGTAACCGAATGCAGCGATATCATTTTACTTTTTGGTAAAATGGCTCCCGCCGGACCGACATGACCGCAAAGCAGACACTTTGTCAATCTCCCGACCGGCACGTGGGGACATAGAGGTATTGTCGGCCAAACAGCTTTTCCGCGTTGTTTCGACAAAAAGAGTTACGAATTATGGATGTTTTTATAGAAATCGTAATCGTTCGATGAATTGTATCCGAATGCGGTGATATCATTTTACTTTTTGATAAAATGGCTCCCGCCGGACCGACATGACGGCAAAGATCAAGCTTTGTCAATCTCCCGACCGGCACGTGGGGACATAGAGGTATTGCCGGCCAAACAGTTTTTCCGCGTTATTTCGACAAAAAGAGTTACGAATTATGGATGTTTTTATAGAAATCGTAATGGTTCGATGAATTGTAACCGAATGCAGCGATATCATTTTACTTTTTGATAAAATGGCTCCCGCCGGACCGACATGACGGCAAAGATCAAACTTTGTCAATTTCCCGACCGGCACGAGGGGACATAGGAGAATTGTCGGCCAAACAATTTTTCCGCTTTATTTCGATAACAAGAGTTACGAATTATGGATATTTTTATAGAAATCGTAATGGTTCGACGAATTGTAATCGAATGCAGGAATATCATTTTACTTTTTGGTAAAATGGCTCCCGCCGGACCGACATGACCGCAAAGCAGAAACTTTGTCAATCTCCCGACCGGCACGTGGGGACATAGAGGTATTGTCGGCCAAACAGTTTTTCCGCGTTGTTTCGACAAAAAGAGTTACGAATTATGGATGTTTTTATAGAAATCGTAATGGTTCGATGAATTGTAACCGAATGCAGCGATATCATTTTACTTTTTGATAAAATGGCTCCCGCCGGACCGACATGACGGCAAAGATCAAACTTTGTCAATTTCCCGACCGGCACAAGGGGACATAGGAGAATTGTCGGCCAAACAATTTTTCCGCGTTATTTCGACAAAAAGAGTTACGAATTATGGATGTTTTTATAGAAATCGTAATGGTTCGATGAATTGTAACCGAATGCAGCGATATCATTTTACTTTTTGATAAAATGGCTCCCGCCGGACCGACATGACGGCAAAGATCAAACTTTGTCAATTTCCCGACCGGCACGAGGGGACATAGGAGAATTGTCGGCCAAACAATTTTTCCGCGTTATTTCGATAACAAGAGTTACGAATTATGGATATTTTTATAGAAATCGTAATGGTTCGACGAATTGTAACCGAATGCAGCGATATCATTTTACTTTTTGATAAAATGGCTCCCGCCGGACCGACATGACGGCGAAGATCAAACTTTGTCAATCTCCCGACCGGCACGTGGGGACATAGAGGTATTGTCGGCCAAACAGTTTTTGCGCGTTATTTCGACAAAAAGAGTTACGAATTATGGATGTTTTTATAGAAATCGTAATGGTTCGATGAATTGTAACCGAATGCAGCGATATCATTTTACTTTTTGATAAAATGGCTCCCGCCGGACCGACATGACGGCAAAGATCAAACTTTGTCAATTTCCCGACCGGCACGAGGGGACATAGGAGAATTGTCGGCCAAACAATTTTTCCGCGTTATTTCGATAACAAGAGTTACGAATTATGGATATTTTTATAGAAATCGTAATGGTTCGACGAATTGTAATCGAATGCAGGAATATCATTTTACTTTTTGGTAAAATGGCTCCCGCCGGACCGACATGACCGCAAAGCAGAAACTTTGTCAATCTCCCGACCGGCACGTGGGGACATAGAGGTATTGTCGGTCAAACAGTTTTTCCGCGTTGTTTCGACAAAAAGAGTTACGAATTATGGATGTTTTTATAGAAATCGTAATGGTTCGATGAATTGTAACCGAATGCAGCGATATCATTTTACTTTTTGATAAAATGGCTCCCGCCGGACCGGCATGACGGCGAGGATCAAACTTTGCCAATCTCCCGACCGGCACGAGGGGACATAGAGGTATTGTCGGCCAAACAGTTTTTCCGCGTTATTTCGACAAAAAGAGTTACGAATTATGGATGTTTTTATAGAAATCGTAATGGTTCGATGAATTGTAACCGAATGCAGCGATATCATTTTACTTTTTGATAAAATGGCTCCCGCCGGACCGACATGACGGCAAAGATCAAACTTTGTCAATTTCCCGACCGGCACGAGGGGACATAGGAGAATTGTCGGCCAAACAATTTTTCCGCGTTATTTCGAAAACAAGATTTACGAATGATGGATATTTTTATAGAAATCGTAATGGTTCGACGAATTGTAATCGAATGCAGGAATATCATTTTACTTTTTGGTAAAATGGCTCCCGCCGGACCGACATGACCGCAAAGCAGAAACTTTGTCAATCTCCCGACCGGCACGTAGGGACATAGAGGTATTGTCGGCCAAACGGTTTTTCCGCGTTGTTTCGACAAAAAGAGTTACGAATTATGGATGTTTTTATAGAAATCGTAATGGTTCGATGAATTGTAACCGAATGCAGCGATATCATTTTACTTTTTGATAAAATGGCTCCCGCCGGACCGACATGACGGCGAAGATCAAACTTTGTCAATCTCCCGACCGGCACGAGGGGACATAGAGGTATTGTCGGCCAAACAGTTTTTCCGCGTTGTTTCGACAAAAAGAGTTACGAATTATGGATGTTTTTATAGAAATCGTAATGGTTCGATGAATTGTAACCGAATGCAGCGATATCATTTTACTTTTTGATAAAATGGCTCCCGCCGGACCGACATGACCGCAAAGATCAAACTTTGTCAATCTCCCGACCGGCACGAGGGGACATAGAGGTATTGTCGGCCAAACAGTTTTTCCGCGTTGTTTCGACAAAAAGAGTTACGAATTATGGATGTTTTTATAGAAATCGTAATGGTTCGATGAATTGTAACCGAATGCAGCGATATCATTTTACTTTTTGGTAAAATGGCTCCCGCCGGACCGACATGACGGCGAAGATCAAACTTTGTCAATCTCCGGACCGGCACGTGGGGACATAGAGGTATTGTCGGCCAAACAGTTTTTGCGCGTTATTTCGACAAAAAGAGTTACGAATTATGGATGTTTTTATAGAAATCGTAATGGTTCGATGAATTGTAACCGAATGCAGCGATATCATTTTACTTTTTGATAAAATGGCTTCCGCCGGACCGACATGACGGCAAAGATCAAACTTTGTCAATTTCCCGACCGGCACGAAGGGACATAGGAGAATTGTCGGCCAAACAATTTTTCCGCGTTATTTCGATAACAAGAGTTACGAATTATGGATATTTTTATAGAAATCGTAATGGTTAGACGAATTGTAATCGAATGCAGGAATATCATTTTACTTTTTGGTAAAATGGCTCCCGCCGGACCGACCTGACCGCAAAGCAGAAACTTTGTCAATCTCCCGACCGGCACGTGGGGACATAGAGGTATTGTCGGCCAAACAGTTTTTCCGCGTTGTTTCGACAAAAAGAGTTACGAATTATGGATGTTTTTATAGAAATCGTAATGGTTCGATGAATTGTAACCGAATGCAGCGATATCATTTTACTTTTTGATAAAATGGCTCCCGCCGGACCGACATGACGGCGAAGATCAAACTTTGTCAATCTCCCGACCGGCACGAGGGGACATAGAGGTATTGTCGGCCAAACAGTTTTTCCGCGTTATTTCGACAAAAAGAGTTACGAATTATGGATGTTTTTATAGAAATCGTAATGGTTCGATGAATTGTAACCGAATGCAGCGATATCATTTTACTTTTTGGTAAAATGGCTCCCGCCGGACCGACATGACGGCGAAGATCAAACTTTGTCAATCTCCCGACCGGCACGTGGGGATATAGAGGTATTGTCGGCCAAACAGCTTTTCCGCGTTGTTTCGACAAAAAGAGTTACGAATTATGGATGTTTTTATAGAAATCGTAATCGTTCGATGAATTTTATCCGAATGCAGTGATATCATTTTACTTTTTGATAAAATGGCTCCCGCCGGACCGACATGACGGCAAAGATCAAGCTTTGTCAATCTCCCGACCGGCACGTGGGGACATAGAGGTATTGTCGGCCAAACAGTTTTTCCGCGTTATTTCGACAAAAAGAGTTACGAATTATGGATGTTTTTATAGAAATCGTAATGGTTCGATGAATTGTAACCGAATGCAGCGATATCATTTTACTTTTTGATAAAATGGCTCCCGCCGGACCGACATGACGGCAAAGATCAAACTTTGTCAATTTCCCGACCGGCACGAGGGGACATAGGAGAATTGTCGGCCAAACAATTTTTCCGCGTTATTTCGATAACAAGAGTTACGAATTATGGATATTTTTATAGAAATCGTAATGGTTCGACGAATTGTAACCGAATGCAGCGATATCATTTTACTTTTTGATAAAATGGCTCCCGCCGGACCGACATGACGGCGAAGATCAAACTTTGTCAATCTCCCGACCGGCACGTGGGGACATAGAGGTATTGTCGGCCAAACAGTTTTTGCGCGTTATTTCGACAAAAGGAGTTACGAATTATGGATGTTTTTATAGAAATCGTAATGGTTCGATGAATTGTAACCGAATGCAGCGATATCATTTTACTTTTTGATAAAATGGCTCCCGCCGGACCGACATGACGGCAAAGATCAAACTTTGTCAATTTCCCGACCGGCACGAGGGGACATAGGAGAATTGTCGGCCAAACAATTTTTCCGCGTTATTTCGATAACAAGAGTTACGAATTATGGATATTTTTATAGAAATCGTAATGGTTCGACGAATTGTAATCGAATGCAGGAATATCATTTTACTTTTTGGTAAAATGGCTCCCGCCGGACCGACATGACCGCAAAGCAGAAACTTTGTCAATCTCCCGACCGGCACGTGGGGACATAGAGGTATTGTCGGTCAAACAGTTTTTCCGCGTTGTTTCGACAAAAAGAGTTACGAATTATGGATGTTTTTATAGAAATCGTAATGGTTCGATGAATTGTAACCGAATGCAGCGATATCATTTTACTTTTTGATAAAATGGCTCCCGCCGGACCGACATGACGGCAAAGATCAAACTTTGTCAATTTCCCGACCGGCACGAGGGGACATAGGAGAATTGTCGGCCAAACAATTTTTCCGCGTTATTTCGATAACAAGAGTTACGAATTATGGATATTTTTATAGAAATCGTAATGGTTCGACGAATTGTAATCGAATGCAGGAATATCATTTTACTTTTTGGTAAAATGGCTCCCGCCGGACCGACATGACCGCAAAGCAGAAACTTTGTCAATCTCCCGACCGGCACGTGGGGACATAGAGGTATTGTCGGCCAAACAGTTTTTCCGCGTTGTTTCGACAAAAAGAGTTACGAATTATGGATGTTTTTATAGAAATCGTAATGGTTCGATGAATTGTAACCGAATGCAGCGATATCATTTTACTTTTTGATAAAATGGCTCCCGCCGGACCGACATGACGGCAAAGATCAAACTTTGTCAATTTCCCGACCGGCACGAGGGGACATAGGAGAATTGTCGGCCAAACAATTTTTCCGCGTTATTTCGACAAAAAGAGTTACGAATTATGGATGTTTTTATAGAAATCGTAATGGTTCGATGAATTGTAACCGAATGCAGCGATATCATTTTACTTTTTGATAAAATGGCTCCCGCCGGACCGACATGACGGCGAAGATCAAACTTTGTCAATCTCCCGACCGGCACGAGGGGACATAGAGGTATTGTCGGCCAAACAGTTTTTCCGCGTTATTTCGACAAAAAGAGTTACGAATTATGGATGTTTTTATAGAAATCGTAATGGTTCGATGAATTGTAACCGAATGCAGCGATATCATTTTACTTTTTGGTAAAATGGCTCCCGCCGGACCGACATGACCGCAAAGCAGACACTTTGTCAATCTCCCGACCGGCACGTGGGGACATAGAGGTATTGTCGGCCAAACAGCTTTTCCGCGTTGTTTCGACAAAAAGAGTTACGAATTATGGATGTTTTTATAGAAATCGTAATCGTTCGATGAATTGTATCCGAATGCAGTGATATCATTTTACTTCTTGATAAAATGGCTCCCGCCGGACCGACATGACGGCAAAGATCAAACTTTGTCAATCTCCCGACCGGCACGTGGGGACATAGAGGTATTGTCGGCCAAACAATTTTTCCGCGTTATTTCGATAACAAGAGTTACGAATTATGGATATTTTTATAGAAATCGTAATGGTTCGACGAATTGTAATCGAATGCAGGAATATCATTTTACTTTTTGGTAAAATGGCTCCCGCCGGACCGACATGACCGCAAAGCAGACTCTTTGTCAATCTCCCGACCGGCACGTGGGGACATAGAGGTATTGTCGGCCAAACAGTTTTTCCGCGTTATTTCGACAAAAAGAGTTACGAATTATGGATGTTTTTATAGAAATCGTAATGGTTCGATGAATTGTAACCGAATGCAGCGATATCATTTTACTTTTTGGTAAAATGGCTCCCGCCGGACCGACATGACGGCGAAGATCAAACTTTGTCAATCTCCCGACCGGCACGTGGGGACATAGAGGTATTGTCGGCCAAACAGTTTTTGCGCGTTATTTCGACAAAAAGAGTTACGAATTATGGATGTTTTTATAGAAATCGTAATGGTTCGATGAATTGTAACCGAATGCAGCGATATCATTTTACTTTTTGATAAAATGGCTTCCGCCGGACCGACATGACGGCAAAGATCAAACTTTGTCAATTTCCCGACCGGCACGAGGGGACATAGGAGAATTGTCGGCCAAACAATTTTTCCGCGTTATTTCGATAACAAGAGTTACGAATTATGGATATTTTTATAGAAATCGTAATGGTTCGACGAATTGTAATCGAATGCAGGAATATCATTTTACTTTTTGGTAAAATGGCTCCCGCCGGACCGACCTGACCGCAAAGCAGAAACTTTGTCAATCTCCCGACCGGCACGTGGGGACATAGAGGTATTGTCGGCCAAACAGTTTTTCCGCGTTGTTTCGACAAAAAGAGTTACGAATTATGGATGTTTTTATAGAAATCGTAATGGTTCGATGAATTGTAACCGAATGCAGCGATATCATTTTACTTTTTGATAAAATGGCTCCCGCCGGACCGACATGACGGCGAAGATCAAACTTTGTCAATCTCCCGACCGGCACGAGGGGACATAGAGGTATTGTCGGCCAAACAGTTTTTCCGCGTTATTTCGACAAAAAGAGTTACGAATTATGGATGTTTTTATAGAAATCGTAATGGTTCGATGAATTGTAACCGAATGCAGCGTTATCATTTTACTTTTTGGTAAAATGACTCCCGCCGGACCGACATGACCGCAAAGCAGACACTTTGTCAATCTCCCGACCGGCACGTGGGGATATAGAGGTATTGTCGGCCAAACAGCTTTTCCGCGTTGTTTCGACAAAAAGAGTTACGAATTATGGATGTTTTTATAGAAATCGTAATCGTTCGATGAATTTTATCCGAATGCAGTGATATCATTTTACTTTTTGATAAAATGGCTCCCGCCGGACCGACATGACGGCAAAGATCAAGCTTTGTCAATCTCCCGACCGGCACGTGGGGACATAGAGGTATTGTCGGCCACACAGTTTTTCCGCGTTATTTCGACAAAAAGAGTTACGAATTATGGATGTTTTTATAGAAATCGTAATGGTTCGATGAATTGTAACCGAATGCAGCGATATCATTTTACTTTTTGATAAAATGGCTCCCGCCGGACCGACATGACGGCAAAGATCAAACTTTGTCAATTTCCCGACCGGCACGAGGGGACATAGGAGAATTGTCGGCCAAACAATTTTTCCGCGTTATTTCGATAACAAGAGTTACGAATTATGGATATTTTTATAGAAATCGTAATGGTTCGACGAATTGTAACCGAATGCAGCGATATCATTTTACTTTTTGATAAAATGGCTCCCGCCGGACCGACATGACGGCGAAGATCAAACTTTGTCAATCTCCCGACCGGCACGTGGGGACATAGAGGTATTGTCGGCCAAACAGTTTTTGCGCGTTATTTCGACAAAAAGAGTTACGAATTATGGATGTTTTTATAGAAATCGTAATGGTTCGATGAATTGTAACCGAATGCAGCGATATCATTTTACTTTTTGATAAAATGGCTCCCGCCGGACCGACATGACGGCAAAGATCAAACTTTGTCAATTTCCCGACCGGCACGAGGGGACATAGGAGAATTGTCGGCCAAACAATTTTTCCGCGTTATTTCGATAACAAGAGTTACGAATTATGGATATTTTTATAGAAATCGTAATGGTTCGACGAATTGTAATCGAATGCAGGAATATCATTTTACTTTTT
The DNA here is from genome assembly GCA_029958995.1 of Bombus sonorus. Taxonomy (NCBI): domain Eukaryota; kingdom Metazoa; phylum Arthropoda; class Insecta; order Hymenoptera; family Apidae; genus Bombus; species Bombus sonorus. Next base: position 198,587 of record JARWAU010000096.1, on the reverse strand, counting down.
GGTAAAATGGCTCCCGCCGGACCGACATGACCGCAAAGCAGAAACTTTGTCAATCTCCCGACCGGCACGTGGGGACATAGAGGTATTGTCGGTCAAACAGTTTTTCCGCGTTGTTTCGACAAAAAGAGTTACGAATTATGGATGTTTTTATAGAAATCGTAATGGTTCGATGAATTGTAACCGAATGCAGCGATATCATTTTACTTTTTGATAAAATGGCTCCCGCCGGACCGGCATGACGGCGAGGATCAAACTTTGCCAATCTCCCGACCGGCACGAGGGGACATAGAGGTATTGTCGGCCAAACAGTTTTTCCGCGTTATTTCGACAAAAAGAGTTACGAATTATGGATGTTTTTATAGAAATCGTAATGGTTCGATGAATTGTAACCGAATGCAGCGATATCATTTTACTTTTTGGTAAAATGGCTCCCGCCGGACCGACATGAAGGCAAAGTTCAAACTTTGTCAATTTCCCGACCGGCACGAGGGGACATAGGAGAATTGTCGGCCAAACAATTTTTCCGCGTTGTTTCGATAACAAGAGTTACGAATTATGGATATTTTTGTAGAAATCGTAATGGTTCGATGAATTGGGACCGAATGCAGCGATATCATTTTACTTTTTGATAAAATGGCTCCCGCCGGACCGACATGACGGCAAAGATCAAACTTTGTCAATCTCCCGACCGGCACGTGGGGACATAGAGGTATTGTCGGCCAAACAGTTTTTGCGCGTTATTTCGACAAAAAGAGTTACGAATTATGGATGTTTTTATAGAAATCGTAATGGTTCGACGAATTGTAATCGAATGCAGGAATATCATTTTACTTTTTGGTAAAATGGCTCCCGCCGGACCGACATGACGGCGAAGATCAAACTTTGTCAATCTCCCGACCGGCACGAGGGGACATAGGAGAATTGTCGGCCAAACAATTTTTCCGCGTTGTTTCGATAACAAGAGTTACGAATTATGGATATTTTTGTAGAAATCGTAATGGTTCGATGAATTGGGACCGAATGCAGCGATATCATTTTACTTTTTGATAAAATGGCTCCCGCCGGACCGACATGACGGCAAAGATCAAACTTTGTCAATCTCCCGACCGGCACGTGGGGACATAGAGGTATTGTCGGCCAAACAGTTTTTGCGCGTTATTTCGACAAAAAGAGTTACGAATTATGGATGTTTTTATAGAAATCGTAATGGTTCGACGAATTGTAACCGAATGCAGCGATATCATTTTACTTTTTGGTAAAATGGCTCCCGCCGGACCGACATGACCGCAAGGCAGACACTTTGTCAATCTCCCGACCGGCACGTGGGGACATAGAGGTATTGTCGGCCAAACAGTTTTTCCGCGTTGTTTCGACAAAAAGAGTTACGAATTATGGATATTTTTATAGAAATCGTAATGGTTCGATGAATTGTAACCGAATGCAGCGATATCATTTTACTTTTTGATAAAATGGCTCCCGCCGGACCGACATGACGGCAAAGATCAAACTTTGTCAATCTCCCGACCGGCACGTGGGGACATAGAGGTATTGTCGGCCAAACAGTTTTTGCGCGTTATTTCGACAAAAAGAGTTACGAATTATGGATGTTTTTATAGAAATCGTAATGGTTCGATGAATTGTAACCGAATGCAGCGATATCATTTTACTTTTTGATAAAATGGCTCCCGCCGGACCGACATGACGGCAAAGATCAAACTTTGTCAATTTCCCGACCGGCACGAGGGGACATAGGAGAATTGTCGGCCAAACAATTTTTCCGCGTTATTTCGATAACAAGAGTTACGAATTATGGATATTTTTATAGAAATCGTAATGGTTCGACGAATTGTAATCGAATGCAGCGATATCATTTTACTTTTTGGTAAAATGGCTCCCGCCGGACCGACATGACCGCAAAGCAGACACTTTGTCAATCTTCCGACCGGCACGTGGGGACATAGAGGTATTGTCGGCCAAACAGCTTTTCCGCGTTGTTTCGACAAAAAGAGTTACGAATTATGGATGTTTTTATAGAAATCGTAATGGTTCGATGAATTGTATCCGAATGCAGCGATATCATTTTACTTTTTGATAAAATGGCTCCCGCCGGACCGACATGACGGCAAAGATCAAACTTTGTCAATCTCCCGACCGGCACGTGGGGACATAGAGGTATTGTCGGCCAAACAGTTTTTGCGCGTTATTTCGACAAAAAGAGTTACGAATTATGGATGTTTTTATAGAAATCGTAATGGTTCGATGAATTGTAACCGAATGCAGCGATATCATTTTACTTTTTGATAAAATGGCTGCCGCCGGACCGACATGACGGCAAAGTTCAAACTTTGTCAATCTCCCGACCGGCACGTGGGGACATAGAGGTATTGTCGGCCAAACAGTTTTTCCGCGTTGTTTCGACAAACAGAGTTACGAATTATGGATATTTTTATAGAAATCGTAATGGTTCGATGAATTGTAACCGAATGCAGCGATATCATTTTACTTTTTGATAAAATGGCTGCCGCCGGACCGACATGATTGCAAAGTTCAAACTTTGTCAATGTCCCGACCGGCACGAGGGGACATAGGAGAATTGTCGGCCAAACAATTTTTCCGCGTTGCTTCGATAACAAGAGTTACGAATTATGGATATTTTTATAGAAATCGTAATGGTTCGACGAATTGTAATCGAATGCAGCGATATCATTTTACTTTTTGGTAAAATGGCTCCCGCCGGGCCGACATGACCACAAAGCAGACACTTTGTCAATCTCCCGACCGGCACGTGGGGACATAGAGGTATTGTCGGCCAAACAATTTTTCCGCGTTATTTCGATAACAAGAGTTACGAATTATGGATATTTTTATAGAAATCGTAATGGTTCGATGAATTGTATCCGAATGCAGCGATATCATTTTACTTTTTGATAAAATGGCTCCCGCCGGACAGACATGACCGCAAAGCAGACACTTTGTCAATCTTCCGACCGGAACGTGGGGACATAGAGGTATTGTCGGCCAAACAGCTTTTCCGCGTTGTTTCGACAAAAAGAGTTACGAATTATGGATGTTTTTATAGAAATCGTAATGGTTCGATGAATTGTATCCGAATGCAGCGATATCATTTTACTTTTTGATAAAATGGCTCCCGCCGGACCGACATGACGGCAAAGATCAAACTTTGTCAATCTCCCGACCGGCACGTGGGGACATAGAGGTATTGTCGGCCAAACAGTTTTTGCGCGTTATTTCGACAAAAAGAGTTACGAATTATGGATGTTTTTATAGAAATCGTAATGGTTCGATGAATTGTAACCGAATGCAGCGATATCATTTTACTTTTTGGTAAAATGGCTCCCGCCGGGCCGACATGACCGCAAAGCAGACACTTTGTCAATCTCCCGACCGGCACGTGGGGACATAGAGGTATTGTCGGCCAAACAATTTTTCCGCGTTATTTCGATAACAAGAGTTACGAATTATGGATATTTTTATAGAAATCGTAATGGTTCGACGAATTGTAATCGAATGCAGGAATATCATTTTACTTTTTGGTAAAATGGCTCCCGCCGGACCGACATGACCGCAAAGCAGACACTTTGTCAATCTCCCGACCGGCACGTGGGGACATAGAGGTATTGTCGGCCAAACAGCTTTTCCGCGTTGTTTCGACAAAAAGAGTTACGAATTATGGATGTTTTTATAGAAATCGTAATGGTTCGATGAATTGTATCCGAATGCAGCGATATCATTTTACTTTTTGATAAAATGGCTCCCGCCGGACAGACATGACCGCAAAGCAGACACTTTGTCAATCTTCCGACCGGCACGTGGGGACATAGAGGTATTGTCGGCCAAACAGCTTTTCCGCGTTGTTTCGACAAAAAGAGTTACGAATTATGGTTGTTTTTATAGAAATCGTAATGGTTCGATGAATTGTATCCGAATGCAGCGATATCATTTTACTTTTTGATAAAATGGCTCCCGCCGGACCGACATGACGGCAAAGATCAAACTTTGTCAATCTCCCGACCGGCACGTGGGGACATAGAGGTATTGTCGGCCAAACAGTTTTTCCGCGTTATTTCGACAAAAAGAGTTACGAACTATGGATGTTTTTATAGAAATCGTAATGGTTCGACGAATTGTAATCGAATGCAGGAATATCATTTTACTTTTTGGTAAAATGGCTCCCGCCGGACCGACATGACCGCAAAGCAGACACTTTGTCAATCTCCCGACCGGCACGTGGGGACATAGAGGTATTGTCGGCCAAACAGCTTTTCCGCGTTGTTTCGACAAAAAGAGTTACGAATTATGGATGTTTTTATAGAAATCGTAATGGTTCGATGAATTGTATCCGAATGCAGCGATATCATTTTACTTTTTGATAAAATGGCTCCCGCCGGACCGACATGACGGCAAAGATCAAACTTTGTCAATCTCCCGACCGGCACGTGGGGACATAGAGGTATTGTCGGCCAAACTGTTTTTGCGCGTTATTTCGACAAAAAGAGTTACGAATTATGGATGTTTTTATAGAAATCGTAATGGTTCGATGAATTGTAACCGAATGCAGCGATATCATTTTACTTTTTGATAAAATGGCTGCCGGCGGACCGACATGACGGCAAAGTTCAAACTTTGTCAATCTCCCGACCGGCACGTGGGGACATAGAGGTATTGTCGGCCAAACAGTTTTTCCGCGTTGTTTCGACAAACAGAGTGACGAATTATGGATGTTTTTATAGAAATCGTAATGGTTCGATGAATTGTAACCGAATGCAGCGATATCATTTTACTGTTTGATAAAGTGGCTGCCGCCGGACCGACATGATGGCAAAGTTCAAACTTTGTCAATTTCCCGACCGGTACGAGGGGACATAGGAGAATTGTCGGCCAAACAATTTTTCCGCGTTGTTTCGATAACAAGAGTTACGAATTATGGATATTTTTATAGAAATCGTAATGGTTCGACGAATTGTAATCGAATGCAGCGATATCATTTTACTTTTTGGTAAAATGGCTCCCGCCGGGCCGACATGACCGCAAAGCAGACACTTTGTCAATCTCCCGACCGGCACGTGGGGACATAGAGGTATTGTCGGCCAAACAGCTTTTCCGCGTTGTTTCGACAAAAAGAGTTACGAATTATGGATGTTTTTATAGAAATCGTAATCGTTCGATGAATTGTATCCGAATGCAGTGATATCATTTTACTTTTTGATAAAATGGCTCCCGCCGGACCGACATGACGGCAAAGATCAAACTTTGTCAATCTCCCGACCGGCACGTGGGGACATAGAGGTATTGTCGGCCAAACAGTTTTTGCGCGTTGTTTCGACAAACAGAGTGACGAATTATGGATGTTTTTATAGAAATCGTAATGGTTCGATGAATTGTAACCGAATGCAGCGATATCATTTTACTGTTTGATAAAGTGGCTGCCGCCGGACCGACATGATGGCAAAGTTCAAACTTTGTCAATTTCCCGACCGGTACGAGGGGACATAGGAGAATTGTCGGCCAAACAATTTTTCCGCGTTGTTTCGATAACAAGAGTTACGAATTATGGATATTTTTATAGAAATCGTAATGGTTCGACGAATTGTAATCGAATGCAGCGATATCATTTTACTTTTTGGTAAAATGGCTCCCGCCGGGCCGACATGACCGCAAAGCAGACACTTTGTCAATCTCCCGACCGGCACGTGGGGACATAGAGGTATTGTCGGCCAAACAATTTTTCCGCGTTATTTCGATAACAAGAGTTACGAATTATGGATATTTTTATAGAAATCGTAATGGTTCGACGAATTGTAATCGAATGCAGGAATATCATTTTACTTTTTGGTAAAATGGCTCCCGTCGGACCGACATGACCGCAAAGCAGACACTTTGTCAATCTCCCGACCGGCACGTGGGGACATAGAGGTATTGTCGGCCAAACAGCTTTTCCGCGTTGTTTCGACAAAAAGAGTTACGAATTATGGATGTTTTTATAGAAATCGTAATGGTTCGATGAATTGTATCCGAATGCAGCGATATCATTTTACTTTTTGATAAAATGGCTCCCGCCGGACAGACATGACCGCAAAGCAGACACTTTGTCAATCTCCCGACCGGCACGTGGGGACATAGAGGTATTGTCGGCCAAACAGTTTTTCCGCGTTGTTTCGACAAAAAGAGTTACGAATTATGGATGTTTTTATAGAAATCGTAATGGTTCGATGAATTGTAACCGAATGCAGCGATATCATTTTACTTTTTGATAAAATGGCTCCCGCCGGACCGACATGACGGCAAAGATCAAACTTTGTCAATCTCCCGACCGGCACGTGGGGACATAGAGGTATTGTCGGCCAAACAATTTTTCCGCGTTATTTCGATAACAAGAGTTACGAATTATGGATATTTTTATAGAAATCGTAATGGTTCGACGAATTGTAATCGAATGCAGGAATATCATTTTACTTTTTGGTAAAATGGCTCCCGCCGGACCGACATGACCGCAAAGCAGACTCTTTGTCAATCTCCCGACCGGCACGTGGGGACATAGAGGTATTGTCGGCCAAACAGTTTTTCCGCGTTATTTCGACAAAAAGAGTTACGAATTATGGATGTTTTTATAGAAATCGTAATGGTTCGATGAATTGTAACCGAATGCAGCGATATCATTTTACTTTTTGGTAAAATGGCTCCCGCCGGACCGACATGACGGCGAAGATCAAACTTTGTCAATCTCCCGACCGGCACGTGGGGACATAGAGGTATTGTCGGCCAAACAGTTTTTGCGCGTTATTTCGACAAAAAGAGTTACGAATTATGGATGTTTTTATAGAAATCGTAATGGTTCGATGAATTGTAACCGAATGCAGCGATATCATTTTACTTTTTGATAAAATGGCTTCCGCCGGACCGACATGACGGCAAAGATCAAACTTTGTCAATTTCCCGACCGGCACGAGGGGACATAGGAGAATTGTCGGCCAAACAATTTTTCCGCGTTATTTCGATAACAAGAGTTACGAATTATGGATATTTTTATAGAAATCGTAATGGTTCGACGAATTGTAATCGAATGCAGGAATATCATTTTACTTTTTGGTAAAATGGCTCCCGCCGGACCGACCTGACCGCAAAGCAGAAACTTTGTCAATCTCCCGACCGGCACGTGGGGACATAGAGGTATTGTCGGCCAAACAGTTTTTCCGCGTTGTTTCGACAAAAAGAGTTACGAATTATGGATGTTTTTATAGAAATCGTAATGGTTCGATGAATTGTAACCGAATGCAGCGATATCATTTTACTTTTTGATAAAATGGCTCCCGCCGGACCGACATGACGGCGAAGATCAAACTTTGTCAATCTCCCGACCGGCACGAGGGGACATAGAGGTATTGTCGGCCAAACAGTTTTTCCGCGTTATTTCGACAAAAAGAGTTACGAATTATGGATGTTTTTATAGAAATCGTAATGGTTCGATGAATTGTAACCGAATGCAGCGATATCATTTTACTTTTTGGTAAAATGGCTCCCGCCGGACCGACATGACCGCAAAGCAGACACTTTGTCAATCTCCCGACCGGCACGTGGGGATATAGAGGTATTGTCGGCCAAACAGCTTTTCCGCGTTGTTTCGACAAAAAGAGTTACGAATTATGGATGTTTTTATAGAAATCGTAATGGTTCGATGAATTGTAACCGAATGCAGCGATATCATTTTACTTTTTGATAAAATGGCTCCCGCCGGACCGACATGACGGCAAAGATCAAACTTTGTCAATCTCCCGACCGGCACGTGGGGACATAGAGGTATTGTCGGCCAAACTGTTTTTGCGCGTTATTTCGACAAAAAGAGTTACGAATTATGGATGTTTTTATAGAAATCGTAATGGTTCGATGAATTGTAACCGAATGCAGCGATATCATTTTACTTTTTGATAAAATGGCTGCCGGCGGACCGACATGACGGCAAAGTTCAAACTTTGTCAATCTCCCGACCGGCACGTGGGGACATAGAGGTATTGTCGGCCAAACAGTTTTTCCGCGTTGTTTCGACAAACAGAGTGACGAATTATGGATGTTTTTATAGAAATCGTAATGGTTCGATGAATTGTAACCGAATGCAGCGATATCATTTTACTGTTTGATAAAGTGGCTGCCGCCGGACCGACATGATGGCAAAGTTCAAACTTTGTCAATTTCCCGACCGGTACGAGGGGACATAGGAGAATTGTCGGCCAAACAATTTTTCCGCGTTGTTTCGATAACAAGAGTTACGAATTATGGATATTTTTATAGAAATCGTAATGGTTCGACGAATTGTAATCGAATGCAGCGATATCATTTTACTTTTTGGTAAAATGGCTCCCGCCGGGCCGACATGACCGCAAAGCAGACGCTTTGTCAATCTCCCGACCGGCACGTGGGGACATAGAGGTATTGTCGGCCAAACAATTTTTCCGCGTTATTTCGATAACAAGAGTTACGAATTATGGATATTTTTATAGAAATCGTAATGGTTCGACGAATTGTAATCGAATGCAGGAATATCATTTTACTTTTTGGTAAAATGGCTCCCGTCGGACCGACATGACCGCAAAGCAGACACTTTGTCAATCTCCCGACCGGCACGTGGGGACATAGAGGTATTGTCGGCCAAACAGCTTTTCCGCGTTGTTTCGACAAAAAGAGTTACGAATTATGGATGTTTTTATAGAAATCGTAATGGTTCGATGAATTGTATCCGAATGCAGCGATATCATTTTACTTTTTGATAAAATGGCTCCCGCCGGACAGACATGACCGCAAAGCAGACACTTTGTCAATCTCCCGACCGGCACGTGGGGACATAGAGTTATTGTCGGCCAAACAGTTTTTCCGCGTTGTTTCGACAAAAAGAGTTACGAATTATGGATGTTTTTATAGAAATCGTAATGGTTCGATGAATTGTAACCGAATGCAGCGATATCATTTTACTTTTTGATAAAATGGCTCCCGCCGGACCGACATGACGGCAAAGATCAAACTTTGTCAATCTCCCGACCGGCACGTGGGGACATAGAGGTATTGTCGGCCAAACAATTTTTCCGCGTTATTTCGATAACAAGAGTTACGAATTATGGATATTTTTATAGAAATCGTAATGGTTCGACGAATTGTAATCGAATGCAGGAATATCATTTTACTTTTTGGTAAAATGGCTCCCGCCGGACCGACATGACCGCAAAGCAGACTCTTTGTCAATCTCCCGACCGGCACGTGGGGACATAGAGGTATTGTCGGCCAAACAGTTTTTCCGCGTTATTTCGACAAAAAGAGTTACGAATTATGGATGTTTTTATAGAAATCGTAATGGTTCGATGAATTGTAACCGAATGCAGCGATATCATTTTACTTTTTGGTAAAATGGCTCCCGCCGGACCGACATGACGGCGAAGATCAAACTTTGTCAATCTCCCGACCGGCACGTGGGGACATAGAGGTATTGTCGGCCAAACAGTTTTTGCGCGTTATTTCGACAAAAAGAGTTACGAATTATGGATGTTTTTATAGAAATCGTAATGGTTCGATGAATTGTAACCGAATGCAGCGATATCATTTTACTTTTTGATAAAATGGCTTCCGCCGGACCGACATGACGGCAAAGATCAAACTTTGTCAATTTCCCGACCGGCACGAGGGGACATAGGAGAATTGTCGGCCAAACAATTTTTCCGCGTTATTTCGATAACAAGAGTTACGAATTATGGATATTTTTATAGAAATCGTAATGGTTCGACGAATTGTAATCGAATGCAGGAATATCATTTTACTTTTTGGTAAAATGGCTCCCGCCGGACCGACCTGACCGCAAAGCAGAAACTTTGTCAATCTCCCGACCGGCACGTGGGGACATAGAGGTATTGTCGGCCAAACAGTTTTTCCGCGTTGTTTCGACAAAAAGAGTTACGAATTATGGATGTTTTTATAGAAATCGTAATGGTTCGATGAATTGTAACCGAATGCAGCGATATCATTTTACTTTTTGGTAAAATGGCTCCCGCCGGACCGACATGACGGCAAAGATCAAACTTTGTCAATTTCCCGACCGGCACGAGGGGACATAGGAGAATTGTCGGCCAAACAATTTTTCCGCGTTATTTCGATAACAAGAGTTACGAATTATGGATATTTTTATAGAAATCGTAATGGTTCGACGAATTGTAACCGAATGCAGCGATATCATTTTACTTTTTGATAAAATGGCTCCCGCCGGACCGACATGACGGCGAAGATCAAACTTTGTCAATCTCCCGACCGGCACGTGGGGACATAGAGGTATTGTCGGCCAAACAGTTTTTGCGCGTTATTTCGACAAAAAGAGTTACGAATTATGGATGTTTTTATAGAAATCGTAATGGTTCGATGAATTGTAACCGAATGCAGCGATATCATTTTACTTTTTGATAAAATGGCTCCCGCCGGACCGACATGACGGCAAAGATCAAACTTTGTCAATTTCCCGACCGGCACGAGGGGACATAGGAGAATTGTCGGCCAAACAATTTTTCCGCGTTATTTCGATAACAAGAGTTACGAATTATGGATATTTTTATAGAAATCGTAATGGTTCGACGAATTGTAATCGAATGCAGGAATATCATTTTACTTTTTGGTAAAATGGCTCCCGCCGGACCGACATGACCGCAAAGCAGAAACTTTGTCAATCTCCCGACCGGCACGTGGGGACATAGAGGTATTGTCGGTCAAACAGTTTTTCCGCGTTGTTTCGACAAAAAGAGTTACGAATTATGGATGTTTTTATAGAAATCGTAATGGTTCGATGAATTGTAACCGAATGCAGCGATATCATTTTACTTTTTGATAAAATGGCTCCCGCCGGACCGGCATGACGGCGAGGATCAAACTTTGCCAATCTCCCGACCGGCACGAGGGGACATAGAGGTATTGTCGGCCAAACAGTTTTTCCGCGTTATTTCGACAAAAAGAGTTACGAATTATGGATGTTTTTATAGAAATCGTAATGGTTCGATGAATTGTAACCGAATGCAGCGATATCATTTTACTTTTTGGTAAAATGGCTCCCGCCGGACCGACATGAAGGCAAAGTTCAAACTTTGTCAATTTCCCGACCGGCACGAGGGGACATAGGAGAATTGTCGGCCAAACAATTTTTCCGCGTTGTTTCGATAACAAGAGTTACGAATTATGGATATTTTTGTAGAAATCGTAATGGTTCGATGAATTGGGACCGAATGCAGCGATATCATTTTACTTTTTGATAAAATGGCTCCCGCCGGACCGACATGACGGCAAAGATCAAACTTTGTCTATCTCCCGACCGGCACGTGGGGACATAGAGGTATTGTCGGCCAAACAGTTTTTGCGCGTTATTTCGACAAAAAGAGTTACGAATTATGGATGTTTTTATAGAAATCGTAATGGTTCGACGAATTGTAATCGAATGCAGGAATATCATTTTACTTTTTGGTAAAATGGCTCCCGCCGGACCGACATGACGGCGAAGATCAAACTTTGTCAATCTCCCGACCGGCACGAGGGGACATAGGAGAATTGTCGGCCAAACAATTTTTCCGCGTTGTTTCGATAACAAGAGTTACGAATTATGGATATTTTTGTAGAAATCGTAATGGTTCGATGAATTGGGACCGAATGCAGCGATATCATTTTACTTTTTGATAAAATGGCTCCCGCCGGACCGACATGACGGCAAAGATCAAACTTTGTCAATCTCCCGACCGGCACGTGGGGACATAGAGGTATTGTCGGCCAAACAGTTTTTGCGCGTTATTTCGACAAAAAGAGTTACGAATTATGGATGTTTTTATAGAAATCGTAATGGTTCGACGAATTGTAACCGCATGCAGCGATATCATTTTACTTTTTGGTAAAATGGCTCCCGCCGGACCGACATGACCGCAAGGCAGACACTTTGTCAATCTCCCGACCGGCACGTGGGGACATAGAGGTATTGTCGGCCAAACAGTTTTTCCGCGTTGTTTCGACAAAAAGAGTTACGAATTATGGATGTTTTTATAGAAATCGTAATGGTTCGATGAATTGTAACCGAATGCAGCGATATCATTTTACTTTTTGATAAAATGGCTCCCGCCGGACCGACATGACGGCAAAGATCAAACTTTGTCAATCTCCCGACCGGCACGTGGGGACATAGAGGTATTGTCGGCCAAACAGTTTTTGCGCGTTATTTCGACAAAAAGAGTTACGAATTATGGATGTTTTTATAGAAATCGTAATGGTTCGATGAATTGTAACCGAATGCAGCGATATCATTTTACTTTTTGATAAAATGGCTCCCGCCGGACCGACATGACGGCAAAGATCAAACTTTGTCAATTTCCCGACCGGCACGAGGGGACATAGGAGAATTGTCGGCCAAACAATTTTTCCGCGTTATTTCGATAACAAGAGTTACGAATTATGGATATTTTTATAGAAATCGTAATGGTTCGACGAATTGTAATCGAATGCAGCGATATCATTTTACTTTTTGGTAAAATGGCTCCCGCCGGACCGACATGACCGCAAAGCAGACACTTTGTCAATCTTCCGACCGGCACGTGGGGACATAGAGGTATTGTCGGCCAAACAGCTTTTCCGCGTTGTTTCGACAAAAAGAGTTACGAATTATGGATGTTTTTATAGAAATCGTAATGGTTCGATGAATTGTATCCGAATGCAGCGATATCATTTTACTTTTTGATAAAATGGCTCCCGCCGGACCGACATGACGGCAAAGATCAAACTTTGTCAATCTCCCGACCGGCACGTGGGGACATAGAGGTATTGTCGGCCAAACAGTTTTTGCGCGTTATTTCGACAAAAAGAGTTACGAATTATGGATGTTTTTATAGAAATCGTAATGGTTCGATGAATTGTAACCGAATGCAGCGATATCATTTTACTTTTTGATAAAATGGCTGCCGCCGGACCGACATGACGGCAAAGTTCAAACTTTGTCAATCTCCCGACCGGCACGTGGGGACATAGAGGTATTGTCGGCCAAACAGTTTTTCCGCGTTGTTTCGACAAACAGAGTTACGAATTATGGATATTTTTATAGAAATCGTAATGGTTCGATGAATTGTATCCGAATGCAGCGATATCATTTTACTTTTTGATAAAATGGCTCCCGCCGGACCGACATGACGGCAAAGATCAAACTTTGTCAATGTCCCGACCGGCATGAGGGGACATAGGAGAATTGTCGGCCAAACAATTTTTCCGCGTTGCTTCGATAACAAGAGTTACGAATTATGGATATTTTTATAGAAATCGTAATGGTTCGACGAATTGTAATCGAATGCAGCGATATCATTTTACTTTTTGGTAAAATGGCTCCCGCCGGGCCGACATGACCACAAAGCAGACACTTTGTCAATCTCCCGACCGGCACGTGGGGACATAGAGGTATTGTCGGCCAAACAATTTTTCCGCGTTATTTCGATAACAAGAGTTACGAATTATGGATATTTTTATAGAAATCGTAATGGTTCGATGAATTGTATCCGAATGCAGCGATATCATTTTACTTTTTGATAAAATGGCTCCCGCCGGACAGACATGACCGCAAAGCAGACACTTTGTCAATCTTCCGACCGGAACGTGGGGACATAGAGGTATTGTCGGCCAAACAGCTTTTCCGCGTTGTTTCGACAAAAAGAGTTACGAATTATGGATGTTTTTATAGAAATCGTAATGGTTCGATGAATTGTATCCGAATGCAGCGATATCATTTTACTTTTTGATAAAATGGCTCCCGCCGGACCGACATGACGGCAAAGATCAAACTTTGTCAATCTCCCGACCGGCTAGTGGGGACATAGAGGTATTGTCGGCCAAACAGTTTTTGCGCGTTATTTCGACAAAAAGAGTTACGAATTATGGATGTTTTTATAGAAATCGTAATGGTTCGATGAATTGTAACCGAATGCAGCGATATCATTTTACTTTTTGGTAAAATGGCTCCCGCCGGGCCGACATGACCGCAAAGCAGACACTTTGTCAATCTCCCGACCGGCACGTGGGGACATAGAGGTATTGTCGGCCAAACAATTTTTCCGCGTTATTTCGATAACAAGAGTTACGAATTATGGATATTTTTATAGAAATCGTAATGGTTCGACGAATTGTAATCGAATGCAGGAATATCATTTTACTTTTTGGTAAAATGGCTCCCGCCGGACCGACATGACCGCAAAGCAGACACTTTGTCAATCTCCCGACCGGCACGTGGGGACATAGAGGTATTGTCGGCCAAACAGCTTTTCCGCGTTGTTTCGACAAAAAGAGTTACGAATTATGGATGTTTTTATAGAAATCGTAATGGTTCGATGAATTGTATCCGAATGCAGCGATATCATTTTACTTTTTGATAAAATGGCTCCCGCCGGACAGACATGACCGCAAAGCAGACACTTTGTCAATCTTCCGACCGGCACGTGGGGACATAGAGGTATTGTCGGCCAAACAGCTTTTCCGCGTTGTTTCGACAAAAAGAGTTACGAATTATGGTTGTTTTTATAGAAATCGTAATGGTTCGATGAATTGTATCCGAATGCAGCGATATCATTTTACTTTTTGATAAAATGGCTCCCGCCGGACCGACATGACGGCAAAGATCAAACTTTGTCAATCTCCCGACCGGCACGTGGGGACATAGAGGTATTGTCGGCCAAACAGTTTTTCCGCGTTATTTCGACAAAAAGAGTTACGAACTATGGATGTTTTTATAGAAATCGTAATGGTTCGACGAATTGTAATCGAATGCAGGAATATCATTTTACTTTTTGGTAAAATGGCTCCCGCCGGACCGACATGACCGCAAAGCAGACACTTTGTCAATCTCCCGACCGGCACGTGGGGACATAGAGGTATTGTCGGCCAAACAGCTTTTCCGCGTTGTTTCGACAAAAAGAGTTACGAATTATGGATGTTTTTATAGAAATCGTAATGGTTCGATGAATTGTATCCGAATGCAGCGATATCATTTTACTTTTTGATAAAATGGCTCCCGCCGGACCGACATGACGGCAAAGATCAAACTTTGTCAATCTCCCGACCGGCACGTGGGGACATAGAGGTATTGTCGGCCAAACTGTTTTTGCGCGTTATTTCGACAAAAAGAGTTACGAATTATGGATGTTTTTATAGAAATCGTAATGGTTCGATGAATTGTAACCGAATGCAGCGATATCATTTTACTTTTTGATAAAATGGCTGCCGGCGGACCGACATGACGGCAAAGTTCAAACTTTGTCAATCTCCCGACCGGCACGTGGGGACATAGAGGTATTGTCGGCCAAACAGTTTTTCCGCGTTGTTTCGACAAACAGAGTGACGAATTATGGATGTTTTTATAGAAATCGTAATGGTTCGATGAATTGTAACCGAATGCAGCGATATCATTTTACTGTTTGATAAAGTGGCTGCCGCCGGACCGACATGATGGCAAAGTTCAAACTTTGTCAATTTCCCGACCGGTACGAGGGGACATAGGAGAATTGTCGGCCAAACAATTTTTCCGCGTTGTTTCGATAACAAGAGTTACGAATTATGGATATTTTTATAGAAATCGTAATGGTTCGACGAATTGTAATCGAATGCAGCGATATCATTTTACTTTTTGGTAAAATGGCTCCCGCCGGGCCGACATGACCGCAAAGCAGACACTTTGTCAATCTCCCGACCGGCACGTGGGGACATAGAGGTATTGTCGGCCAAACAATTTTTCCGCGTTATTTCGATAACAAGAGTTACGAATTATGGATATTTTTATAGAAATCGTAATGGTTCGACGAATTGTAATCGAATGCAGGAATATCATTTTACTTTTTGGTAAAATGGCTCCCGTCGGACCGACATGACCGCAAAGCAGACACTTTGTCAATCTCCCGACCGGCACGTGGGGACATAGAGGTATTGTCGGCCAAACAGCTTTTCCGCGTTGTTTCGACAAAAAGAGTTACGAATTATGGATGTTTTTATAGAAATCGTAATGGTTCGATGAATTGTATCCGAATGCAGCGATATCATTTTACTTTTTGATAAAATGGCTCCCGCCGGACAGACATGACCGCAAAGCAGACACTTTGTCAATCTCCCGACCGGCACGTGGGGACATAGAGGTATTGTCGGCCAAACAGTTTTTCCGCGTTGTTTCGACAAAAAGAGTTACGAATTATGGATGTTTTTATAGAAATCGTAATGGTTCGATGAATTGTAACCGAATGCAGCGATATCATTTTACTTTTTGATAAAATGGCTCCCGCCGGACCGACATGACGGCAAAGATCAAACTTTGTCAATCTCCCGACCGGCACGTGGGGACATAGAGGTATTGTCGGCCAAACAGTTTTTGCGCGTTATTTCGACAAAAAGAGTTACGAATTATGGATGTTTTTATAGAAATCGTAATGGTTCGATGAATTGTAACCGAATGCAGCGATATCATTTTACTTTTTGATAAAATGGCTGCCGCCGGACCGACATGACGGCAAAGATCAAACTTTGTCAATTTCCCGACCGGCACGAGGGGACATAGGAGAATTGTCGGCCAAACAATTTTTCCGCGTTATTTCGATAACAAGAGTTACGAATTATGGATATTTTTATAGAAATCGTAATGGTTCGACGAATTGTAATCGAATGCAGCGATATCATTTTACTTTTTGGTAAAATGGCTCCCGCCGGACCGACATGACGGCAAAGATCAAACTTTGTCAATCTCCCGACCGGCACGTGGGGACATAGAGGTATTGTCGGCCAAACAGTTTTTGCGCGTTATTTCGACAAAAAGAGTTACGAATTATGGATGTTTTTATAGAAATCGTAATGGTACGATGAATTGTAACCGAATGCAGCGATATCATTTTACTTTTTGATAAAATGGCTGCCGCCGGACCGACATGACGGCAAAGATCAAACTTTGTCAATTTCCCGACCGGCACGAGGGGACATAGGAGAATTGTCGGCCAAACAATTTTTACCGCGTTATTTCGATAACAAGAGTTACGAATTATGGATATTTTTTATAGAAATCGTAATGGTTCGACGAATTGTAATCGAATGCAGGAATATCATTTTACTTTTTGGTAAAATGGCTCCCGCCGGACCGACATGACGGCGAAGATCAAACTTTGTCAATCTCCCGACCGGCACGAGGTGACATAGGAGAATTGTCGGCCAAACAATTTTTCCGCGTTGTTTCGATAACAAGAGTTACGAATTATGGATATTTTTATAGAAATCGTAATGGTTCGATGAATTGGGACCGAATGCAGCGATATCATTTTACTTTTTGATAAAATGGCTCCCGCCGGACCGACATGACCGCAAAGCACACACTTTGTCAATCTTCCGACCGGCACGTGGGGACATAGAGGTATTGTCGGCCAAACAGTTTTTGCGCGTTATTTCGACAAAAAGAGTTACGAATTATGGATGTTTTTATAGAAATCGTAATGGTTCGATGAATTGTAACCGAATGCAGCGATATCATTTTACTTTTTGGTAAAATGGCTCCCGCCGGACCGACATGACCGCAAAGCAGACACTTTGTCAATCTCCAGACCGGCACGTGGGGACATAGAGGTATTGTCGGCCAAACAGCTTTTCCGCGTTGTTTCGACAAAAAGAGTTACGAATTACGGATGTTTTTATAGAAATCGTAATAGTTCGATGAATTGTATCCGAATGCAGCGATATCATTTTACTTTTTGATAAAATGGCTCCCGCCGGACCGACATGACGGCAAAGATCAAACTTTGTCAATCTCCCGACCGGCACGTGGGGACATAGAGGTATTGTCGGCCAAACAGTTTTTCCGCGTTATTTCGACAAAAAGAGTTACGAACTATGGATGTTTTTATAGAAATCGTAATGGTTCGATGAATTGTAACCGAATGCAGCGATATCATTCTACTTTTTGATAAAATGGCTCCCGCCGGACCGACATGACGGCAAAGATCAAACTTTGTCAATCTCCCGACCGGCACGTGGGGACATAGAGGTATTGTCGGCCAAACAGTTTTTCCGCGTTGTTTCGACAAAAAGAGTTACGAATTATGGATGTTTTTATAGAAATCGTAATGGTTCGATGAATTGTAACCGAATGCAGCGATATCATTTTACTTTTTGATAAAATGGCTCCCGCCGGACCGACATGACGGCGAAGATCAAACTTTGTCAATCTCCCGACCGGCACGAGGGGACATAGAGGTATTGTCGGCCAAACAGTTTTTCCGCGTTATTTCGACAAAAAGAGTTACGAATTATGGATGTTTTTATAGAAATCGTAATGGTTCGATGAATTGTAACCGAATGCAGCGATATCATTTTACTTTTTGATAAAATGGCTGCCGCCGGACCGACATGACGGCAAAGTTCAAACTTTGTCAATTTCCCGACCGGCACGAGGGGACATAGGAGAATTGTCGGCCAAACAATTTTTCCGCGTTGTTTCGATAACAAGAGTTACGAATTATGGATATTTTTATAGAAATCGTAATGGTTCGACGAATTGTAATCGAATGCAGCGATATCATTTTACTTTTTGGTAAAATGGCTCCCGCCGGACCGACATGACCGCAAAGCAGACACTTTGTCAATCTCCCGACCGGCACGTGGGGACATAGAGGTATTGTCGGCCAAACAATTTTTCCGCGTTATTTCGATAACAAGAGTTACGAATTATGGATATTTTTATAGAAATCGTAATGGTTCGACGAATTGTAATCGAATGCAGGAATATCATTTTACTTTTTGGTAAAATGGCTCCCGCCGGACCGACATGACCGCAAAGCAGACACTTTGTCATTCTCCCGACCGGCACGTGGGGACATAGAGGTATTGTCGGCCAAACAGTTTTTCCGCGTCATTTCGACAAAAAGAGTTACGAACTATGGATGTTTTTATAGAAATCGTAATGGTTCGATGAATTGTAACCGAATGCAGCGATATCATTTTACTTTTTGATAAAATGGCTCCCGCCGGACCGACATGACGGCAAAGATCAAACTTTGTCAATCTCCCGACCGGCACGTGGGGACATAGAGGTATTGTCGGCCAAACAGTTTTTCCGCGTTATTTCGACAAAAAGAGTTACGAACTATGGATGTTTTTATAGAAATCGTAATGGTTCGATGAATTGTAACCGAATGCAGCGATATCATTTTACTTTTTGATAAAATGGCTCCCGCCGGACCTACATGACGGCAAAGATCAAACTTTGTCAATCTCCCGACCGGCACGTGGGGACATAGAGGTATTGTCGGCCAAACAGTTTTTGCGCGTTATTTCGACAAAAAGAGTTACGAATTATGGATGTTTTTATAGAAATCGTAATGGTTCGATGAATTGTAACCGAATGCAGCGATATCATTTTACTTTTTGATAAAATGGCTGCCGCCGGACCGACATGAAGGCAAAGTTCAAACTTTGTCAATTTCCCGACCGGCACGAGGGGACATAGGAGAATTGTCGGCCAAACAATTTTTCCGCGTTGTTTCGATAACAAGAGTTACGAATTATGGATATTTTTATAGAAATCGTAATGGTTCGACGAATTGTAATCGAATGCAGCGATATCATTTTACTTTTTGGTAAAATGGCTCCCGCCGGACCGACATGACCGCAAAGCAGACACTTTGTCAATCTCCCGACCGGCACGTGGGGACATAGAGGTATTGTCGGCCAAACAATTTTTCCGCGTTATTTCGATAACAAGAGTTACGAATTATGGATATTTTTATAGAAATCGTAATGGTTCGACGAATTGTAATCGAATGCAGGAATATCATTTTACTTTTTGGTAAAATGGCTCCCGCCGGACCGACATGACCGCAAAGCAGACACTTTGTCAATCTCCCGATCGGCACGTGGGGACATAGAGGTATTGTCGGCCAAACAGCTTTTCCGCGTTGTTTCGACAAAAAGAGAGACGAATTAAGGATGTTTTTATAGAAATCGTAATGGTTCGATGAATTGTATCCGAATGCAGCGATATCATTTTACTTTTTGATAAAATGGCTCCCGCCGGACCGACATGACGGCAAAGATCAAACTTTGTCAATCTCCCGACCGGCACGTGGGGACATAGAGGTATTGTCGGCCAAACAGTTTTTGCGCGTTATTTCGACAAAAAGAGTTACGAATTATGGATGTTTTTATAGAAATCGTAATGGTTCGATGAATTGTAACCGAATGCAGCGATATCATTTTACTTTTTGATAAAATGGCTGCCGCCGGACCGACATGACGGCAAAGTTCAAACTTTGTCAATTTCCCGACCGGCACGAGGGGACATAGGAGAATTGTCGGCCAAACAATTTTTCCGCGTTGTTTCGATAACAAGAGTTACGAATTATGGATATTTTTATAGAAATCGTAATGGTTCGACGAATTGTAATCGAATGCAGCGATATCATTTTACTTTTTGGTAAAATGGCTCCCGCCGGACCGACATGACCGCAAAGCAGACACTTTGTCAATCTCCCGACCGGCACGTGGGGACATAGAGGTATTGTCGGCCAAACAATTTTTCCGCGTTATTTCGATAACAAGAGTTACGAATTATGGATATTTTTATAGAAATCGTAATGGTTCGACGAATTGTAATCGAATGCAGGAATATCATTTTACTTTTTGGTAAAATGGCTCCCGCCGGACCGACATGACCGCAAAGCAGACACTTTGTCAATCTCCCGATCGGCACGTGGGGACATAGAGGTATTGTCGGCCAAACAGCTTTTCCGCGTTGTTTCGACAAAAAGAGAGACGAATTAAGGATGTTTTTATAGAAATCGTAATGGTTCGATGAATTGTATCCGAATGCAGCGATATCATTTTACTTTTTGATAAAATGGCTCCCGCCGGACCGACATGACGGCAAAGATCAAACTTTGTCAATCTCCCGACCGGCACGTGGGGACATAGAGGTATTGTCGGCCAAACAGTTTTTGCGCGTTATTTCGACAAAAAGAGTTACGAATTATGGATGTTTTTATAGAAATCGTAATGGTTCGATGAATTGTAACCGAATGCAGCGATATCATTTTACTTTTTGATAAAATGGCTGCCGCCGGACCGACATGACGGCAAAGTTCAAACTTTGTCAATTTCCCGACCGGCACGAGGGGACATAGGAGAATTGTCGGCCAAACAATTTTTCCGCGTTGTTTCGATAACAAGAGTTACGAATTATGGATATTTTTATAGAAATCGTAATGGTTCGACGAATTGTAATCGAATGCAGCGATATCATTTTACTTTTTGGTAAAATGGCTCCCGCCGGACCGACATGACCGCAAAGCAGACACTTTGTCAATCTCCCGACCGGCACGTGGGGACATAGAGGTATTGTCGGCCAAACAATTTTTCCGCGTTATTTCGATAACAAGAGTTACGAATTATGGATATTTTTATAGAAATCGTAATGGTTCGACGAATTGTAATCGAATGCAGGAATATCATTTTACTTTTTGGTAAAATGGCTCCCGCCGGACCGACATGACCGCAAAGCAGACACTTTGTCAATCTCCCGATCGGCACGTGGGGACATAGAGGTATTGTCGGCCAAACAGTTTTTGCGCGTTATTTCGACAAAAAGAGTTACGAACTATGGATGTTTTTATAGAAATCGTAATGGTTCGATGAATTGTAACCGAATGCAGCGATATCATTTTACTTTTTGATAAAATGGCTCCCGCCGGACCTACATGACGGCAAAGATCAAACTTTGTCAATCTCCCGACCGGCACGTGGGGACATAGAGGTATTGTCGGCCAAACAGTTTTTGCGCGTTATTTCGACAAAAAGAGTTACAAATTATGGATGTTTTTATAGAAATCGTAATGGTTCGATGAATTGTATCCGAATGCAGCGATATCATTTTACTTTTTGATAAAATGGCTCCCGCCGGACCGACATGACGGCAAAGATCAAACTTTGTCAATCTCCCGACCGGCACGTGGGGACATAGAGGTATTGTCGGCCAAACAGTTTTTCCGCGTTATTTCGACAAAAAGAGTTACGAACTATGGATGTTTTTATAGAAATCGTAATGGTTCGATGAATTGTAACCGAATGCAGCGATATCATTTTACTTTTTGATAAAATGGCTCCCGCCGGACCGACATGACGGCAAAGATCAAACTTTGTCAATCTCCCGACGGGCACGTGGGGACATAGAGGTATTGTCGGCCAAACAGTTTTTCCGCGTTATTTCGACAAAAAGAGTTACGAACTATGGATGTTTTTATAGAAATCGTAATGGTTCGATGAATTGTAACCGAATGCAGCGATATCATTTTACTTTTTGATAAAATGGCTCCCGCCGGACCTACATGACGGCAAAGATCAAACTTTGTCAATCTCCCGACCGGCACGTGGGGACATAGAGGTATTGTCGGCCAAACAGTTTTTGCGCGTTATTTCGACAAAAAGAGTTACGAATTATGGATGTTTTTATAGAAATCGTAATGGTTCGATGAATTGTAACCGAATGCAGCGATATCATTTTACTTTTTGATAAAATGGCTGCCGCCGGACCGACATGACGGCAAAGTTCAAACTTTGTCAATTTCCCGACCGGCACGAGGGGACATAGGAGAATTGTCGGCCAAACAATTTTTCCGCGTTGTTTCGATAACAAGAGTTACGAATTATGGATATTTTTATAGAAATCGTAATGGTTCGACGAATTGTAATCGAATGCAGCGATATCATTTTACTTTTTGGTAAAATGGCTCCCGCCGGACCGACATGACCGCAAAGCAGACACTTTGTCAATCTCCCGACCGGCACGTGGGGACATAGAGGTATTGTCGGCCAAACAATTTTTCCGCGTTATTTCGATAACAAGAGTTACGAATTATGGATATTTTTATAGAAATCGTAATGGTTCGACGAATTGTAATCGAATGCAGGAATATCATTTTACTTTTTGGTAAAATGGCTCCCGCCGGACCGACATGACCGCAAAGCAGACACTTTGTCAATCTCCCGATCGGCACGTGGGGACATAGAGGTATTGTCGGCCAAACAGTTTTTGCGCGTTATTTCGACAAAAAGAGTTACGAACTATGGATGTTTTTATAGAAATCGTAATGGTTCGATGAATTGTAACCGAATGCAGCGATATCATTTTACTTTTTGATAAAATGGCTCCCGCCGGACCTACATGACGGCAAAGATCAAACTTTGTCAATCTCCCGACCGGCACGTGGGGACATAGAGGTATTGTCGGCCAAACAGTTTTTGCGCGTTATTTCGACAAAAAGAGTTACAAATTATGGATGTTTTTATAGAAATCGTAATGGTTCGATGAATTGTATCCGAATGCAGCGATATCATTTTACTTTTTGATAAAATGGCTCCCGCCGGACCGACATGACGGCAAAGATCAAACTTTGTCAATCTCCCGACCGGCACGTGGGGACATAGAGGTATTGTCGGCCAAACAGTTTTTCCGCGTTATTTCGACAAAAAGAGTTACGAACTATGGATGTTTTTATAGAAATCGTAATGGTTCGATGAATTGTAACCGAATGCAGCGATATCATTTTACTTTTTGATAAAATGGCTCCCGCCGGACCGACATGACGGCAAAGATCAAACTTTGTCAATCTCCCGACCGGCACGTGGGGACATAGAGGTATTGTCGGCCAAACAGTTTTTCCGCGTTATTTCGACAAAAAGAGTTACGAACTATGGATGTTTTTATAGAAATCGTAATGGTTCGATGAATTGTAACCGAATGCAGCGATATCATTTTACTTTTTGATAAAATGGCTCCCGCCGGACCTACATGACGGCAAAGATCAAACTTTGTCAATCTCCCGACCGGCACGTGGGGACATAGAGGTATTGTCGGCCAAACAGTTTTTGCGCGTTATTTCGACAAAAAGAGTTACGAATTATGGATGTTTTTATAGAAATCGTAATGGTTCGATGAATTGTAACCGAATGCAGCGATATCATTTTACTTTTTGATAAAATGGCTGCCGCCGGACCGACATGAAGGCAAAGTTCAAACTTTGTCAATTTCCCGACCGGCACGAGGGGACATAGGAGAATTGTCGGCCAAACAATTTTTCCGCGTTGTTTCGATAACAAGAGTTACGAATTATGGATATTTTTATAGAAATCGTAATGGTTCGACGAATTGTAATCGAATGCAGCGATATCATTTTACTTTTTGGTAAAATGGCTCCCGCCGGACCGACATGACCGCAAAGCAGACACTTTGTCAATCTCCCGACCGGCACGTGGGGACATAGAGGTATTGTCGGCCAAACAATTTTTCCGCGTTATTTCGATAACAAGAGTTACGAATTATGGATATTTTTATAGAAATCGTAATGGTTCGACGAATTGTAATCGAATGCAGGAATATCATTTTACTTTTTGGTAAAATGGCTCCCGCCGGACCGACATGACCGCAAAGCAGACACTTTGTCAATCTCCCGATCGGCACGTGGGGACATAGAGGTATTGTCGGCCAAACAGCTTTTCCGCGTTGTTTCGACAAAAAGAGAGACGAATTAAGGATGTTTTTATAGAAATCGTAATGGTTCGATGAATTGTATCCGAATGCAGCGATATCATTTTACTTTTTGATAAAATGGCTCCCGCCGGACCGACATGACGGCAAAGATCAAACTTTGTCAATCTCCCGACCGGCACGTGGGGACATAGAGGTATTGTCGGCCAAACAGTTTTTGCGCGTTATTTCGACAAAAAGAGTTACGAACTATGGATGTTTTTATAGAAATCGTAATGGTTCGATGAATTGTAACCGAATGCAGCGATATCATTTTACTTTTTGATAAAATGGCTCCCGCCGGACCTACATGACGGCAAAGATCAAACTTTGTCAATCTCCCGACCGGCACGTGGGGACATAGAGGTATTGTCGGCCAAACAGTTTTTCCGCGTTATTTCGACAAAAAGAGTTACGAACTATGGATGTTTTTATAGAAATCGTAATGGTTCGATGAATTGTAACCGAATGCAGCGATATCATTTTACTTTTTGATAAAATGGCTCCCGCCGGACCGACATGACGGCAAAGATCAAACTTTGTCTATCTCCCGACCGGCACGTGGGGACATAGAGGTATTGTCGGCCAAACAGTTTTTCCGCGTTATTTCGACAAAAAGAGTTACGAACTATGGATGTTTTTATAGAAATCGTAATGGTTCGATGAATTGTAATCGAATGCAGCGATATCATTTTACTTTTTGGTAAAATGGCTCCCGCCGGGCCGACATGACCGCAAAGCAGACACTTTGTCAATCTCCCGACCGGCACGTGGGGACATAGAGGTATTGTCGGCCAAACAATTTTTCCGCGTTATTTCGATAACAAGAGTTACGAATTATGGATATTTTTATAGAAATCGTAATGGTTCGACGAATTGTAATCGAATGCAGGAATATCATTTTACTTTTTGGTAAAATGGCTCCCGCCGGACCGACATGACCGCAAAGCAGACACTTTGTCAATCTCCCGACCGGCACGTGGGGACATAGAGGTATTGTCGGCCAAACAGCTTTTCCGCGTTGTTTCGACAAAAAGAGTTACGAATTATGGATGTTTTTATAGAAATCGTAATGGTTCGATGAATTGTATCCGAATGCAGCGATATCATTTTACTTTTTGATAAAATGGTTCCCGCCGGACCGACATGACGGCAAAGATCAAACTTTGTCAATCTCCCGACCGGCACGTGGGGACATAGAGGTATTGTCGGCCAAACAGTTTTTCCGCATTATTTCGACAAAAAGAGTTACGAATTATGGATGTTTTTATAGAAATCGTAATGGTTCGATGAATTGTAACCGAATGCAGCGATATCATTTTACTTTTTGATAAAATGGCTGCCGCCGGACCGACATGACGGCAAAGTTCAAACTTTGTCAATTTCCCGACCGGCACGAGGGGACATAGGAGAATTGTCGGCCAAACAATTTTTCCGCGTTGTTTCGATAACAAGAGTTACGAATTATGGATATTTTTATAGAAATCGTAATGGTTCGACGAATTGTAATCGAATGCAGCGATATCATTTTACTTTTTGGTAAAATGGCTCCCGCCGGACCGACATGACCGCAAAGCAGACACTTTGTCAATCTTCCGACCGGCACGTGGGGACATAGAGGTATTGTCGGCCAAACAGCTTTTCCGCGTTGTTTCGACAAAAAGAGTTACGAATTATGGATGTTTTTATAGAAATCGTAATGGTTCGATGAATTGTAACCGAATGCAGCGATATCATTTTACTTTTTGATAAAATGGCTCCCGCCGGACCGACATGACGGCAAAGATCAAACTTTGTCAATCTCCCGACCGGCACGTGGGGACATAGAGGTATTGTCGGCCAAACAGTTTTTGCGCGTTATTTCGACAAAAAGAGTTACGAATTATGGATGTTTTTATAGACATCGTAATGGTTCGATGAATTGTAACCGAATGCAGCGATATCATTTTACTTTTTGATAAAATGGCTGCCGCCGGACCGACATGAAGGCAAAGTTCAAACTTTGTCAATTTCCCGACCGGCACGAGGGGACATAGGAGAATTGTCGGCCAAACAATTTTTCCGCGTTGTTTCGATAACAAGAGTTACGAATTATGGATATTTTTATAGAAATCGTAATGGTTCGACGAATTGTAATCGAATGCAGCGATATCATTTTACTTTTTGGTAAAATGGCTCCCGCCGGACCGACATGACCGCAAAGCAGACACTTTATCAATCTCCCGACCGGCACGTGGGGACATAGAGGTATTGTCGGCCAAACAGTTTTTCCGCGTTGTTTCGACAAAAAGAGTTACGATTTATGGATGTTTTTATAGAAATCGTAATGGTTCGATGAATTGTAACCGAATGCAGCGATATCATTTTACTTTTTGATAAAATGGCTGCCGCCGGACCGACATGATGGCAAAGTTCAAACTTTGTCAATTTCCCGACCGGCACGAGGGGACATAGGAGAATTGTCGGTCAAACAATTTTTCCGCGTTGTTTCGATAACAAGAGTTACGAATTATGGATATTTTTATAGAAATCGTAATGGTTCGACGAATTGTAATCGA
The DNA here is from genome assembly GCA_029958995.1 of Bombus sonorus. Taxonomy (NCBI): domain Eukaryota; kingdom Metazoa; phylum Arthropoda; class Insecta; order Hymenoptera; family Apidae; genus Bombus; species Bombus sonorus. The sequence continues at coordinate 171,440 of JARWAU010000096.1, read as the reverse complement.
ATGCAGCGATATCATTTTACTTTTTGGTAAAATGGCTCCCGCCGGGCCGACATGACCGCAAAGCAGACACTTTGTCAATCTCCCGACCGGCACGTGGGGACATAGAGGTATTGTCGGCCAAACAATTTTTCCGCGTTATTTCGATAACAAGAGTTACGAATTATGGATATTTTTATAGAAATCGTAATGGTTCGACGAATTGTAAACGAATGCAGGAATATCATTTTACTTTTTGGTAAAATGGCTCCCGCCGGACCGACATGACCGCAAAGCAGACACTTTGTCAATCTCCCGACCGGCACGTGGGGACATAGAGGTATTGTCGGCCAAACAGCTTTTCCGCGTTGTTTCGACAAAAAGAGTTACGAATTATGGATGTTTTTATAGAAATCGTAATGGTTCGATGAATTGTAACCGAATGCAGCGATATCATTTTACTTTTTGATAAAATGGCTGCCGCCGGACCGACATGAAGGCAAAGTTCAAACTTTGTCAATTTCCCGACCGGCACGAGGGGACATAGGAGAATTGTCGGCCAAACAATTTTTCCGCGTTGTTTCGATAACAAGAGTTACGAATTATGGATATTTTTATAGAAATCGTAATGGTTCGACGAATTGTAATCGAATGCAGCGATATCATTTTACTTTTTGGTAAAATGGCTCCCGCCGGACCGACATGACCGCAAAGCAGACACTTTATCAATCTCCCGACCGGCACGTGGGGACATAGAGGTATTGTCGGCCAAACAGTTTTTCCGCGTTGTTTCGACAACAAGAGTTACGAATTATGGATGTTTTTATAGAAATCGTAATGGTTCGATGAATTGTAACCGAATGCAGCGATATCATTTTACTTTTTGATCAAATGGCTGCCGCCGGACCGACATGACGGCAAAGTTCAAACTTTGTCAATTTCCCGACCGGCACGAGGGGACATAGGAGAATTGTCGGCCAAACAATTTTTCCGCGTTGTTTCGATAACAAGAGTTACGAATTATGGATATTTTTATAGAAATCGTAATGGTTCGACGAATTGTAATCGAATGCAGCGATATCATTTTACTTTTTGGTAAAATGGCTCCCGCCGGGCCGACATGACCGCAAAGCAGACACTTTGTCAATCTCCCGACCGGCACGTGGGGACATAGAGGTATTGTCGGCCAAACAATTTTTCCGCGTTATTTCGATAACAAGAGTTACGAATTATGGATATTTTTATAGAAATCGTAATGGTTCGACGAATTGTAAACGAATGCAGGAATATCATTTTACTTTTTGGTAAAATGGCTCCCGCCGGACCGACATGACTGCAAAGCAGACACTTTATCAATCTCCCGACCGGCACGTGGGGACATAGAGGTATTGTCGGCCAAACAGTTTTTCCGCGTTGTTTCGACAAAAAGAGTTACGAATTATGGATGTTTTTATAGAAATCGTAATGGTTCGATGAATTGTAACCGAATGCAGCGATATCATTTTACTTTTTGATAAAATGGCTGCCGCCGGACCGACATGATGGCAAAGTTCAAACTTTGTCAATTTCCCGACCGGCACGAGGGGACATAGGAGAATTGTCGGCCAAACAATTTTTCCGCGTTGTTTCGATAACAAGAGTTACGAATTATGGATATTTTTATAGAAATCGTAATGGTTCGACGAATTGTAATCGAATGCAGCGATATCATTTTACTTTTTGGTAAAAAGGCTCCCGCCGGGCCGACATGACCGCAAAGCAGACACTTTGTCAATCTCCCGACCGGCACGTGGGGACATAGAGGTATTGTCGGCCAAACAATTTTTCCGCGTTATTTCGATAACAAGAGTTACGAATTATGGATATTTTTATAGAAATCGTAATGGTTCGACGAATTGTAAACGAATGCAGGGATATCATTTTACTTTTTGGTAAAATGGCTCCCGCCGGACCGACATGACCGCAAAGCAGACACTTTGTCAATCTCCCGACCGGCACGTGGGGACATAGAGGTATTGTCGGCCAAACAGCTTTTCCGCGTTGTTTCGACAAAAAGAGTTACAAATTATGGATGTTTTTATAGAAATCGTAATGGTTCGATGAATTGTATCCGAATGCAGCGATATCATTTTACTTTTTGATAAAATGGCTCCCGCCGGACCGACATGACGGCAAAGATCAAACTTTGTCAATCTCCCGACCGGCACGTGGGGACATAGAGGTATTGTCGGCCAAACAGTTTTTGCGCGTTATTTCGACAAAAAGAGTTACGAATTATGGATGTTTTTATAGAAATCGTAATGGTTCGATGAATTGTAACCGAATGCAGCGATATCATTTTACTTTTTGATAAAATGGCTGCCGCCGGACCGACATGACGGCAAAGTTCAAACTTTGTCAATTTCTCGACCGGCACGAGGGGACATAGGAGAATTGTCGGCCAAACAATTTTTCCGCCTTGTTTCGATAACAAGAGTTACGAATTATGGATATTTTTATAGAAATCGTAATGGTTCGACGAATTGTAATCGAATGCAGCGATATCATTTTACTTTTTGGTAAAATGGCTCCCGCCGGACCGACATGACCGCAAAGCAGACACTTTGTCAATCTTCCGACCGGCACGTGGGGACATAGAGGTATTGTCGGCCAAACAGCTTTTCCGCGTTGTTTCGACAAAAAGAGTTACGAATTATGGATGTTTTTATAGAAATCGTAATGGTTCGATGAATTGTATCCGAATGCAGCGATATCATTTTACTTTTTGATAAAATGGCTCCCGCCGGACCGACATGACGGCAAAGATCAAACTTTGTCAATTTCCCGACCGGCACGAGGGGACATAGGAGAATTGTCGGCCAAACAATTTTTCCGCGTTATTTCGATAACAAGAGTTACGAATTATGGATATTTTTATAGAAATCGTAATGGTTCGACGAATTGTAATCGAATGCAGGAATATCATTTTACTTTTTGGTAAAATGGCTCCCGCCGGACCGACATGACCGCAAAGCAGACACTTTGTCAATCTTCCGACCGGCACGTGGGGACATAGAGGTATTGTCGGCCAAACAGCTTTTCCGCGTTGTTTCGACAAAAAGAGTTACGAATTATGGATGTTTTTATAGAAATCGTAATGGTTCGATGAATTGTATCCGAATGCAGCGATATCATTTTACTTTTTGATAAAATGGCTCCCGCCGGACCGACATGACGGCAAAGATCAAACTTTGTCAATCTCCCGACCGGCACGTGGGGACATAGAGGTATTGTCGGCCAAACAGTTTTTCCGCGTTATTTCGACAAAAAGAGTTAAGAACTATGGATGTTTTTATAGAAATCGTAATGGTTCGATGAATTGTAACCGAATGCAGCGATATCATTTTACTTTTTGATAAAATGGCTGCCGCCGGACGGACATGAAGGCAAAGTTCAAACTTTGTCAATTTCCCGACCGGCACGAGGGGACATAGGAGAATTGTCGGCCAAACAATTTTTCCGCGTTGTTTCGATAACAAGAGTTACGAATTATGGATATTTTTATAGAAATCGTAATGGTTCGACGAATTGTAATCGAATGCAGCGATATCATTTTACTTTTTGGTAAAATGGCTCCCGCAGGGCCGACATGACCGCAAAGCAGACACTTTGTCAATCTCCCGACCGGCACGTGGGGACATAGAGGTATTGTCGGCCAAACAATTTTTCCGCGTTATTTCGATAACAAGAGTTACGAATTATGGATATTTTTATAGAAATCGTAATGGTTCGACGAATTGTAATCGAATGCAGGAATATCATTTTACTTTTTGGTAAAATGGCTCCCGCCGGACAGACATGACCGCAAAGCAGACACTTTGTCAATCTCCCGACCGGCACGTGGGGACATAGAGGTATTGTCGGCCAAACAGTTTTTCCGCGTTGTTTCGACAAAAAGAGTTACGAATTATGGATGTTTTTATAGAAATCGTAATGGTTTGATGAATTGTAACCGAATGCAGCGATATCATTTTACTTTTTGATAAAATGGCTGCCGCCGGACCGACATGATGGCAAAGTTCAAACTTTGTCAATTTCCCGACCGGCACGAGGGGACATAGGAGAATTGTCGGCCAAACAATTTTTCCGCGTTGTTTCGATAACAAGAGTTACGAATTATGGATATTTTTATAGAAATCGTAATGGTTCGACGAATTGTAATCGAATGCAGGAATATCATTTTACTTTTTGGTAAAATGGCTCCCGCCGGACCGACATGACCGCAAAGCAGACACTTTGTCAATCTCCCGACCGGCACGTGGGGACATAGAGGTATTGTCGGCCAAACAGTTTTTCCGCGTTATTTCGACAAAAAGAGTTACGAATTATGGATGTTTTTATAGAAATCGTAATGGTTTGATGAATTGTAACCGAATGCAGCGATATCATTTTACTTTTTGATAAAATGGCTGCCGCCGGACCGACATGATGGCAAAGTTCAAACTTTGTCAATTTCCCGACCGGCACGAGGGGACATAGGAGAATTGTCGGCCAAACAATTTTTCCGCGTTGTTTCGATAACAAGAGTTACGAATTATGGATATTTTTATAGAAATCGTAATGGTTCGACGAATTGTAATCGAATGCAGGAATATCATTTTACTTTTTGGTAAAATGGCTCCCGCCGGACCGACATGACCGCAAAGCAGACACTTTGTCAATCTCCCGACCGGCACGTGGGGACATAGAGGTATTGTCGGCCAAACAGCTTTTCCGCGTTGTTTCGACAAAAAGAGTTACGAATTATGGATGTTTTTATAGAAATCGTAATGGTTCGATGAATTGTATCCGAATGCAGCGATATCATTTTACTTTTTGATAAAATGGCTGCCGCCGGACCGACATGAAGGCAAAGTTCAAACTTTGTCAATTTCCCGACCGGCACGAGGGGACATAGGAGAATTGTCGGCCAAACAATTTTTCCGCGTTGTTTCGATAACAAGAGTTACGAATTATGGATATTTTTATAGAAATCGTAATGGTTCGACCAATTGTAATCGAATGCAGCGATATCATTTTACTTTTTGGTAAAATGGCTCCCGCCGGACAGACATGACCGCAAAGCAGACACTTTGTCAATCTCCCGACCGGCACGTGGGGACATAGAGGTATTGTCGGCCAAACAGTTTTTCCGCGTTGTTTCGACAAAAAGAGTTACGAATTATGGATGTTTTTATAGAAATCGTAATGGTTTGATGAATTGTAACCGAATGCAGCGATATCATTTTACTTTTTGATAAAATGGCTGCCGCCGGACCGACATGATGGCAAAGTTCAAACTTTGTCAATTTCCCGACCGGCACGAGGGGACATAGGAGAATTGTCGGCCAAACAATTTTTCCGCGTTGTTTCGATAACAAGAGTTACGAATTATGGATATTTTTATAGAAATCGTAATGGTTCGACGAATTGTAATCGAATGCAGGAATATCATTTTACTTTTTGGTAAAATGGCTCCCGCCGGACCGACATGACCGCAAAGCAGACACTTTGTCAATCTCCCGACCGGCACGTGGGGACATAGAGGTATTGTCGGCCAAACAGCTTTTCCGCGTTGTTTCGACAAAAAGAGTTACGAATTATGGATGTTTTTATAGAAATCGTAATGGTTCGATGAATTGTATCCGAATGCAGCGATATCATTTTACTTTTTGATAAAATGGCTGCCGCCGGACCGACATGAAGGCAAAGTTCAAACTTTGTCAATTTCCCGACCGGCACGAGGGGACATAGGAGAATTGTCGGCCAAACAATTTTTCCGCGTTGTTTCGATAACAAGAGTTACGAATTATGGATATTTTTATAGAAATCGTAATGGTTCGACGAATTGTAATCGAATGCAGCGATATCATTTTACTTTTTGGTAAAATGGCTCCCGCCGGACAGACATGACCGCAAAGCAGACACTTTGTCAATCTCCCGACCGGCACGTGGGGACATAGAGGTATTGTCGGCCAAACAGTTTTTCCGCGTTGTTTCGACAAAAAGAGTTACGAATTATGGATGTTTTTATAGAAATCGTAATGGTTTGATGAATTGTAACCGAATGCAGCGATATCATTTTACTTTTTGATAAAATGGCTGCCGCCGGACCGACATGATGGCAAAGTTCAAACTTTGTCAATTTCCCGACCGGCACGAGGGGACATAGGAGAATTGTCGGCCAAACAATTTTTCCGCGTTGTTTCGATAACAAGAGTTACGAATTATGGATATTTTTATAGAAATCGTAATGGTTCGACGAATTGTAATCGAATGCAGGAATATCATTTTACTTTTTGGTAAAATAGCTCCCGCCGGACCGACATGACCGCAAAGCAGACACTTTGTCAATCTCCCGACCGGCACGTGGGGACATAGAGGTATTGTCGGCCAAACAGCTTTTCCGCGTTGTTTCGACAAAAAGAGTTACGAATTATGGATGTTTTTATAGAAATCGTAATGGTTCGATGAATTGTATCCGAATGCAGCGATATCATTTTACTTTTTGATAAAATGGCTGCCGCCGGACCGACATGAAGGCAAAGTTCAAACTTTGTCAATTTCCCGACCGGCACGAGGGGACATAGGAGAATTGTCGGCCAAACAATTTTTCCGCGTTGTTTCGATAACAAGAGTTACGAATTATGGATATTTTTATAGAAATCGTAATGGTTCGACGAATTATAATCGAATGCAGCGATATCATTTTACTTTTTGGTAAAATGGCTCCCGCCGGACAGACATGACCGCAAAGCAGACACTTTGTCAATCTCCCGACCGGCACGTGGGGACATAGAGGTATTGTAGGCCAAACAGTTTTTCCGCGTTGTTTCGACAAAAAGAGTTACGAATTATGGATGTTTTTATAGAAATCGTAATGGTTCGATGAATTGTATCCGAATGCAGCGATATCATTTTACTTTTTGATAAAATGGCTCCCGCCGGACCGACATGACGGCAAAGATCAAACTTTGTCAATCTCCCGACCGGCACGTGGGGACATAGAGGTATTGTCGGCCAAACAGTTTTTGCGCGTTATTTCGACAAAAAGAGTTACGAATTATGGATGTTTTTATAGAAATCGTAATGGTTCGATGAATTGTAACCGAATGCAGCGATATCATTTTACTTTTTGATAAAATGGCTGCCGCCGGACCGACATGACGGCAAAGATCAAACTTTGTCAATTTCCCGACCGGCACGAGGGGACATAGGAGAATTGTCGGCCAAACAATTTTTCCGCGTTGTTTCGATAACAAGAGTTACGAATTATGGATGTTTTTATAGAAATCGTAATGGTTCGACGAATTGTAATCGAATGCAGCGATATCATTTTACTTTTTGGTAAAATGGCTCCCGCCGGACCGACATGACGGCAAAGATCAAACTTTGTCAATCTCCCGACCGGCACGTGGGGACATAGAGGTATTGTCGGCCAAACAGTTTTTGCGCGTTATTTCGACAAAAAGAGTTACGAATTATGGATGTTTTTATAGAAATCGTAATGGTTCGATGAATTGTAACCGAATGCAGCGATATCATTTTACTTTTTGATAAAATGGCTCCCGCCGGACCGACATGACGGCAAAGATCAAACTTTGTCAATTTCCCGACCGGCACGAGGGGACATAGGAGAATTGTCGGCCAAACAATTTTTCCGCGTTATTTCGCTAACAAGAGTTACGAATTATGGATATTTTTATAGAAATCGTAATGGTTCGACGAATTGTAATCGAATGCAGGAATATCATTTTACTTTTTGGTAAAATGGCTCCCGCCGGACCGACATGACCGCAAAGCAGACACTTTGTCAATCTCCCGACCGGCACGTGGGGACATAGAGGTATTGTCGACCAAACAGTTTTTCCGCGTTGTTTCGACAAAAAGAGTTACGAATTATGGATGTTTTTATAGAAATCGAAATGGTTCGATGAATTGTAACCGAATGCAGCGATATCATTTTACTTTTTGATAAAATGGCTCCCGCCGGACCGACATGACGGCAAAGATCAAACTTTGTCAATCTCCCGACCGGCACGTGGGGACATAGAGGTATTGTCGGCCAAACAGTTTTTCCGCGTTATTTCGACAAAAAGAGTTACGAACTATGGATGTTTTTATAGAAATCGTAATGGTTCGATGAATTGTAACCGAATGCAGCGATATCATTTTACTTTTTGGTAAAATGGCTCCCGCCGGACCGACATGACCGCAAAGCAGACACTTTGTCAATCTCCCGACCGGCACGTGGGGACATAGAGGTATTGTCGGCCAAACAGCTTTTCCGCGTTGTTTCGACAAAAAGAGTTACGAATTATGGATGTTTTTATAGAAATCGTAATGGTTCGATGAATTGTATCCGAATGCAGCGATATCATTTTACTTTTTGATAAAATGGCTCCCGCCGGACCGACATGACGGCAAAGATCAAACTTTGTCAATCTCCCGACCGGCACGTGGGGACATGGAGGTATTGTCGGCCAAACAGTTTTTCCGCGTTATTTCGACAAAAAGAGTTACGAACTATGGATGTTTTTATAGAAATCGTAATGGTTCGATGAATTGTAACCGAATGCAGCGATATCATTTTACTTTTTGATAAAATGACTCCCGCCGGACCGACATGACGGCAAAGATCAAACTTTGTCAATCTCCCGACCGGCACGTGGGGACATAGAGGTATTGTCGGCCAAACAGTTTTTGCGCGTTATTTCGACAAAAAGAGTTACGAATTATGGATGTTTTTATAGAAATCGTAATGGTTCGACGAATTGTAACCGAATGCAGCGATATCATTTTACTTTTTGATAAAATGGCTCCCGCCGGACCGACATGACGGCAAAGATCAAACTTTGTCAATTTCCCGACCGGCACGAGGGGACATAGGAGAATTGTCGGCCAAACAATTTTTCCGCGTTATTTCGACAAAAAGAGTTACGAACTATGGATGTTTTTATAGAAATCGTAATGGTTCGATGAATTGTAACCGAATGCAGCGATATCATTTTACTTTTTGGTAAAATGGCTCCCGCCGGACCGACATGACGGCAAAGATCAAACTTTGTCAATCTCCCGACCGGCACGTGGGGACATAGAGGTATTGTCGGCCAAACAGTTTTTGCGCGTTATTTCGACAAAAAGAGTTACGAATTATGGATGTTTTTATAGAAATCGTAATGGTTCGATGAATTGTAACCGAATAAAGCGATATCATTTTACTTTTTGATAAAATGGCTCCCGCCGGACCGACATGACGGCAAAGATCAAACTTTGTCAATCTCCCGACCGGCACGTGGGGACATAGAGGTATTGTCGGCCAAACAGTTTTTGCGCGTTATTTCGACAAAAAGAGTTACGAATTATGGACGTTTTTATAGAAATCGTAATGGTTCGATGAATTGTAACCGAATGCAGCGATATCATTTTACTTTTTGATAAAATGGCTGCCGCCGGACCGACATGAAGGCAAAGTTCAAACTTTGTCAATTTCCCGACCGGCACGAGGGGACATAGGAGAATTGTCGGCCAAACAATTTTTCCGCGTTGTTTCGATAACAAGAGTTACGAATTATGGATATTTTTATAGAAATCGTAATGGTTCGACGAATTGTAATCGAATGCAGCGATATCATTTTACTTTTTGGTAAAATGGCTCCCGCCGGACCGACATGACCGCAAAGCAGACACTTTGTCAATCTCCCGACCGGCACGTGGGGACATAGAGGTATTGTCGGCCAAACAGTTTTTCCGCGTTATTTCGACAAAAAGAGTTACGAACTATGGATGTTTTTATAGAAATCGTAATGGTTCGATGAATTGTAACCGAATGCAGCGATATCATTTTACTTTTTGATAAAATGGCTCCCGCCGGACCGACATGACGGCAAAGATCAAACTTTGTCAATTTCCCGACCGGCACGAGGGGACATAGGAGAATTGTCGGCCAAACAATTTTTCCGCGTTATTTCGACAAAAAGAGTTACGAACTATGGATGTTTTTATAGAAATCGTAATGGTTCGATGAATTGTAACCGAATGCAGCGATATCATTTTACTTTTTGGTAAAATGGCTCCCGCCGGACCGACATGACGGCAAAGATCAAACTTTGTCAATCTCCCGACCGGCACGTGGGGACATAGAGGTATTGTCGGCCAAACAGTTTTTGCGCGTTATTTCGACAAAAAGAGTTACGAATTATGGATGTTTTTATAGAAATCGTAATCGTTCGATGAATTGTATCCGAATGCAGTGATATCATTTTACTTTTTGATAAAATGGCTCCCGCCGGACCGACATGACGGCAAAGATCAAACTTTGTCAATCTCCCGACCGGCACGTGGGGACATAGAGGTATTGTCGGCCAAACAGTTTTTGCGCGTTATTTCGACAAAAAGAGTTACGAATTATGGATGTTTTTATAGAAATCGTAATGGTTCGATGAATTGTAACCGAATGCAGCGATATCATTTTAGTTTTTGATAAAATGGCTGCCGCCGGACCGACATGAAGGCAAAGTTCAAACTTTGTCAATTTCCCGACCGGCACGAGGGGACATAGGAGAATTGTCGGCCAAACAATTTTTCCGCGTTGTTTCGATAACAAGAGTTACGAATTATGGATATTTTTATAGAAATCGTAATGGTTCGACGAATTGTAATCGAATGCAGCGATATCATTTTACTTTTTGATAAAATGGCTCCCGCCGGACCGACACGACGGCAAAGATCAAACGTTGTCAATCTCCCGACCGGCACGTGGGGACATAGAGGTATTGTCGGCCAAACAGTTTTTCCGCGTTATTTCGACAAAAAGAGTTACGAACTATGGATGTTTTTATAGAAATCGTAATGGTTCGATGAATTGTAACCGAATAAAGCGATATCATTTTACTTTTTGATAAAATGGCTCCCGCCGGACCGACATGACGGCAAAGATCAAACTTTGTCAATCTCCCGACCGGCACGTGGGGACATAGAGGTATTGTCGGCCAAACAGTTTTTGCGCGTTATTTCGACAAAAAGAGTTACGAATTATGGACGTTTTTATAGAAATCGTAATGGTTCGATGAATTGTAACCGAATGCAGCGATATCATTTTACTTTTTGATAAAATGGCTGCCGCCGGACCGACATGAAGGCAAAGTTCAAACTTTGTCAATTTCCCGACCGGCACGAGGGGACATAGGAGAATTGTCGGCCAAACAATTTTTCCGCGTTGTTTCGATAACAAGAGTTACGAATTATGGATATTTTTATAGAAATCGTAATGGTTCGACGAATTGTAATCGAATGCAGCGATATCATTTTACTTTTTGGTAAAATGGCTCCCGCCGGACCGACATGACCGCAAAGCAGACACTTTGTCAATCTCCCGACCGGCACGTGGGGACATAGAGGTATTGTCGGCCAAACAGTTTTTCCGCGTTGTTTCGACAAAAAGAGTTACGAATTATGGATGTTTTTATAGAAATCGTAATGGTTCGATGAATTGTAACCGAATGCAGCGATATCATTTTACTTTTTGATAAAATGGCTGCCGCCGGACCGACATGATGGCAAAGTTCAAACTTTGTCAATTTCCCGACCGGCACGAGGGGACATAGGAGAATTGTCGGCCAAACAATTTTTCCGCGTTGTTTCGATAACAAGAGTTACGAATTATGGATATTTTTATAGAAATCGTAATGGTTCGACGAATTGTAATCGAATGCAGCGATATCATTTTACTTTTTGGTAAAATGGCTCCCGCCGGGCCGACATGACCGCAAAGCAGACACTTTGTCAATCTCCCGACCGGCACGTGGGGACATAGAGGTATTGTCGGCCAAACAATTTTTCCGCGTTATTTCGATAACAAGAGTTACGAATTATGGATATTTTTATAGAAATCGTAATGGTTCGACGAATTGTAATCGAATGCAGGAATATCATTTTACTTTTTGGTAAAATGGCTCCCGCCGGACCGACATGACCGCAAAGCAGACACTTTGTCAATCTCCCGACCGGCACGTGGGGACATAGAGGTATTGTCGGCCAAACAGCTTTTCCGCGTTGTTTCGACAAAAAGAGTTACGAATTATGGATGTTTTTATAGAAATCGTAATGGTTCGATGAATTGTATCCGAATGCAGCGATATCATTTTACTTTTTGATAAAATGGCTCCCTCCGGACCGACATGACGGCAAAGATCAAACTTTGTCAATCTCCCGACCGGCACTTGGGGACATAGAGGTATTGTCGGCCAAACAGTTTTTGCGCGTTATTTCGACAAAAAGAGTTACGAATTATGGATGTTTTTATAGAAATCGTAATGGTTCGATGAATTGTAACCGAATGCAGCGATATCATTTTACTTTTTGATAAAATGGCTGCCGCCGGACCGACATGACGGCAAAGTTCAAACTTTGTCAATTTCCCGACCGGCACGAGGGGACATAGGAGAATTGTCGGCCAAACAATTTTTCCGCGTTGTTTCGATAACAAGAGTTACGAATTATGGATATTTTTATAGAAATCGTAATGGTTCGACGAATTGTAATCGAATGCAGCGATATCATTTTACTTTTTGGTAAAATGGCCCCCGCCGGACCGACATGACCGCAAAGCAGACACTTTGTCAATCTTCCGACCGGCACGTGGGGACATAGAGGTATTGTCGGCCAAACAGCTTTTCCGCGTTGTTTCGACAAAAAGAGTTACGAATTATGGATGTTTTTATAGAAATCGTAATGGTTCGATGAATTGTAACCGAATGCAGCGATATCATTTTACTTTTTGATAAAATGACTCCCGCCGGACCGACATGACGGCAAAGATCAAACTTTGTCAATCTCCCGACCGGCACGTGGGGACATAGAGGTATTGTCGGCCAAACAGTTTTTGCGCGTTATTTCGACAAAAAGAGTTACGAATTATGGATGTTTTTATAGAAATCGTAATGGTTCGATGAATTGTAACCGAATGCAGCGATATCATTTTACTTTTTGATAAAATGGCTCCCGCCGGACCGACATGACGGCAAAGATCAAACTTTGTCAATTTCCCGACCGGCACGAGGGGACATAGGAGAATTGTCGGCCAAACAATTTTTCCGCGTTATTTCGCTAACAAGAGTTACGAATTATGGATATTTTTATAGAAATCGTAATGGTTCGACGAATTGTAATCGAATGCAGGAATATCATTTTACTTTTTGGTAAAATGGCTCCCGCCGGACCGACATGACCGCAAAGCAGACACTTTGTCAATCTCCCGACCGGCACGTGGGGACATAGAGGTATTGTCGGCCAAACAGTTTTTCCGCGTTGTTTCGACAAAAAGAGTTACGAATTATGGATGTTTTTATAGAAATCGAAATGGTTCGATGAATTGTAACCGAATGCAGCGATATCATTTTACTTTTTGATAAAATGGCTCCCGCCGGACCGACATGACGGCAAAGATCAAACTTTGTCAATCTCCCGACCGGCACGTGGGGACATAGAGGTATTGTCGGCCAAACAGTTTTTGCGCGTTATTTCGACAAAAAGAGTTACGAATTATGGATGTTTTTATAGAAATCGTAATGGTTCGATGAATTGTAACCGAATGCAGCGATATCATTTTACTTTTTGATAAAATGGCTCCCGCCGGACCGACATGACGGCAAAGATCAAACTTTGTCAATTTCCCGACCGGCACGAGGGGACATAGGAGAATTGTCGGCCAAACAATTTTTCCGCGTTATTTCGATAACAAGAGTTACGAATTATGGATATTTTTATAGAAATCGTAATGGTTCGACGAATTGTAATCGAATGCAGGAATATCATTTTACTTTTTGGTAAAATGGCTCCCGCCGGACCGACATGACCGCAAAGCAGACACTTTGTCAATCTCCCGACCGGCACGTGGGGACATAGAGGTATTGTCGGCCAAACAGTTTTTCCGCGTTGTTTCGACAAAAAGAGTTACGAATTATGGATGTTTTTATAGAAATCGTAATGGTTCGATGAATTGTATCCGAATGCAGCGATATCATTTTACTTTTTGATAAAATGGCTCCCGCCGGACCGACATGACGGCAAAGATCAAACTTTGTCAATCTCCCGACCGGCACGTGGGGACATAGAGGTATTGTCGGCCAAACAGTTTTTCCGCGTTGTTTCGACAAAAAGAGTTACGAATTATGGATGTTTTTATAGAAATCGTAATGGTTCGATGAATTGTAACCGAATGCAGCGATATCATTTTACTTTTTGATAAAATGGCTGCCGCCGGACCGACATGATGGCAAAGTTCAAACTTTGTCAATTTCCCCACCGGCACGAGGGGACATAGGAGAATTGTCGGCCAAACAATTTTTCCGCGTTGTTTCGATAACAAGAGTTACGAATTATGGATATTTTTATAGAAATCGTAATGGTTCGACGAATTGTAATCGAATGCAGCGATATCATTTTACTTTTTGGTAAAATGGCTCCCGCCGGGCCGACATGACCGCAAAGCAGACACTTTGTCAATCTCCCGACCGGCACGTGGGGACATAGAGGTATTGTCGGCCAAACAATTTTTCCGCGTTATTTCGATAACAAGAGTTACGAATTATGGATATTTTTATAGAAATCGTAATGGTTCGACGAATTGTAATCGAATGCAGGAATATCATTTTACTTTTTGGTAAAATGGCTCCCGCCGGACCGACATGACCGCAAAGCAGACACTTTGTCAATCTCCCGACCGGCACGTGGGGACATAGAGGTATTGTCGGCCAAACAGCTTTTCCGCGTTGTTTCGACAAAAAGAGTTACGAATTATGGATGTTTTTATAGAAATCGTAATGGTTCGATGAATTGTATCCGAATGCAGCGATATCATGTTACTTTTTGATAAAATGGCTCCCGCCGGACCGACATGACGGCAAAGATCAAACTTTGTCAATCTCCCGACCGGCACTTGGGGACATAGAGGTATTGTCGGCCAAACAGTTTTTCCGCGTTATTTCGCTAACAAGAGTTACGAATTATGGATATTTTTATAGAAATCGTAATGGTTCGACGAATTGTAATCGAATGCAGGAATATCATTTTACTTTTTGGTAAAATGGCTCCCGCCGGACCGACATGACCGCAAAGCAGACACTTTGTCAATCTCCCGACCGGCACGTGGGGACATAGAGGTATTGTCGGCCAAACAGTTTTTCCGCGTTGTTTCGACAAAAAGAGTTACGAATTATGGATGTTTTTATAGAAATCGAAATGGTTCGATGAATTGTAACCGAATGCAGCGATATCATTTTACTTTTTGATAAAATGGCTCCCGCCGGACCGACATGACGGCAAAGATCAAACTTTGTCAATCTCCCGACCGGCACGTGGGGACATAGAGGTATTGTCGGCCAAACAGTTTTTGCGCGTTATTTCGACAAAAAGAGTTACGAATTATGGATGTTTTTATAGAAATCGTAATGGTTCGATGAATTGTAACCGAATGCAGCGATATCATTTTACTTTTTGATAAAATGGCTCCCGCCGGACCGACATGACGGCAAAGATCAAACTTTGTCAATTTCCCGACCGGCACGAGGGGACATAGGAGAATTGTCGGCCAAACAATTTTTCCGCGTTATTTCGATAACAAGAGTTACGAATTATGGATATTTTTATAGAAATCGTAATGGTTCGACGAATTGTAATCGAATGCAGGAATATCATTTTACTTTTTGGTAAAATGGCTCCCGCCGGACCGACATGACCGCAAAGCAGACACTTTGTCAATCTCCCGACCGGCACGTGGGGACATAGAGGTATTGTCGGCCAAACAGTTTTTCCGCGTTGTTTCGACAAAAAGAGTTACGAATTATGGATGTTTTTATAGAAATCGTAATGGTTCGATGAATTGTATCCGAATGCAGCGATATCATTTTACTTTTTGATAAAATGGCTCCCGCCGGACCGACATGACGGCAAAGATCAAACTTTGTCAATCTCCCGACCGGCACGTGGGGACATAGAGGTATTGTCGGCCAAACAGTTTTTCCGCGTTGTTTCGACAAAAAGAGTTACGAATTATGGATGTTTTTATAGAAATCGTAATGGTTCGATGAATTGTAACCGAATGCAGCGATATCATTTTACTTTTTGATAAAATGGCTGCCGCCGGACCGACATGATGGCAAAGTTCAAACTTTGTCAATTTCCCGACCGGCACGAGGGGATATAGGAGAATTGTCGGCCAAACAATTTTTCCGCGTTGTTTCGATAACAAGAGTTACGAATTATGGATATTTTTATAGAAATCGTAATGGTTCGACGAATTGTAATCGAATGCAGCGATATCATTTTACTTTTTGGTAAAATGGCTCCCGCCGGGCCGACATGACCGCAAAGCAGACACTTTGTCAATCTCCCGACCGGCACGTGGGGACATAGAGGTATTGTCGGCCAAACAATTTTTCCGCGTTATTTCGATAACAAGAGTTACGAATTATGGATATTTTTATAGAAATCGTAATGGTTCGACGAATTGTAATCGAATGCAGGAATATCATTTTACTTTTTGGTAAAATGGCTCCCGCCGGACCGACATGACCGCAAAGCAGACACTTTGTCAATCTCCCGACCGGCACGTGGGGACATAGAGGTATTGTCGGCCAAACAGCTTTTCCGCGTTGTTTCGACAAAAAGAGTTACGAATTATGGATGTTTTTATAGAAATCGTAATGGTTCGATGAATTGTAACTGAATGCAGCGATATCATTTTACTTTTTGATAAAATGGCTGCCGCCGGACGGACATGAAGGCAAAGTTCAAACTTTGTCAATTTCCCGACCGGCACGAGGGGACATAGGAGAATTGTCGGCCAAACAATTTTTCCGCGTTGTTTCGATAACAAGAGTTACGAATTATGGATATTTTTATAGAAATCGTAATGGTTCGACGAATTGTAATCGAATGCAGCGATATCAATTTACTTTTTGGTAAAATGGCTCCGGCCGGACAGACATGACCGCAAAGCAGACACTTTGTCAATCTCCCGACCGGCACGTGGGGACATAGAGGTATTGTCGGCCAAACAGTTTTTCCGCGTTGTTTCGACAAAAAGAGTTACGAATTATGGATGTTTTTATAGAAATCGTAATGGTTCGATGAATTGTATCCGAATGCAGCGATATCATTTTACTTTTTGATAAAATGGCTGCCGCCGGACCGACATGAAGGCAAAGTTCAAACTTTGTCAATCTCCCGACCGGCACGTGGGGACATGGAGGTATTGTCGGCCAAACAGTTTTTCCGCGTTATTTCGACAAAAAGAGTTACGAACTATGGATGTTTTTATAGAAATCGTAATGGTTCGATGAATTGTAACCGAATGCAGCGATATCATTTTACTTTTTGATAAAATGACTCCCGCCGGACCGACATGACGGCAAAGATCAAACTTTGTCAATCTCCCGACCGGCACGTGGGGACATAGAGGTATTGTCGGCCAAACAGTTTTTGCGCGTTATTTCGACAAAAAGAGTTACGAATTATGGATGTTTTTATAGAAATCGTAATGGTTCGACGAATTGTAACCGAATGCAGCGATATCATTTTACTTTTTGATAAAATGGCTCCCGCCGGACCGACATGACGGCAAAGATCAAACTTTGTCAATTTCCCGACCGGCACGTGGGGACATAGAGGTATTGTCGGCCAAACAGTTTTTGCGCGTTATTTCGACAAAAAGAGTTACGAATTATGGATGTTTTTATAGAAATCGTAATGGTTCGATGAATTGTAACCGAATGCAGCGATATCATTTTACTTTTTGATAAAATGGCTCCCGCCGGACCGACATGACGGCAAAGATCAAACTTTGTCAATTTCCCGACCGGCACGAGGGGACATAGGAGAATTGTCGGCCAAACAATTTTTCCGCGTTATTTCGATAACAAGAGTTACGAATTATGGATATTTTTATAGAAATCGTAATGGTTCGACGAATTGTAATCGAATGCAGGAATATCATTTTACTTTTTGGTAAAATGGCTCCCGCCGGACCGACATGACCGCAAAGCAGACACTTTGTCAATCTCCCGACCGGCACGTGGGGACATAGAGGTATTGTCGGCCAAACAGTTTTTCCGCGTTGTTTCGACAAAAAGAGTTACGAATTATGGATGTTTTTATAGAAATCGTAATGGTTCGATGAATTGTATCCGAATGCAGCGATATCATTTTACTTTTTGATAAAATGGCTCCCGCCGGACCGTCATGACGGCAAAGATCAAACTTTGTCAATCTCCCGACCGGCACGTGGGGACATAGAGGTATTGTCGGCCAAACAGTTTTTCCGCGTTGTTTCGACAAAAAGAGTTACGAATTATGGATGTTTTTATAGAAATCGTAATGGTTCGATGAATTGTAACCGAATGCAGCGATATCATTTTACTTTTTGATAAAATGGCTGCCGCCGGACCGACATGATGGCAAAGTTCAAACTTTGTCAATTTCCCGACCGGCACGAGGGGACATAGGAGAATTGTCGGCCAAACAATTTTTCCGCGTTGTTTCGATAACAAGAGTTACGAATTATGGATATTTTTATAGAAATCGTAATGGTTCGACGAATTGTAATCGAATGCAGCGATATCATTTTACTTTTTGGTAAAATGGCTCCCGCCGGGCCGACATGACCGCAAAGCAGACACTTTGTCAATCTCCCGACCGGCACGTGGGGACATAGAGGTATTGTCGGCCAAACAATTTTTCCGCGTTATTTCGATAACAAGAGTTACGAATTATGGATATTTTTATAGAAATCGTAATGGTTCGACGAATTGTAATCGAATGCAGGAATATCATTTTACTTTTTGGTAAAATGGCTCCCGCCGGACCGACATGACCGCAAAGCAGACACTTTGTCAATCTCCCGACCGGCACGTGGGGACATAGAGGTATTGTCGGCCAAACAGCTTTTCCGCGTTGTTTCGACAAAAAGAGTTACGAATTATGGATGTTTTTATAGAAATCGTAATGGTTCGATGAATTGTATCCGAATGCAGCGATATCATGTTACTTTTTGATAAAATGGCTCCCGCCGGACCGACATGACGGCAAAGATCAAACTTTGTCAATCTCCCGACCGGCACTTGGGGACATAGAGGTATTGTCGGCCAAACAGTTTTTGCGCGTTATTTCGACAAAAAGAGTTACGAATTATGGATGTTTTTATAGAAATCGTAATGGTTCGATGAATTGTAACTGAATGCAGCGATATCATTTTACTTTTTGATAAAATGGCTGCCGCCGGACGGACATGAAGGCAAAGTTCAAACTTTGTCAATTTCCCGACCGGCACGAGGGGACATAGGAGAATTGTCGGCCAAACAATTTTTCCGCGTTGTTTCGATAACAAGAGTTAAGAATTATGGATATTTTTATAGAAATCGTAATGGTTCGACGAATTGTAATCGAATGCAGCGATATCATTTTACTTTTTGGTAAAATGGCTCCCGCAGGGCCGACATGACCGCAAAGCAGACACTTTGTCAATCTCCCGACCGGCACGTGGGGACATAGAGGTATTGTCGGCCAAACAATTTTTCCGCGTTATTTCGATAACAAGAGTTACGAATTATGGATATTTTTATAGAAATCGTAATGGTTCGACGAATTGTAATCGAATGCAGGAATATCATTTTACTTTTTGGTAAAATGGCTCCCGCCGGACCGACATGACCGCAAAGCAGACACTTTGTCAATCTCCCGACCGGCACGTGGGGACATAGAGGTATTGTCGGCCAAACAGCTTTTCCGCGTTGTTTCGACAAAAAGAGTTACGAATTATGGATGTTTTTATAGAAATCGTAATGGTTCGATGAATTGTAACCGAATGCAGCGATATCATTTTAGTTTTTGATAAAATGGCTGCCGCCGGACCGACATGAAGGCAAAGTTCAAACTTTGTCAATTTCCCGACCGGCACGAGGGGACATAGGAGAATTGTCGGCCAAACAATTTTTCCGCGTTGTTTCGATAACAAGAGTTACGAATTATGGATATTTTTATAGAAATCGTAATGGTTCGACGAATTGTAATCGAATGCAGCGATATCAATTTACTTTTTGGTAAAATGGCTCCGGCCGGACAGACATGACCGCAAAGCAGACACTTTGTCAATCTCCCGACCGGCACGTGGGGACATAGAGGTATTGTCGGCCAAACAGTTTTTCCGCGTTGTTTCGACAAAAAGAGTTACGAATTATGGATGTTTTTATAGAAATCGTAATGGTTCGATGAATTGTATCCGAATGCAGCGATATCATTTTACTTTTTGATAAAATGGCTGCCGCCGGACCGACATGAAGGCAAAGTTCAAACTTTGTCAATCTCCCGACCGGCACGTGGGGACATGGAGGTATTGTCGGCCAAACAGTTTTTCCGCGTTATTTCGACAAAAAGAGTTACGAACTATGGATGTTTTTATAGAAATCGTAATGGTTCGATGAATTGTAACCGAATGCAGCGATATCATTTTACTTTTTGATAAAATGACTCCCGCCGGACCGACATGACGGCAAAGATCAAACTTTGTCAATCTCCCGACCGGCACGTGGGGACATAGAGGTATTGTCGGCCAAACAGTTTTTGCGCGTTATTTCGACAAAAAGAGTTACGAATTATGGATGTTTTTATAGAAATCGTAATGGTTCGACGAATTGTAACCGAATGCAGCGATATCATTTTACTTTTTGATAAAATGGCTCCCGCCGGACCGACATGACGGCAAAGATCAAACTTTGTCAATTTCCCGACCGGCACGAGGGGACATAGGAGAATTGTCGGCCAAACAATTTTTCCGCGTTATTTCGACAAAAAGAGTTACGAACTATGGATGTTTTTATAGAAATCGTAATGGTTCGATGAATTGTAATCGAATGCAGGAATATCATTTTACTTTTTGGTAAAATGGCTCCCGCCGGACCGACATGACGGCAAAGATCAAACTTTGTCAATCTCCCGACCGGCACGTGGGGACATAGAGGTATTGTCGGCCAAACAGTTTTTGCGCGTTATTTCGACAAAAAGAGTTACGAATTATGGATGTTTTTATAGAAATCGTAATCGTTCGATGAATTGTATCCGAATGCAGTGATATCATTTTACTTTTTGATAAAATGGCTCCCGCCGGACCGACATGACGGCAAAGATCAAACTTTGTCAATCTCCCGACCGGCACGTGGGGACATAGAGGTATTGTCGGCCAAACAGTTTTTGCGCGTTATTTCGACAAAAAGAGTTACGAATTATGGATGTTTTTATAGAAATCGTAATGGTTCGATGAATTGTAACCGAATGCAGCGATATCATTTTAGTTTTTGATAAAATGGCTGCCGCCGGACCGACATGAAGGTAAAGTTCAAACTTTGTCAATTTCCCGACCGGCACGAGGGGACATAGGAGAATTGTCGGCCAAACAATTTTTCCGCGTTGTTTCGATAACAAGAGTTACGAATTATGGATATTTTTATAGAAATCGTAATGGTTCGACGAATTGTAATCGAATGCAGCGATATCATTTTACTTTTTGATAAAATGGCTCCCGCCGGACCGACATGACGGCAAAGATCAAACGTTGTCAATCTCCCGACCGGCACGTGGGGACATAGAGGTATTGTCGGCCAAACAGTTTTTCCGCGTTATTTCGACAAAAAGAGTTACGAACTATGGATGTTTTTATAGAAATCGTAATGGTTCGATGAATTGTAACCGAATAAAGCGATATCATTTTACTTTTTGATAAAATGGCTCCCGCCGGACCGACATGACGGCAAAGATCAAACTTTGTCAATCTCCCGACCGGCACGTGGGGACATAGAGGTATTGTCGGCCAAACAGTTTTTGCGCGTTATTTCGACAAAAAGAGTTACGAATTATGGACGTTTTTATAGAAATCGTAATGGTTCGATGAATTGTAACCGAATGCAGCGATATCATTTTACTTTTTGATAAAATGGCTGCCGCCGGACCGACATGAAGGCAAAGTTCAAACTTTGTCAATTTCCCGACCGGCACGAGGGGACATAGGAGAATTGTCGGCCAAACAATTTTTCCGCGTTGTTTCGATAACAAGAGTTACGAATTATGGATATTTTTATAGAAATCGTAATGGTTCGACGAATTGTAATCGAATGCAGCGATATCATTTTACTTTTTGGTAAAATGGCTCCCGCCGGACCGACATGACCGCAAAGCAGACACTTTGTCAATCTCCCGACCGGCACGTGGGGACATAGAGGTATTGTCGGCCAAACAGTTTTTCCGCGTTATTTCGACAAAAAGAGTTACGAACTATGGATGTTTTTATAGAAATCGTAATGGTTCGATGAATTGTAACCGAATGCAGCGATATCATTTTACTTTTTGATAAAATGGCTCCCGCCGGACCGACATGACGGCAAAGATCAAACTTTGTCAATTTCCCGACCGGCACGAGGGGACATAGGAGAATTGTCGGCCAAACAATTTTTCCGCGTTATTTCGACAAAAAGAGTTACGAACTATGGATGTTTTTATAGAAATCGTAATGGTTCGATGAATTGTAACCGAATGCAGCGATATCATTTTACTTTTTGGTAAAATGGCTCCCGCCGGACCGACATGACGGCAAAGATCAAACTTTGTCAATCTCCCGACCGGCACGTGGGGACATAGAGGTATTGTCGGCCAAACAGTTTTTGCGCGTTATTTCGACAAAAAGAGTTACGAATTATGGATGTTTTTATAGAAATCGTAATCGTTCGATGAATTGTATCCGAATGCAGTGATATCATTTTACTTTTTGATAAAATGGCTCCCGCCGGACCGACATGACGGCAAAGATCAAACTTTGTCAATCTCCCGACCGGCACGTGGGGACATAGAGGTATTGTCGGCCAAACAGTTTTTGCGCGTTATTTCGACAAAAAGAGTTACGAATTATGGATGTTTTTATAGAAATCGTAATGGTTCGATGAATTGTAACCGAATGCAGCGATATCATTGTAGTTTTTGATAAAATGGCTGCCGCCGGACCGACATGAAGGCAAAGTTCAAACTTTGTCAATTTCCCGACCGGCACGAGGGGACATAGGAGAATTGTCGGCCAAACAATTTTTCCGCGTTGTTTCGATAACAAGAGTTACGAATTATGGATATTTTTATAGAAATCGTAATGGTTCGACGAATTGTAATCGAATGCAGCGATATCATTTTACTTTTTGATAAAATGGCTCCCGCCGGACCGACACGACGGCAAAGATCAAACGTTGTCAATCTCCCGACCGGCACGTGGGGACATAGAGGTATTGTCGGCCAAACAGTTTTTCCGCGTTATTTCGACAAAAAGAGTTACGAACTATGGATGTTTTTATAGAAATCGTAATGGTTCGATGAATTGTAACCGAATAAAGCGATATCATTTTACTTTTTGATAAAATGGCTCCCGCCGGACCGACATGACGGCAAAGATCAAACTTTGTCAATCTCCCGACCGGCACGTGGGGACATAGAGGTATTGTCGGCCAAACAGTTTTTGCGCGTTATTTCGACAAAAAGAGTTACGAATTATGGACGTTTTTATAGAAATCGTAATGGTTCGATGAATTGTAACCGAATGCAGCGATATCATTTTACTTTTTGATAAAATGGCTGCCGCCGGACCGACATGAAGGCAAAGTTCAAACTTTGTCAATTTCCCGACCGGCACGAGGGGACATAGGAGAATTGTCGGCCAAACAATTTTTCCGCGTTGTTTCGATAACAAGAGTTACGAATTATGGATATTTTTATAGAAATCGTAATGGTTCGACGAATTGTAATCGAATGCAGCGATATCATTTTACTTTTTGGTAAAATGGCTCCCGCCGGACCGACATGACCGCAAAGCAGACACTTTGTCAATCTCCCGACCGGCACGTGGGGACATAGAGGTATTGTCGGCCAAACAGTTTTTCCGCGTTGTTTCGACAAAAAGAGTTACGAATTATGGATGTTTTTATAGAAATCGTAATGGTTCGATGAATTGTAACCGAATGCAGCGATATCATTTTACTTTTTGATAAAATGGCTGCCGCCGGACCGACATGATGGCAAAGTTCAAACTTTGTCAATTTCCCGACCGGCACGAGGGGACATAGGAGAATTGTCGGCCAAACAATTTTTCCGCGTTGTTTCGATAACAAGAGTTACGAATTATGGATATTTTTATAGAAATCGTAATGGTTCGACGAATTGTAATCGAATGCAGCGATATCATTTTACTTTTTGGTAAAATGGCTCCCGCCGGGCCGACATGACCGCAAAGCAGACACTTTGTCAATCTCCCGACCGGCACGTGGGGACATAGAGGTATTGTCGGCCAAACAATTTTTCCGCGTTATTTCGATAACAAGAGTTACGAATTATGGATATTTTTATAGAAATCGTAATGGTTCGACGAATTGTAATCGAATGCAGGAATATCATTTTACTTTTTGGTAAAATGGCTCCCGCCGGACCGACATGACCGCAAAGCAGACACTTTGTCAATCTCCCGACCGGCACGTGGGGACATAGAGGTATTGTCGGCCAAACAGTTTTTCCGCGTTGTTTCGACAAAAAGAGTTACGAATTATGGATGTTTTTATAGAAATCGTAATGGTTCGATGAATTGTAACCGAATGCAGCGATATCATTTTACTTTTTGATAAAATGGCTCCCGCCGGACCGACATGACGGCAAAGATCAAACTTTGTCAATCTCCCGACCGGCACGTGGGGACATAGAGGTATTGTCGGCCAAACAGTTTTTGCGCGTTATTTCGACAAAAAGAGTTACGAATTATGGATGTTTTTATAGAAATCGTAATGGTTCGACGAATTGTAACCGAATGCAGCGATATCATTTTACTTTTTGATAAAATGGCTCCCGCCGGACCGACATGACCGCAAAGCAGAAACTTTGTCAATCTCCCGACCGGCACGTAGGGACATAGAGGTATTGTCGGCCTAACGGTTTTTCCGCGTTGTTTCGACAAAAAGAGTTACGAATTATGGATGTTTTTATAGAAATCGTAATGGTTCGATGAATTGTAACCGAATGCAGCGATATCATTTTACTTTTTGGTAAAATGGCTCCCGCCGGACCGACATGACCGCAAAGCAGACACTTTGTCAATCTCCCGACCGGCACGTGGGGACATAGAGGTATTGTCGGCCAAACAGCTTTTCCGCGTTGTTTCGACAAAAAGAGTTACGAATTATGGATGTTTTTATAGAAATCGTAATGGTTCGATGAATTGTATCCGAATGCAGCGATATCATTTTACTTTTTGATAAAATGGCTCCCGCCGGACCGACATGACGGCAAAGATCAAACTTTGTCAATCTCCCGACCGGCACGTGGGGACATAGAGGTATTGTCGGCCAAACAGTTTTTCCGCGTTGTTTCGACAAAAAGAGTTACGAATTATGGATGTTTTTATAGAAATCGTAACGGTTCGATGAATTGTAACCGAATGCAGCGATATCATTTTACTTTTTGATAAAATGGCTGCCGCCGGACCGACATGATGGCAAAGTTCAAACTTTGTCAATTTCCCGACCGGCACGAGGGGACATAGGAGAATTGTCGGCCAAACAATTTTTCCGCGTTGTTTCGATAACAAGAGTTACGAATTATGGATATTTTTATAGAAATCGTAATGGTTCGACGAATTGTAATCGAATGCAGCGATATCATTTTACTTTTTGGTAAAATGGCTCCCGCCGGGCCGACATGACCGCAAAGCAGACACTTTGTCAATCTCCCGACCGGCACGTGGGGACATAGAGGTATTGTCGGCCAAACAATTTTTCCGCGTTATTTCGATAACAAGAGTTACGAATTATGGATATTTTTATAGAAATCGTAATGGTTCGACGAATTGTAATCGAATGCAGGAATATCATTTTACTTTTTGGTAAAATGGCTCCCGCCGGACCGACATGACCGCAAAGCAGACACTTTGTCAATCTCCCGACCGGCACGTGGGGACATAGAGGTATTGTCGGCCAAACAGCTTTTCCGCGTTGTTTCGACAAAAAGAGTTACGAATTATGGATGTTTTTATAGAAATCGTAATGGTTCGATGAATTGTATCCGAATGCAGCGATATCATGTTACTTTTTGATAAAATGGCTCCCGCCGGACCGACATGACGGCAAAGATCAAACTTTGTCAATCTCCCGACCGGCACTTGGGGACATAGAGGTATTGTCGGCCAAACAGTTTTTGCGCGTTATTTCGACAAAAAGAGTTACGAATTATGGATGTTTTTATAGAAATCGTAATGGTTCGATGAATTGTAACCGAATGCAGCGATATCATTTTACTTTTTGATAAAATGGCTGCCGCCGGACCGACATGACGGCAAAGTTGAAACTTTGTCAATTTCCCGACCGGCACGAGGGGACATAGGAGAATTGTCGGCCAAACAATTTTTCCGCGTTGTTTCGATAACAAGAGTTACGAATTATGGATATTTTTATAGAAATCGTAATGGTTCGACGAATTGTAATCGAATGCAGCGATATCATTTTACTTTTTGGTAAAATGGCCCCCGCCGGACCGACATGACCGCAAAGCAGACACTTTGTCAATCTTCCGACCGGCACGTGGGGACATAGAGGTATTGTCGGCTAAACAGCTTTTCCGCGTTGTTTCGACAAAAAGAGTTACGAATTATGGATGTTTTTATAGAAATCGTAATGGTTCGATGAATTGTAACCGAATGCAGCGATATCATTTTACTTTTTGATAAAATGACTACCGCCGGACCGACATGACGGCAAAGATCAAACTTTGTCAATCTCCCGACCGGCACGTGGGGACATAGAGGTATTGTCGGCCAAACAGTTTTTGCGCGTTATTTCGACAAAAAGAGTTACGAATTATGGATGTTTTTATAGAAATCGTAATGGTTCGATGAATTGTAACCGAATGCAGCGATATCATTTTACTTTTTGATAAAATGGCTCCCGCCGGACCGACATGACGGCAAAGATCAAACTTTGTCAATTTCCCGACCGGCACGAGGGGACATAGGAGAATTGTCGGCCAAACAATTTTTCCGCGTTATTTCGCTAACAAGAGTTACGAATTATGGATATTTTTATAGAAATCGTAATGGTTCGACGAATTGTAATCGAATGCAGGAATATCATTTTACTTTTTGGTAAAATGGCTCCCGCCGGACCGACATGACCGCAAAGCAGACACTTTGTCAATTTCCCGACCGGCACGAGGGGACATAGGAGAATTGTCGGCCAAACAATTTTTCCGCGTTATTTCGATAACAAGAGTTACGAATTATGGATATTTTTATAGAAATCGTAATGGTTCGACGAATTGTAATCGAATGCAGGAATATCATTTTACTTTTTGGTAAAATGGCTCCCGCCGGACCGACATGACCGCAAAGCAGACACTTTGTCAATCTCCCGACCGGCACGTGGGGACATAGAGGTATTGTCGGCCAAACAGTTTTTCCGCGTTGTTTCGACAAAAAGAGTTACGAATTATGGATGTTTTTATAGAAATCGTAATGGTTCGATGAATTGTAACCGAATGCAGCGATATCATTTTACTTTTTGATAAAATGGCTCCCGCCGGACCGACATGACGGCAAAGATCAAACTTTGTCAATCTCCCGACCGGCACGTGGGGACATAGAGGTATTGTCGGCCAAACAGTTTTTGCGCGTTATTTCGACAAAAAGAGTTACGAATTATGGATGTTTTTATAGAAATCGTAATGGTTCGACGAATTGTAACCGAATGCAGCGATATCATTTTACTTTTTGATAAAATGGCTCCCGCCGGACCGACATGACGGCAAAGATCAAACTTTGTCAATCTCCCGACCGGCACGTGGGGACATAGAGGTATTGTCGGCCAAACAGTTTTTGCGCGTTATTTCGACAAAAAGAGTTACGAATTATGGATGTTTTTATAGAAATCGTAATGGTTCGATGAATTGTAACCGAATGCAGCGATATCATTTTACTTTTTGATAAAATGGCTCCCGCAGGACCGACATGACGGCAAAGATCAAACTTTGTCAATTTCCCGACCGGCACGAGGGGACATAGGAGAATTGTCGGCCAAACAATATTTCCGCGTTATTTCGATAACGAGAGTTACGAATTATGGATATTTTTATAGAAATCGTAATGGTTCGACGAATTGTAATCGAATGCAGGAATATCATTTTACTTTTTGGTAAAATGGCTCCCGCCGGACCTACATGACCGCAAAGCAGACACTTTGTCAATCTCCCGACCGGCACGTGGGGACATAGAGGTATTGTCGGCCAAACAGAGTTTCCGCGTTGTTTCGACAAAAAGAGTTACGAATTATGGATGTTTTTATAGAAATCGTAATGGTTCGATGAATTGTAACCGAATGCAGCGATATCATTTTACTTTTTGATAAAATGGCTCCCGCCGGACCGACATGACGGCGAAGATCAAACTTTGTCAATCTCCCGACCGGCACGAGGGGACATAGGAGAATTGTCGGCCAAACAATTTTTCCGCGTTGTTTCGATAACAAGAGTTACGAATTATGGATATTTTTGTAGAAATCGTAATGGTTCGATGAATTGGGACCGAATGCAGCGATATCATTTTACTTTTTGATAAAATGGCTCCCGCCGGACCGACATGACGGCAAAGATCAAACTTTGTCAATCTCCCGACCGGCACGTGGGGACATAGAGGTATTGTCGGCCAAACAGTTTTTGCGCGTTATTTCGACAAAAAGAGTTACGAATTATGGATGTTTTTATAGAAATCGTAATGGTTCGATGAATTGTAACCGAATGCAGCGATATCATTTTACTTTTTGATAAAATGGCTCCCGCCGGACCGACATGACGGCAAAGATCAAACTTTGTCAATCTCCCGACCGGCACGTGGGGACATAGAGGTATTGTCGGCCAAACAGTTTTTCCGCGTTGTTTCGACAAAAAGAGTTACGAATTATGGATGTTTTTATAGAAATCGTAATGGTTCGATGAATTGTAACCGAATGCAGCGATATCATTTTACTTTTTGATAAAATGGCTCCCGCCGGACCGACATGACGGCAAAGATCAAACTTTGTCAATCTCCCGACCGGCACGTGGGGACATAGAGGTATTGTCGGCCAAACAGTTTTTGCGCGTTATTTCGACAAAAAGAGTTACGAATTATGGATGTTTTTATAGAAATCGTAATGGTTCGACGAATTGTAACCGAATGCAGCGATATCATTTTACTTTTTGATAAAATGGCTCCCGCCGGACCGACATGACGGCAAAGATCAAACTTTGTCAATCTCCCGACCGGCACGTGGGGACATAGAGGTATTGTCGGCCAAACAGTTTTTGCGCGTTATTTCGACAAAAAGAGTTACGAATTATGGATGTTTTTATAGAAATCGTAATGGTTCGATGAATTGTAACCGAATGCAGCGATATCATTTTACTTTTTGATAAAATGGCTCCCGCAGGACCGACATGACGGCAAAGATCAAACTTTGTCAATTTCCCGACCGGCACGAGGGGACATAGGAGAATTGTCGGCCAAACAATATTTCCGCGTTATTTCGATAACGAGAGTTACGAATTATGGATATTTTTATAGAAATCGTAATGGTTCGACGAATTGTAATCGAATGCAGGAATATCATTTTACTTTTTGGTAAAATGGCTCCCGCCGGACCGACATGACCGCAAAGCAGACACTTTGTCAATCTGCCGACCGGCACGTGGGGACATAGAGGTATTGTCGGCCAAACAGAGTTTCCGCGTTGTTTCGACAAAAAGAGTTACGAATTATGGATGTTTTTATAGAAATCGTAATGGTTCGATGAATTGTAACCGAATGCAGCGATATCATTTTACTTTTTGATAAAATGGCTCCCGCCGGACCGACATGACGGCGAAGATCAAACTTTGTCAATCTCCCGACCGGCACGAGGGGACATAGGAGAATTGTCGGCCAAACAATTTTTCCGCGTTGTTTCGATAACAAGAGTTACGAATTATGGATATTTTTGTAGAAATCGTAATGGTTCGATGAATTGGGACCGAATGCAGCGATATCATTTTACTTTTTGATAAAATGGCTCCCGCCGGACCGACATGACGGCAAAGATCAAACTTTGTCAATCTCCCGACCGGCACGTGGGGACATAGAGGTATTGTCGGCCAAACAGTTTTTGCGCGTTATTTCGACAAAAAGAGTTACGAATTATGGATGTTTTTATAGAAATCGTAATGGTTCGATGAATTGTAACCGAATGCAGCGATATCATTTTACTTTTTGATAAAATGGCTCCCGCCGGACCGACATGACGGCAAAGATCAAACTTTGTCAATTTCCCGACCGGCACGAGGGGACATAGGAGAATTGTCGGCCAAACAATTTTTCCGCGTTATTTCGATAACAAGAGTTACGAATTATGGATATTTTTATAGAAATCGTAATGGTTCGACGAATTGTAATCGAATGCAGGAATATCATTTTACTTTTTGGTAAAATGGCTCCCGCCGGACCGACATGACCGCAAAGCAGACACTTTGTCAATCTCCCGACCGGCACGTGGGGACATAGAGGTATTGTCGGCCAAACAGTTTTTCCGCGTTGTTTCGACAAAAAGAGTTACGAATTATGGATGTTTTTATAGAAATCGTAATGGTTCGATGAATTGTAACCGAATGCAGCGATATCATTTTACTTTTTGATAAAATGGCTCCCGCCGGACCGACATGACGGCAAAGATCAAACTTTGTCAATCTCCCGACCGGCACGTGGGGACATAGAGGTATTGTCGGCCAAACAGTTTTTGCGCGTTATTTCGACAAAAAGAGTTACGAATTATGGATGTTTTTATAGAAATCGTAATGGTTCGACGAATTGTAACCGAATGCAGCGATATCATTTTACTTTTTGATAAAATGGCTCCCGCCGGACCGACATGACGGCAAAGATCAAACTTTGTCAATCTCCCGACCGGCACGTGGGGACATAGAGGTATTGTCGGCCAAACAGTTTTTGCGCGTTATTTCGACAAAAAGAGTTACGAATTATGGATGTTTTTATAGAAATCGTAATGGTTCGATGAATTGTAACCGAATGCAGCGATATCATTTTACTTTTTGATAAAATGGCTCCCGCAGGACCGACATGACGGCAAAGATCAAACTTTGTCAATTTCCCGACCGGCACGAGGGGACATAGGAGAATTGTCGGCCAAACAATATTTCCGCGTTATTTCGATAACGAGAGTTACGAATTATGGATATTTTTATAGAAATCGTAATGGTTCGACGAATTGTAATCGAATGCAGGAATATCATTTTACTTTTTGGTAAAATGGCTCCCGCCGGACCTACATGACCGCAAAGCAGACACTTTGTCAATCTCCCGACCGGCACGTGGGGACATAGAGGTATTGTCGGCCAAACAGAGTTTCCGCGTTGTTTCGACAAAAAGAGTTACGAATTATGGATGTTTTTATAGAAATCGTAATGGTTCGATGAATTGTAACCGAATGCAGCGATATCATTTTACTTTTTGATAAAATGGCTCCCGCCGGACCGACATGACGGCGAAGATCAAACTTTGTCAATCTCCCGACCGGCACGAGGGGACATAGGAGAATTGTCGGCCAAACAATTTTTCCGCGTTGTTTCGATAACAAGAGTTACGAATTATGGATATTTTTGTAGAAATCGTAATGGTTCGATGAATTGGGACCGAATGCAGCGATATCATTTTACTTTTTGATAAAATGGCTCCCGCCGGACCGACATGACGGCAAAGATCAAACTTTGTCAATCTCCCGACCGGCACGTGGGGACATAGAGGTATTGTCGGCCAAACAGTTTTTGCGCGTTATTTCGACAAAAAGAGTTACGAATTATGGATGTTTTTATAGAAATCGTAATGGTTCGATGAATTGTAACCGAATGCAGCGATATCATTTTACTTTTTGATAAAATGGCTCCCGCCGGACCGACATGACGGCAAAGATCAAACTTTGTCAATCTCCCGACCGGCACGTGGGGACATAGAGGTATTGTCGGCCAAACAGTTTTTCCGCGTTGTTTCGACAAAAAGAGTTACGAATTATGGATGTTTTTATAGAAATCGTAATGGTTCGATGAATTGTAACCGAATGCAGCGATATCATTTTACTTTTTGATAAAATGGCTCCCGCCGGACCGACATGACGGCAAAGATCAAACTTTGTCAATCTCCCGACCGGCACGTGGGGACATAGAGGTATTGTCGGCCAAACAGTTTTTGCGCGTTATTTCGACAAAAAGAGTTACGAATTATGGATGTTTTTATAGAAATCGTAATGGTTCGACGAATTGTAACCGAATGCAGCGATATCATTTTACTTTTTGATAAAATGGCTCCCGCCGGACCGACATGACGGCAAAGATCAAACTTTGTCAATCTCCCGACCGGCACGTGGGGACATAGAGGTATTGTCGGCCAAACAGTTTTTGCGCGTTATTTCGACAAAAAGAGTTACGAATTATGGATGTTTTTATAGAAATCGTAATGGTTCGATGAATTGTAACCGAATGCAGCGATATCATTTTACTTTTTGATAAAATGGCTCCCGCAGGACCGACATGACGGCAAAGATCAAACTTTGTCAATTTCCCGACCGGCACGAGGGGACATAGGAGAATTGTCGGCCAAACAATATTTCCGCGTTATTTCGATAACGAGAGTTACGAATTATGGATATTTTTATAGAAATCGTAATGGTTCGACGAATTGTAATCGAATGCAGGAATATCATTTTACTTTTTGGTAAAATGGCTCCCGCCGGACCGACATGACCGCAAAGCAGACACTTTGTCAATCTGCCGACCGGCACGTGGGGACATAGAGGTATTGTCGGCCAAACAGAGTTTCCGCGTTGTTTCGACAAAAAGAGTTACGAATTATGGATGTTTTTATAGAAATCGTAATGGTTCGATGAATTGTAACCGAATGCAGCGATATCATTTTACTTTTTGATAAAATGGCTCCCGCCGGACCGACATGACGGCGAAGATCAAACTTTGTCAATCTCCCGACCGGCACGAGGGGACATAGGAGAATTGTCGGCCAAACAATTTTTCCGCGTTGTTTCGATAACAAGAGTTACGAATTATGGATATTTTTGTAGAAATCGTAATGGTTCGATGAATTGGGACCGAATGCAGCGATATCATTTTACTTTTTGATAAAATGGCTCCCGCCGGACCGACATGACGGCAAAGATCAAACTTTGTCAATCTCCCGACCGGCACGTGGGGACATAGAGGTATTGTCGGCCAAACAGTTTTTGCGCGTTATTTCGACAAAAAGAGTTACGAATTATGGATGTTTTTATAGAAATCGTAATGGTTCGATGAATTGTAACCGAATGCAGCGATATCATTTTACTTTTTGATAAAATGGCTCCCGCCGGACCGACATGACGGCAAAGATCAAACTTTGTCAATTTCCCGACCGGCACGAGGGGACATAGGAGAATTGTCGGCCAAACAATTTTTCCGCGTTATTTCGATAACAAGAGTTACGAATTATGGATATTTTTATAGAAATCGTAATGGTTCGACGAATTGTAATCGAATGCAGGAATATCATTTTACTTTTTGGTAAAATGGCTCCCGCCGGACCGACATGACCGCAAAGCAGACACTTTGTCAATCTCCCGACCGGCACGTGGGGACATAGAGGTATTGTCGGCCAAACAGTTTTTCCGCGTTGTTTCGACAAAAAGAGTTACGAATTATGGATGTTTTTATAGAAATCGTAATGGTTCGATGAATTGTAACCGAATGCAGCGATATCATTTTACTTTTTGATAAAATGGCTCCCGCCGGACCGACATGACGGCAAAGATCAAACTTTGTCAATCTCCCGACCGGCACGTGGGGACATAGAGGTATTGTCGGCCAAACAGTTTTTGCGCGTTATTTCGACAAAAAGAGTTACGAATTATGGATGTTTTTATAGAAATCGTAATGGTTCGACGAATTGTAACCGAATGCAGCGATATCATTTTACTTTTTGATAAAATGGCTCCCGCCGGACCGACATGACGGCAAAGATCAAACTTTGTCAATCTCCCGACCGGCACGTGGGGACATAGAGGTATTGTCGGCCAAACAGTTTTTGCGCGTTATTTCGACAAAAAGAGTTACGAATTATGGATGTTTTTATAGAAATCGTAATGGTTCGATGAATTGTAACCGAATGCAG
Organism: Bombus sonorus; assembly: GCA_029958995.1. Classification (NCBI taxonomy): domain Eukaryota; kingdom Metazoa; phylum Arthropoda; class Insecta; order Hymenoptera; family Apidae; genus Bombus; species Bombus sonorus. The sequence continues at coordinate 137,158 of JARWAU010000096.1, read as the reverse complement.
CGATATCATTTTACTTTTTGATAAAATGGCTCCCGCAGGACCGACATGACGGCAAAGATCAAACTTTGTCAATTTCCCGACCGGCACGAGGGGACATAGGAGAATTGTCGGCCAAACAATTTTTCCGCGTTATTTCGATAACAAGAGTTACGAATTATGGATATTTTTATAGAAATCGTAATGGTTCGACGAATTGTAATCGAATGCAGGAATATCATTTTACTTTTTGGTAAAATGGCTCCCGCCGGACCGACATGACCGCAAAGCAGACACTTTGTCAATCTCCCGAACGGCACGTGGGGACATAGAGGTATTGTCGGCCAAACAGAGTTTCCGCGTTGTTTCGACAAAAAGAGTTACGAATTATGGATGTTTTTATAGAAATCGTAATGGTTCGATGAATTGTAACCGAATGCAGCGATATCATTTTACTTTTTGATAAAATGGCTCCCGCCGGACCGACATGACGGCGAAGATCAAACTTTGTCAATCTCCCGACCGGCACGAGGGGACATAGGAGAATTGTCGGCCAAACAATTTTTCCGCGTTGTTTCGATAACAAGAGTTACGAATTATGGATATTTTTGTAGAAATCGTAATGGTTCGATGAATTGGGACCGAATGCAGCGATATCATTTTACTTTTTGATAAAATGGCTCCCGCCGGACCGACATGACGGCAAAGATCAGACTTTGTCAATCTCCCGACCGGCACGTGGGGACATAGAGGTATTGTCGGCCAAACAGTTTTTCCGCGTTGTTTCGACAAAAAGAGTTACGAATTATGGATGTTTTTATAGAAATCGTAATGGTTCGATGAATTGTAACCGAATGCAGCGATATCATTTTACTTTTTGATAAAATGGCTCCCGCCGGACCGACATGACGGCGAAGATCAAACTTTGTCAATCTCCCGACCGGCACGAGGGGACATAGGAGAATTGTCGGCCAAACAATTTTTCCGCGTTGTTTCGATAACAAGAGTTACGAATTATGGATATTTTTATAGAAATCGTAATGGTTCGATGAATTGGGACCGAATGCAGCGATATCATTTTACTTTTTGATAAAATGGCTCCCGCCGGACCGACATGACGGCAAAGATCAAACTTTGTCAATCTCCCGACCGGCACGTGGGGACATAGAGGTATTGTCGGCCAAACAGTTTTTGCGCGTTATTTCGACAAAAAGAGTTACGAATTATGGATGTTTTTATAGAAATCGTAATGATTCGACGAATTGTAACCGAATGCAGCGATATCATTTTACTTTTTTGTAAAATGGCTCCCGCCGGACCGACATGACCGCAAGGCAGACACTTTGTCAATCTCCCGACCGGCACGTGGGGACATAGAGGTATTGTCGGCCAAACAGCTTTTCCGCGTTGTTTCGACAAAAAGAGTTACGAATTATGGATGTTTTTATAGAAATCGTAATGGTTCGATGAATTGTATCCGAATGCAGCGATATCATTTTACTTTTTGATAAAATGGCTCCCGCCGGACCGACATGACGGCAAAGATCAAGCTTTGTCAATCTCCCGACCGGCACGTGGGGACATAGAGGTATTGTCGGCCAAACAGTTTTTGCGCGTTATTTCGACAAAAAGAGTTACGAATTATGGATGTTTTTATAGAAATCGTAATGGTTCGATGAATTGTAACCGAATGCAGCGATATCATTTTACTTTTTGATAAAATGGCTCCCGCCGGACCGACATGACGGCAAAGATCAAACTTTGTCAATCTCCCGACCGGCACGTGGGGACATAGAGGTATTGTCGGCCAAACAGTTTTTCCGCGTTGTTTCGACAAAAAGAGTTACGAATTATGGATGTTTTTATAGAAATCGTAATGGTTCGATGAACTGTAACCGAATGCAGCGATATCATTTTACTCTTTGATAAAATGGCTCCCGCCGGACCGACATGACGGCGAAGATCAAACTTTGTCAATCTCCCGACCGGCACGTGGGGACATAGAGGTATTGTCGGCCAAACAGTTTTTGCGCGTTATTTCGACAAAAAGAGTTACGAATTATGGATGTTTTTATAGAAATCGTAATGGTTCGATGAATTGTAACCGAATGCAGCGATATCATTTTACTTTTTGATAAAATGGCTCCCGCCGGACCGACATGACGGCAAAGATCAAACTTTGTCAATCTCCCGACCGGCACGTGGGGACATAGAGGTATTGTCGGCCAAACAGTTTTTCCGCGTTGTTTCGACAAAAAGAGTTACGAATTATGGATGTTTTTATAGAAATCGTAATGGTTCGATGAACTGTAACCGAATGCAGCGATATCATTTTACTTTTTGATAAAATGGCTCCCGCCGGACCGACATGACGGCGAAGATCAAACTTTGTCAATCTCCCGACGGGCACGAGGGGACATAGGAGAATTGTCGGCCAAACAATTTTTCCGCGTTGTTTCGATAACAAGAGTTACGAATTATGGATATTTTTGTAGAAATCGTAATGGTTCGATGAATTGGGACCGAATGCAGCGATATCATTTTACTTTTTGATAAAATGGCTCCCGCCGGACCGACATGACGGCAAAGATCAAACTTTGTCAATCTCCCGACCGGCACGTGGGGACATAGAGGTATTGTCGGCCAAACAGTTTTTGCGCGTTATTTCGACAAAAAGAGTTACGAATTATGGATGTTTTTATAGAAATCGTAATGGTTCGATGAATTGTAACCGAATGCAGCGATATCATTTTACTTTTTGATAAAATGGCTCCCGCCGGACCGACATGACGGCAAAGATCAAACTTTGTCAATTTCCCGACCGGCACGAGGGGACATAGGAGAATTGTCGGCCAAACAATTTTTCCGCGTTATTTCGATAACAAGAGTTACGAATTATGGATATTTTTATAGAAATCGTAATGGTTCGACGAATTGTAATCGAATGCAGGAATATCATTTTACTTTTTGGTAAAATGGCTCCCGCCGGACCGACATGACCGCAAAGCAGACACTTTGTCAATCTCCCGACCGGCACGTGGGGACATAGAGGTATTGTCGGCCAAACAGTTTTTCCGCGTTGTTTCGACAAAAAGAGTTACGAATTATGGATGTTTTTATAGAAATCGTAATGGTTCGATGAATTGTAACCGAATGCAGCGATATCATTTTACTTTTTGATAAAATGGCTCCCGTCGGACCGACATGACGGCAAAGATCAAACTTTGTCAATCTCCCGACCGGCACGTGGGGACATAGAGGTATTGTCGGCCAAACAGTTTTTGCGCGTTATTTCGACAAAAAGAGTTACGAATTATGGATGTTTTTATAGAAATCGTAATGGTTCGACGAATTGTAACCGAATGCAGCGATATCATTTTACTTTTTGATAAAATGGCTCCCGCCGGACCGACATGACGGCAAAGATCAAACTTTGTCAATCTCCCGACCGGCACGTGGGGACATAGAGGTATTGTCGGCCAAACAGTTTTTGCGCGTTATTTCGACAAAAAGAGTTACGAATTATGGATGTTTTTATAGAAATCGTAATGGTTCGATGAATTGTAACCGAATGCAGCGATATCATTTTACTTTTTGATAAAATGGCTCCCGCAGGACCGACATGACGGCAAAGATCAAACTTTGTCAATTTCCCGACCGGCACGAGGGGACATAGGAGAATTGTCGGCCAAACAATATTTCCGCGTTATTTCGATAACGAGAGTTACGAATTATGGATATTTTTATAGAAATCGTAATGGTTCGACGAATTGTAATCGAATGCAGGAATATCATTTTACTTTTTGGTAAAATGGCTCCCGCCGGACCGACATGACCGCAAAGCAGACACTTTGTCAATCTGCCGACCGGCACGTGGGGACATAGAGGTATTGTCGGCCAAACAGAGTTTCCGCGTTGTTTCGACAAAAAGAGTTACGAATTATGGATGTTTTTATAGAAATCGTAATGGTTCGATGAATTGTAACCGAATGCAGCGATATCATTTTACTTTTTGATAAAATGGCTCCCGCCGGACCGACATGACGGCGAAGATCAAACTTTGTCAATCTCCCGACCGGCACGAGGGGACATAGGAGAATTGTCGGCCAAACAATTTTTCCGCGTTGTTTCGATAACAAGAGTTACGAATTATGGATATTTTTGTAGAAATCGTAATGGTTCGATGAATTGGGACCGAATGCAGCGATATCATTTTACTTTTTGATAAAATGGCTCCCGCCGGACCGACATGACGGCAAAGATCAAACTTTGTCAATCTCCCGACCGGCACGTGGGGACATAGAGGTATTGTCGGCCAAACAGTTTTTGCGCGTTATTTCGACAAAAAGAGTTACGAATTATGGATGTTTTTATAGAAATCGTAATGGTTCGATGAATTGTAACCGAATGCAGCGATATCATTTTACTTTTTGATAAAATGGCTCCCGCCGGACCGACATGACGGCAAAGATCAAACTTTGTCAATTTCCCGACCGGCACGAGGGGACATAGGAGAATTGTCGGCCAAACAATTTTTCCGCGTTATTTCGATAACAAGAGTTACGAATTATGGATATTTTTATAGAAATCGTAATGGTTCGACGAATTGTAATCGAATGCAGGAATATCATTTTACTTTTTGGTAAAATGGCTCCCGCCGGACCGACATGACCGCAAAGCAGACACTTTGTCAATCTCCCGACCGGCACGTGGGGACATAGAGGTATTGTCGGCCAAACAGTTTTTCCGCGTTGTTTCGACAAAAAGAGTTACGAATTATGGATGTTTTTATAGAAATCGTAATGGTTCGATGAATTGTAACCGAATGCAGCGATATCATTTTACTTTTTGATAAAATGGCTCCCGCCGGACCGACATGACGGCAAAGATCAAACTTTGTCAATTTCCCGACCGGCACGAGGGGACATAGGAGAATTGTCGGCCAAACAGAGTTTCCGCGTTGTTTCGACAAAAAGAGTTACGAATTATGGATGTTTTTATAGAAATCGTAATGGTTCGATGAATTGTAACCGAATGCAGCGATATCATTTTACTTTTTGATAAAATGGCTCCCGCCGGACCGACATGACGGCGAAGATCAAACTTTGTCAATCTCCCGACCGGCACGAGGGGACATAGGAGAATTGTCGGCCAAACAATTTTTCCGCGTTGTTTCGATAACAAGAGTTACGAATTATGGATATTTTTGTAGAAATCGTAATGGTTCGATGAATTGGGACCGAATGCAGCGATATCATTTTACTTTTTGATAAAATGGCTCCCGCCGGACCGACATGACGGCAAAGATCAGACTTTGTCAATCTCCCGACCGGCACGTGGGGACATAGAGGTATTGTCGGCCAAACAGTTTTTCCGCGTTGTTTCGACAAAAAGAGTTACGAATTATGGATGTTTTTATAGAAATCGTAATGGTTCGATGAATTGTAACCGAATGCAGCGATATCATTTTACTTTTTGATAAAATGGCTCCCGCCGGACCGACATGACGGCGAAGATCAAACTTTGTCAATCTCCCGACCGGCACGAGGGGACATAGGAGAATTGTCGGCCAAACAATTTTTCCGCGTTGTTTCGATAACAAGAGTTACGAATTATGGATATTTTTATAGAAATCGTAATGGTTCGATGAATTGGGACCGAATGCAGCGATATCATTTTACTTTTTGATAAAATGGCTCCCGCCGGACCGACATGACGGCAAAGATCAAACTTTGTCAATCTCCCGACCAGCACGTGGGGACATAGAGGTATTGTCGGCCAAACAGTTTTTGCGCGTTATTTCGACAAAAAGAGTTACGAATTATGGATGTTTTTATAGAAATCGTAATGGTTCGACGAATTGTAACCGAATGCAGCGATATCATTTTACTTTTTTGTAAAATGGCTCCCGCCGGACCGACATGACCGCAAGGCAGACACTTTGTCAATCTCCCGACCGGCACGTGGGGACATAGAGGTATTGTCGGCCAAACAGCTTTTCCGCGTTGTTTCGACAAAAAGAGTTACGAATTATGGATGTTTTTATAGAAATCGTAATGGTTCGATGAATTGTATCCGAATGCAGCGATATCATTTTACTTTTTGATAAAATGGCTCCCGCCGGACCGACATGACGGCAAAGATCAAGCTTTGTCAATCTCCCGACCGGCACGTGGGGACATAGAGGTATTGTCGGCCAAACAGTTTTTGCGCGTTATTTCGACAAAAAGAGTTACGAATTATGGATGTTTTTATAGAAATCGTAATGGTTCGATGAATTGTAACCGAATGCAGCGATATCATTTTACTTTTTGATAAAATGGCTCCCGCCGGACCGACATGACGGCAAAGATCAAACTTTGTCAATCTCCCGACCGGCACGTGGGGACATAGAGGTATTGTCGGCCAAACAGTTTTTCCGCGTTGTTTCGACAAAAAGAGTTACGAATTATGGATGTTTTTATAGAAATCGTAATGGTTCGATGAACTGTAACCGAATGCAGCGATATCATTTTACTTTTTGATAAAATGGCTCCCGCCGGACCGACATGACGGCGAAGATCAAACTTTGTCAATCTCCCGACCGGCACGTGGGGACATAGAGGTATTGTCGGCCAAACAGTGTTTGCGCGTTATTTCGACAAAAAGAGTTACGAATTATGGATGTTTTTATAGAAATCGTAATGGTTCGATGAATTGTAACCGAATGCAGCGATATCATTTTACTTTTTGATAAAATGGCTCCCGCCGGACCGACATGACGGCAAAGATCAAACTTTGTCAATCTCCCGACCGGCACGTGGGGACATAGAGGTATTGTCGGCCAAACAGTTTTTCCGCGTTGTTTCGACAAAAAGAGTTACGAATTATGGATGTTTTTATAGAAATCGTAATGGTTCGATGAACTGTAACCGAATGCAGCGATATCATTTTACTTTTTGATAAAATGGCTCCCGCCGGACCGACATGACGGCGAAGATCAAACTTTGTCAATCTCCCGACCGGCACGAGGGGACATAGAGGTATTGTCGGCCAAACAGTTTTTCCGCGTTATTTCGACAAAAAGAGTTACGAATTATGGATGTTTTTATAGAAATCGTAATGGTTCGATGAATTGTAACCGAATGCAGCGATATCATTTTACTTTTTGGTAAAATGGCTCCCGCCGGACCGACATGACCGCAAAGCAGACACTTTGTCAATCTCCCGACCGGCACGTGGGGACATAGAGGTATTGTCGGCCAAACAGCTTTTCCGCGTTGTTTCGACAAAAAGAGTTACGAATTATGGATGTTTTTATAGAAATCGTAATCGTTCGATGAATTGTATCCGAATGCAGTGATATCATTTTACTTTTTGATAAAATGGCTCCCGCCGGACCGACATGACGGCAAAGATCAAACTTTGTCAATCTCCCGACCGGCACGTGGGGACATAGAGGTATTGTCGGCCAAACAGTTTTTGCGCGTTATTTCGACAAAAAGAGTTACGAATTATGGATGTTTTTATAGAAATCGTAATGGTTCGATGAATTGTAACCGAATGCAGCGATATCATTTTACTTTTTGATAAAATGGCTGCCGCCGGACCGACATGAAGGCAAAGTTCAAACTTTGTCAATTTCCCGACCGGCACGAGGGGACATAGGAGAATTGTCGGCCAAACAATTTTTCCGTGTTGTTTCGATAACAAGAGTTACGAATTATGGAAATTTTTATAGAAATCGTAATGGTTCGACGAATTGTAATCGAATGCAGCGATATCATTTTACTTTTTGGTAAAATGGCTCCCGCCGGACCGACATGACCGCAAAGCAGACACTTTGTCAATCTCCCGACGGGCACGTGGGGACATAGAGGTATTGTCGGCCAAACAGTCTTTCCGCGTTGTTTCGACAAAAAGAGTTGCGAATTATGGATGTTTTTATAGAAATCGTAATGGTTCGATGAATTGTAACCGAATGCAGCGATATCATTATACTTTTTGATAAAATGGCTCCCGCCGGACCGACATGACGGCGAAGATCAAACTTTGTCAATCTCCCGACCGGCACGTGGGGACATAGAGGTATTGTCGGCCAAACAGTTTTTGCGCGTTATTTCGACAAAAAGAGTTACGAATTATGGATGTTTTTATAGAAATCGTAATGGTTCGATGAATTGTAACCGAATGCAGCGATATCATTTTACTTTTTGATAAAATGGCTCCCGCCGGACCGACATGACGGCGAAGATCAAACTTTGTCAATCTCCCGACCGGCACGAGGGGACATAGAGGTATTGTCGGCCAAACAGTTTTTGCGCGTTATTTCGACAAAAAGAGTTACGAATTATGGATGTTTTTATAGAAATCGTAATGGTTCGATGAATTGTAACCGAATGCAGCGATATCATTTTACTTTTTGGTAAAATGGCTCCCGCCGGACCGACATGACCTCAAAGCAGACACTTTGTCAATCTCCCGACCGGCACGTGGGGACATAGAGGTATTGTCGGCCAAACAGCTTTTCCGCGTTGTTTCGACAAAAAGAGTTACGAATTATGGATGTTTTTATAGAAATCGTAATCGTTCGATGAATTGTATCCGAATGCAGTGATATCATTTTACTTTTTGATAAAATGGCTCCCGCCGGACCGACATGACGGCAAAGATCAAACTTTGTCAATCTCCCGACCGGCACGTGGGGACATAGAGGTATTGTCGGCCAAACAGTTTTTGCGCGTTATTTCGACAAAAAGAGTTACGAATTATGGATGTTTTTATAGAAATCGTAATGGTTCGATGAATTGTAACCGAATGCAGCGATATCATTTTACTTTTTGATAAAATGGCTGCCGCCGGACCGACATGAAGGCAAAGTTCAAACTTTGTCAATTTCCCGACCGGCACGAGGGGACATAGGAGAATTGTCGGCCAAACAATTTTTCCGTGTTGTTTCGATAACAAGAGTTACGAATTATGGAAATTTTTATAGAAATCGTAATGGTTCGACGAATTGTAATCGAATGCAGCGATATCATTTTACTTTTTGGTAAAATGGCTCCCGCCGGACCGACATGACCGCAAAGCAGACACTTTGTCAATCTCCCGACGGGCACGTGGGTACATAGAGGTATTGTCGGCCAAACAGTCTTTCCGCGTTGTTTCGACAAAAAGAGTTACGAATTATGGATGTTTTTATAGAAATCGTAATGGTTCGATGAATTGTAACCGAATGCAGCGATATCATTTTACTTTTTGATAAAATGGCTCCCGCCGGACCGACATGACGGCGAAGATCAAACTTTGTCAATCTCCCGACCGGCACGTGGGGACATAGAGGTATTGTCGGCCAAACAGTTTTTGCGCGTTATTTCGACAAAAAGAGTTACGAATTATGGATGTTTTTATAGAAATCGTAATGGTTCGATGAATTGTAACCGAATGCAGCGATATCATTTTACTTTTTGATAAAATGGCTCCCGCCGGACCGACATGACGGCAAAGATCAAACTTTGTCAATTTCCCGACCGGCACGAGGGGACATAGGAGAATTGTCGGCCAAACAATTTTTCCGCGTTATTTCGATAACAAGAGTTACGAATTATGGATATTTTTATAGAAATCGTAATGGTTCGACGAATTGTAATCGAATGCAGGAATATCATTTTACTTTTTGGTAAAATGGCTCCCGCCGGACCGACATGACCGCAAAGCAGAAACTTTGTCAATCTCCCGACCGGCACGTGGGGACATAGAGGTATTGTCGGTCAAACAGTTTTTCCGCGTTGTTTCGACAAAAAGAGTTACGAATTATGGATGTTTTTATAGAAATCGTAATGGTTCGATGAATTGTAACCGAATGCAGCGATATCATTTTACTTTTTGATAAAATGGCTCCCGCCGGACCGGCATGACGGCGAGGATCAAACTTTGCCAATCTCCCGACCGGCACGAGGGGACATAGAGGTATTGTCGGCCAAACAGTTTTTCCGCGTTATTTCGACAAAAAGAGTTACGAATTATGGATGTTTTTATAGAAATCGTAATGGTTCGATGAATTGTAACCGAATGCAGCGATATCATTTTACTTTTTGGTAAAATGGCTCCCGCCGGACCGACATGACCGCAAAGCAGACACTTTGTCAATCTCCCGACCGGCACGTGGGGACATAGAGGTATTGTCGGCCAAACAGCTTTTCCGCGTTGTTTCGACAAAAAGAGTTACGAATTATGGATGTTTTTATAGAAATCGTAATCGTTCGATGAATTGTATCCGAATGCGGTCATATCATTTTACTTTTTGATAAAATGGCTCCCGCCGGACCGACATGACGGCAAAGATCAAGCTTTGTCAATCTCCCGACCGGCACGTGGGGACATAGAGGTATTGTCGGCCAAACAGTTTTTCCGCGTTATTTCGACAAAAAGAGTTACGAATTATGGATGTTTTTATAGAAATCGTAATGGTTCGATGAATTGTAACCGAATGCAGCGATATCATTTTACTTTTTGATAAAATGGCTCCCGCCGGACCGACATGACGGCAAAGATCAAACTTTGTCAATTTCCCGACCGGCACGAGGGGACATAGGAGAATTGTCGGCCAAACAATTTTTCCGCGTTATTTCGATAACAAGAGTTACGAATTATGGATATTTTTATAGAAATCGTAATGGTTCGACGAATTGTAACCGAATGCAGCGATATCATTTTACTTTTTGATAAAATGGCTCCCGCCGGACCGACATGACGGCGAAGATCAAACTTTGTCAATCTCCCGACCGGCACGTGGGGACATAGAGGTATTGTCGGCCAAACAGTTTTTGCGCGTTATTTCGACAAAAAGAGTTACGAATTATGGATGTTTTTATAGAAATCGTAATGGTTCGATGAATTGTAACCGAATGCAGCGATATCATTTTACTTTTTGATAAAATGGCTCCCGCCGGACCGACATGACGGCAAAGATCAAACTTTGTCAATTTCCCGACCGGCACGAGGGGACATAGGAGAATTGTCGGCCAAACAATTTTTCCGCGTTATTTCGATAACAAGAGTTACGAATTATGGATATTTTTATAGAAATCGTAATGGTTCGACGAATTGTAATCGAATGCAGGAATATCATTTTACTTTTTGGTAAAATGGCTCCCGCCGGACCGACATGACCGCAAAGCAGAAACTTTGTCAATCTCCCGACCGGCACGTGGGGACATAGAGGTATTGTCGGCCAAACAGTTTTTGCGCGTTATTTCGACAAAAAGAGTTACGAATTATGGATGTTTTTATAGAAATCGTAATGGTTCGATGAATTGTAACCGAATGCAGCGATATCATTTTACTTTTTGATAAAATGGCTGCCGCCGGACCGACATGAAGGCAAAGTTCAAACTTTGTCAATTTCCCGACCGGCACGAGGGGACATAGGAGAATTGTCGGCCAAACAATTTTTCCGTGTTGTTTCGATAACAAGAGTTACGAATTATGGAAATTTTTATAGAAATCGTAATGGTTCGACGAATTGTAATCGAATGCAGCGATATCATTTTACTTTTTGGTAAAATGGCTCCCGCCGGACCGACATGACCGCAAAGCAGACACTTTGTCAATCTCCCGACGGGCACGTGGGGACATAGAGGTATTGTCGGCCAAACAGTCTTTCCGCGTTGTTTCGACAAAAAGAGTTACGAATTATGGATGTTTTTATAGAAATCGTAATGGTTCGATGAATTGTAACCGAATGCAGCGATATCATTTTACTTTTTGATAAAATGGCTCCCGCCGGACCGACATGACGGCGAAGATCAAACTTTGTCAATCTCCCGACCGGCACGTGGGGACATAGAGGTATTGTCGGCCAAACAGTTTTTGCGCGTTATTTCGACAAAAAGAGTTACGAATTATGGATGTTTTTATAGAAATCGTAATGGTTCGATGAATTGTAACCGAATGCAGCGATATCATTTTACTTTTTGATAAAATGGCTCCCGCCGGACCGACATGACGGCAAAGATCAAACTTTGTCAATTTCCCGACCGGCACGAGGGGACATAGGAGAATTGTCGGCCAAACAGTTTTTGCGCGTTATTTCGACAAAAAGAGTTACGAATTATGGATGTTTTTATAGAAATCGTAATGGTTCGATGAATTGTAACCGAATGCAGCGATATCATTTTACTTTTTGATAAAATGGCTGCCGCCGGACCGACATGAAGGCAAAGTTCAAACTTTGTCAATTTCCCGACCGGCACGAGGGGACATAGGAGAATTGTCGGCCAAACAATTTTTCCGTGTTGTTTCGATAACAAGAGTTACGAATTATGGAAATTTTTATAGAAATCGTAATGGTTCGACGAATTGTAATCGAATGCAGCGATATCATTTTACTTTTTGGTAAAATGGCTCCCGCCGGACCGACATGACCGCAAAGCAGACACTTTGTCAATCTCCCGACGGGCACGTGGGGACATAGAGGTATTGTCGGCCAAACAGTCTTTCCGCGTTGTTTCGACAAAAAGAGTTACGAATTATGGATGTTTTTATAGAAATCGTAATGGTTCGATGAATTGTAACCGAATGCAGCGATATCATTTTACTTTTTGATAAAATGGCTCCCGCCGGACCGACATGACGGCGAAGATCAAACTTTGTCAATCTCCCGACCGGCACGTGGGGACATAGAGGTATTGTCGGCCAAACAGTTTTTGCGCGTTATTTCGACAAAAAGAGTTACGAATTATGGATGTTTTTATAGAAATCGTAATGGTTCGATGAATTGTAACCGAATGCAGCGATATCATTTTACTTTTTGATAAAATGGCTCCCGCCGGACCGACATGACGGCAAAGATCAAACTTTGTCAATTTCCCGACCGGCACGAGGGGACATAGGAGAATTGTCGGCCAAACAATTTTTCCGCGTTATTTCGATAACAAGAGTTACGAATTATGGATATTTTTATAGAAATCGTAATGGTTCGACGAATTGTAATCGAATGCAGGAATATCATTTTACTTTTTGGTAAAATGGCTCCCGCCGGACCGACATGACCGCAAAGCAGAAACTTTGTCAATCTCCCGACCGGCACGTGGGGACATAGAGGTATTGTCGGTCAAACAGTTTTTCCGCGTTGTTTCGACAAAAAGAGTTACGAATTATGGATGTTTTTATAGAAATCGTAATGGTTCGATGAATTGTAACCGAATGCAGCGATATCATTTTACTTTTTGATAAAATGGCTCCCGCCGGACCGGCATGACGGCGAGGATCAAACTTTGCCAATCTCCCGACCGGCACGAGGGGACATAGAGGTATTGTCGGCCAAACAGTTTTTCCGCGTTATTTCGACAAAAAGAGTTACGAATTATGGATGTTTTTATAGAAATCGTAATGGTTCGATGAATTGTAACCGAATGCAGCGATATCATTTTACTTTTTGGTAAAATGGCTCCCGCCGGACCGACATGACCGCAAAGCAGACACTTTGTCAATCTCCCGACCGGCACGTGGGGACATAGAGGTATTGTCGGCCAAACAGCTTTTCCGCGTTGTTTCGACAAAAAGAGTTACGAATTATGGATGTTTTTATAGAAATCGTAATCGTTCGATGAATTGTATCCGAATGCGGTCATATCATTTTACTTTTTGATAAAATGGCTCCCGCCGGACCGACATGACGGCAAAGATCAAGCTTTGTCAATCTCCCGACCGGCACGTGGGGACATAGAGGTATTGTCGGCCAAACAGTTTTTCCGCGTTATTTCGACAAAAAGAGTTACGAATTATGGATGTTTTTATAGAAATCGTAATGGTTCGATGAATTGTAACCGAATGCAGCGATATCATTTTACTTTTTGATAAAATGGCTCCCGCCGGACCGACATGACGGCAAAGATCAAACTTTGTCAATTTCCCGACCGGCACGAGGGGACATAGGAGAATTGTCGGCCAAACAATTTTTCCGCGTTATTTCGATAACAAGAGTTACGAATTATGGATATTTTTATAGAAATCGTAATGGTTCGACGAATTGTAACCGAATGCAGCGATATCATTTTACTTTTTGATAAAATGGCTCCCGCCGGACCGACATGACGGCGAAGATCAAACTTTGTCAATCTCCCGACCGGCACGTGGGGACATAGAGGTATTGTCGGCCAAACAGTTTTTGCGCGTTATTTCGACAAAAAGAGTTACGAATTATGGATGTTTTTATAGAAATCGTAATGGTTCGATGAATTGTAACCGAATGCAGTGATATCATTTTACTTTTTGATAAAATGGCTCCCGCCGGACCGACATGACGGCAAAGATCAAACTTTGTCAATTTCCCGACCGGCACGAGGGGACATAGGAGAATTGTCGGCCAAACAATTTTTCCGCGTTATTTCGATAACAAGAGTTACGAATTATGGATATTTTTATAGAAATCGTAATGGTTCGACGAATTGTAATCGAATGCAGGAATATCATTTTACTTTTTGGTAAAATGGCTCCCGCCGGACCGACATGACCGCAAAGCAGAAACTTTGTCAATCTCCCGACCGGCACGTGGGGACATAGAGGTATTGTCGGCCAAACAGTTTTTGCGCGTTATTTCGACAAAAAGAGTTACGAATTATGGATGTTTTTATAGAAATCGTAATGGTTCGATGAATTGTAACCGAATGCAGCGATATCATTTTACTTTTTGATAAAATGGCTGCCGCCGGACCGACATGAAGGCAAAGTTCAAACTTTGTCAATTTCCCGACCGGCACGAGGGGACATAGGAGAATTGTCGGCCAAACAATTTTTCCGTGTTGTTTCGATAACAAGAGTTACGAATTATGGAAATTTTTATAGAAATCGTAATGGTTCGACGAATTGTAATCGAATGCAGCGATATCATTTTACTTTTTGGTAAAATGGCTCCCGCCGGACCGACATGACCGCAAAGCAGACACTTTGTCAATCTCCCGACGGGCACGTGGGGACATAGAGGTATTGTCGGCCAAACAGTCTTTCCGCGTTGTTTCGACAAAAAGAGTTACGAATTATGGATGTTTTTATAGAAATCGTAATGGTTCGATGAATTGTAACCGAATGCAGCGATATCATTTTACTTTTTGATAAAATGGCTCCCGCCGGACCGACATGACGGCGAAGATCAAACTTTGTCAATCTCCCGACCGGCACGTGGGGACATAGAGGTATTGTCGGCCAAACAGTTTTTGCGCGTTATTTCGACAAAAAGAGTTACGAATTATGGATGTTTTTATAGAAATCGTAATGGTTCGATGAATTGTAACCGAATGCAGCGATATCATTTTACTTTTTGATAAAATGGCTCCCGCCGGACCGACATGACGGCAAAGATCAAACTTTGTCAATTTCCCGACCGGCACGAGGGGACATAGGAGAATTGTCGGCCAAACAATTTTTCCGCGTTATTTCGATAACAAGAGTTACGAATTATGGATATTTTTATAGAAATCGTAATGGTTCGACGAATTGTAATCGAATGCAGGAATATCATTTTACTTTTTGGTAAAATGGCTCCCGCCGGACCGACATGACCGCAAAGCAGAAACTTTGTCAATCTCCCGACCGGCACGTGGGGACATAGAGGTATTGTCGGTCAAACAGTTTTTCCGCGTTGTTTCGACAAAAAGAGTTACGAATTATGGATGTTTTTATAGAAATCGTAATGGTTCGATGAATTGTAACCGAATGCAGCGATATCATTTTACTTTTTGATAAAATGGCTCCCGCCGGACCGGCATGTCGGCGAGGATCAAACTTTGCCAATCTCCCGACCGGCACGAGGGGACATAGAGGTATTGTCGGCCAAACAGTTTTTCCGCGTTATTTCGACAAAAAGAGTTACGAATTATGGATGTTTTTATAGAAATCGTAATGGTTCGATGAACTGTAACCGAATGCAGCGATATCATTTTACTGTTTGGTAAAATGGCTCCCGCCGGACCGACATGACCGCAAAGCAGACACTTTGTCAATCTCCCGGCCGGCACGTGGGGACATAGAGGTATTGTCGGCCAAACAGCTTTTCCGCGTTGTTTCGACAAAAAGAGTTACGAATTATGGATGTTTTTATAGAAATCGTAATCGTTCGATGAATTGTATCCGAATGCGGTCATATCATTTTACTTTTTGATAAAATGGCTCCCGCCGGACCGACATGACGGCAAAGATCAAGCTTTGTCAATCTCCCGACCGGCACGTGGGGACAAAGAGGTATTGTCGGCCAAACAGTTTTTCCGCGTTATTTCGACAAAAAGAGTTACGAATTATGGATGTTTTTATAGAAATCGTAATGGTTCGATGAATTGTAACCGAATGCAGCGATATCATTTTACTTTTTGATAAAATGGCTCCCGCCGGACCGACATGACGGCAAAGATCAAACTTTGTCAATTTCCCGACCGGCACGAGGGGACATAGGAGAATTGTCGGCCAAACAATTTTTCCGCGTTATTTCGATAACAAGAGTTACGAATTATGGATATTTTTATAGAAATCGTAATGGTTCGACGAATTGTAACCGAATGCAGCGATATCATTTTACTTTTTGATAAAATGGCTCCCGCCGGACCGACATGACGGCGAAGATCAAACTTTGTCAATCTCCCGACCGGCACGTGGGGACATAGAGGTATTGTCGGCCAAACAGTTTTTGCGCGTTATTTCGACAAAAAGAGTTACGAATTATGGATGTTTTTATAGAAATCGTAATGGTTCGATGAATTGTAACCGAATGCAGCGATATCATTTTACTTTTTGATAAAATGGCTCCCGCCGGACCGGCATGACGGCGAGGATCAAACTTTGCCAATCTCCCGACCGGCACGAGGGGACATAGAGGTATTGTCGGCCAAACAGTTTTTCCGCGTTATTTCGACAAAAAGAGTTACGAATTATGGATGTTTTTATAGAAATCGTAATGGTTCGATGAATTGTAACCGAATGCAGCGATATCATTTTACTTTTTGGTAAAATGGCTCCCGCCGGACCGACATGACCGCAAAGCAGACACTTTGTCAATCTCCCGACCGGCACGTGGGGACATAGAGGTATTGTCGGCCAAACAGCTTTTCCGCGTTGTTTCGACAAAAAGAGTTACGAATTATGGATGTTTTTATAGAAATCGTAATCGTTCGATGAATTGTATCCGAATGCGGTGATATCATTTTACTTTTTGATAAAATGGCTCCCGCCGGACCGACATGACGGCAAAGATCAAGCTTTGTCAATCTCCCGACCGGCACGTGGGGACATAGAGGTATTGTCGGCCAAACAGTTTTTCCGCGTTATTTCGACAAAAAGAGTTACGAATTATGGATGTTTTTATAGAAATCGTAATGGTTCGATGAATTGTAACCGAATGCAGCGATATCATTTTACTTTTTGATAAAATGGCTCCCGCCGGACCGACATGACGGCAAAGATCAAACTTTGTCAATTTCCCGACCGGCACGAGGGGACATAGGAGAATTGTCGGCCAAACAATTTTTCCGCGTTATTTCGATAACAAGAGTTACGAATTATGGATATTTTTATAGAAATCGTAATGGTTCGACGAATTGTAATCGAATGCAGGAATATCATTTTACTTTTTGGTAAAATGGCTCCCGCCGGACCGACATGACCGCAAAGCAGAAACTTTGTCAATCTCCCGACCGGCACGTGGGGACATAGAGGTATTGTCGGCCAAACAGTTTTTCCGCGTTGTTTCGACAAAAAGAGTTACGAATTATGGATGTTTTTATAGAAATCGTAATGGTTCGATGAATTGTAACCGAATGCAGCGATATCATTTTACTTTTTGATAAAATGGCTCCCGCCGGACCGACATGACGGCAAAGATCAAACTTTGTCAATTTCCCGACCGGCACGAGGGGACATAGGAGAATTGTCGGCCAAACAATTTTTCCGCGTTATTTCGATAACAAGAGTTACGAATGATGGATATTTTTATAGAAATCGTAATGGTTCGACGAATTGTAATCGAATGCAGGAATATCATTTTACTTTTTGGTAAAATGGCTCCCGCCGGACCGACATGACCGCAAAGCAGAAACTTTGTCAATCTCCCGACCGGCACGTAGGGACATAGAGGTATTGTCGGCCAAACGGTTTTTCCGCGTTGTTTCGACAAAAAGAGTTACGAATTATGGATGTTTTTATAGAAATCGTAATGGTTCGATGAATTGTAACCGAATGCAGCGATATCATTTTACTTTTTGGTAAAATGGCTCCCGCCGGACCGACATGACGGCGAAGATCAAACTTTGTCAATCTCCCGACCGGCACGTGGGGACATAGAGGTATTGTCGGCCAAACAGTTTTTGCGCGTTATTTCGACAAAAAGAGTTACGAATTATGGATGTTTTTATAGAAATCGTAATGGTTCGATGAATTGTAACCGAATGCAGCGATATCATTTTACTTTTTGATAAAATGGCTTCCGCCGGACCGACATGACGGCAAAGATCAAACTTTGTCAATTTCCCGACCGGCACGAGGGGACATAGGAGAATTGTCGGCCAAACAATTTTTCCGCGTTATTTCGATAACAAGAGTTACGAATTATGGATATTTTTATAGAAATCGTAATGGTTCGACGAATTGTAATCGAATGCAGGAATATCATTTTACTTTTTGGTAAAATGGCTCCCGCCGGACCGACCTGACCGCAAAGCAGAAACTTTGTCAATCTCCCGACCGGCACGTGGGGACATAGAGGTATTGTCGGCCAAACAGTTTTTCCGCGTTGTTTCGACAAAAAGAGTTACGAATTATGGATGTTTTTATAGAAATCGTAATGGTTCGATGAATTGTAACCGAATGCAGCGATATCATTTTACTTTTTGATAAAATGGCTCCCGCCGGACCGACATGACGGCGAAGATCAAACTTTGTCAATCTCCCGACCGGCACGAGGGGACATAGAGGTATTGTCGGCCAAACAGTTTTTCCGCGTTATTTCGACAAAAAGAGTTACGAATTATGGATGTTTTTATAGAAATCGTAATGGTTCGATGAATTGTAACCGAATGCAGCGATATCATTTTACTTTTTGGTAAAATGGCTCCCGCCGGACCGACATGACCGCAAAGCAGACACTTTGTCAATCTCCCGACCGGCACGTGGGGATATAGAGGTATTGTCGGCCAAACAGCTTTTCCGCGTTGTTTCGACAAAAAGAGTTACGAATTATGGATGTTTTTATAGAAATCGTAATCGTTCGATGAATTTTATCCGAATGCAGTGATATCATTTTACTTTTTGATAAAATGGCTCCCGCCGGACCGACATGACGGCAAAGATCAAGCTTTGTCAATCTCCCGACCGGCACGTGGGGACATAGAGGTATTGTCGGCCAAACAGTTTTTCCGCGTTATTTCGACAAAAAGAGTTACGAGTTATGGATGTTTTTATAGAAATCGTAATGGTTCGATGAATTGTAACCGAATGCAGCGATATCATTTTACTTTTTGATAAAATGGCTCCCGCCGGACCGACATGACGGCAAAGATCAAACTTTGTCAATTTCCCGACCGGCACGAGGGGACATAGGAGAATTGTCGGCCAAACAATTTTTCCGCGTTATTTCGATAACAAGAGTTACGAATTATGGATATTTTTATAGAAATCGTAATGGTTCGACGAATTGTAACCGAATGCAGCGATATCATTTTACTTTTTGATAAAATGGCTCCCGCCGGACCGACATGACGGCGAAGATCAAACTTTGTCAATCTCCCGACCGGCACGTGGGGACATAGAGGTATTGTCGGCCAAACAGTTTTTGCGCGTTATTTCGACAAAAAGAGTTACGAATTATGGATGTTTTTATAGAAATCGTAATGGTTCGATGAATTGTAACCGAATGCAGCGATATCATTTTACTTTTTGATAAAATGGCTCCCGCCGGACCGACATGACGGCAAAGATCAAACTTTGTCAATTTCCCGACCGGCACGAGGGGACATAGGAGAATTGTCGGCCAAACAATTTTTCCGCGTTATTTCGATAACAAGAGTTACGAATTATGGATATTTTTATAGAAATCGTAATGGTTCGACGAATTGTAATCGAATGCAGGAATATCATTTTACTTTTTGGTAAAATGGCTCCCGCCGGACCGACATGACCGCAAAGCAGAAACTTTGTCAATCTCCCGACCGGCACGTGGGGACATAGAGGTATTGTCGGTCAAACAGTTTTTCCGCGTTGTTTCGACAAAAAGAGTTACGAATTATGGATGTTTTTATGGAAATCGTAATGGTTCGATGAATTGTAACCGAATGCAGCGATATCATTTTACTTTTTGATAAAATGGCTCCCGCCGGACCGGCATGACGGCGAGGATCAAACTTTGCCAATCTCCCGACCGGCACGAGGGGACATAGAGGTATTGTCGGCCAAACAGTTTTTCCGCGTTATTTCGACAAAAAGAGTTACGAATTATGGATGTTTTTATAGAAATCGTAATGGTTCGATGAATTGTAACCGAATGCAGCGATATCATTTTACTTTTTGGTAAAATGGCTCCCGCCGGACCGACATGACCGCAAAGCAGACACTTTGTCAATCTCCCGACCGGCACGTGGGGACATAGAGGTATTGTCGGCCAAACAGCTTTTCCGCGTTGTTTCGACAAAAAGAGTTACGAATTATGGATGTTTTTATAGAAATCGTAATGGTTCGATGAATTGTAACCGAATGCAGCGAAATCATTTTACTTTTTGATAAAATAGCTCCCGCCGGACCGACGATGACCGCAAAGCTGAAACTTCGTCAATCTCCTGACCGGTACGTAGGGACATAGAAGCATTGTCGGCCAAACAGTTATTCCGCGTTATTTCGATAACAAGAGTTACGAATTATGGATGTTTTTATAGAAATCGTAATGGTTCGATGAATTGTAACCGAATGGAAAGATATCATCTTACTTTTTGATAAAATGGCTGCCGCCGGACCGACATGACGGCAAAGATCAAACTTTGTCAATCTCCTGACCGGTACGTAGGGACATAGAAGCATTGTCGGCCAAACAGTTATTCCGCGTTATTTCGATAACAAGAGTTCCGAATTATGGATGTTTTTATAGAAATCGTAATGGTTCGACGAATTGTAATTGAATGCACGAATATCACTTTACTTTTTGGTAAAATGGCTCCCGCCGGGCCGACATGACCGCTAAGCAGACTCTTTGTCAATCTCCCGACCGGCACGTGGGGACATAGAGGTATTGTCGGCCAAACAGTTTTTCCGCGTTATTTCGACAAAAAGAGTTACGAATTATGGATGTTTTTATAGAAATCGTAATGGTTCGATGAATTGTAACCGAATGCAACGATATCATTTTACTTTTTGATAAAATGGCTGCCGCCGGACCGACATGACGGCAAAGATCAAACTTTGTCAATTTCCCGAACGGCACGAGGGGACATAGGAGAATTGTCGGCCAAACAATTTTTCCGCGTTATTTCGATAACAAGAGTTACGAATTATGGATATTTTTATAGAAATCGTAATGGTTCGACGCATTGTAATCGAATGCACGAATATCATTTTACTTTTTGGCAAAATGGCTCCCGCCGGGCCGACATGACCGCTAAGCAGACACTTTGTCAATCTCCCGACCGGCACGTGGGGACATAGAGGTATTGTCGGCCAAACAGTTTTTCCGCGTTATTTCGACAAAAAGAGTTACGAATTATGGATGTTTTTATAGAAATCGTAATGGTTCGACGAATTGTAATCGAATGCACGAATATCACTTTACTTTTTGGTAAAATGGCTCCCGCCGGGCCGACATGACCGCAAAGCAAACACATTGTCAATCTCCCGACCGGCACGTGGGGACATAGTGGTATTGTCGGCCAAACAATTTTTCCGCGTTATTTCGATAACAAGAGTTACGAATTATGGATATTTTTATAGAAATCGTAATGGTTCGACGAATTGTAATCGAATGCACGAATATCAATTTACTTTTTGGTAAAATGGCTCCCGCCGGGCCGACATGACCGCTAAGCAGACACTTTGTCAATCTCCCGACCGGTACGTGGGGACATAGAGGTATTGTCGGCCAAACAGTGTTTCCGCGTTATTTCGACAAAAAGAGTTACGAATTATGGATGTTTTTATAGAAATCGTAATGGTTCGATGAATTGTAACCGAATGCAACGATATCATTTTACTTTTTGCTAAAATGGCTGCCGCCGGACCGACATGACGGCAAAGATCAAACTTCGTCAATCTCCTGACCGGTACGTAGGGACATAGAAGCATTGTCGTCCAAACAGTCATTCCGCGTTATTTCGACAAAAAGAGTTACGAATTATGGATGTTTTTATAGAAATCGTAATGGTTCGATGAATTGTAACCGAATGCAACGATATCATTTTACTTTTTGATAAAATGGCTGCCGCCGGACCGACATGACGGCAAAGATCAAACTTTGTCAATTTCCCGATCGGCACGAGGGGACATAGTAGAATTGTCGGCCAAACAATTTTTCCGCGTTATTTCGATAACAAGAGTTACGAATTATGGACATTTTTATAGAAATCGTAATGGTTCGACGAATTGTAATCGAATGCTGGAATATCATTTTACTTTTTGGTAAAATGGCTCCCGCCGGGCCGACATGACCGCAAAGCAAACACATTGTCAATCTCCCGACCGGCACGTGGGGACATAGAGGTATTGTCGGCCAAACACTTTTTCCGCGTTATTTCGATAACAAGAGTTACGAATTATGGATATTTTTATAGAAATCGTAATGGTTCGACGAATTGTAATCGAATGCACGAATATCAATTTACTTTTTGGTAAAATGGCTCCCGCCGGGCCGACATGACCGCTAAGCAGACTCTTTGTCAATCTCCCGACCGGCACGTGGGGACATAGAGGTACTGTCGGCCAAACAGTTTTTCCGCGTTATTTCGACAAAAAGAGTTACGAATTATGGATGTCTTTATAGAAATCGTAATGGTTCGACGAATTGTAATCGAATGCACGAATATCATTTTACTTTTTGGTAAAATGGCTCCCGCCGGGCCGACATGACCGCTAAGCAGACTCTTTGTCAATCTCCCGACCGGCACATGGGGACATAGAGGTACTGTCGGCCAAACAGTTTTTCCGCGTTATTTCGACAAAAAGAGTTACGAATTATGGATGTTTTTATAGAAATCGTAATGGTTCGACGAATTGTAATCGAATGCTGGAATATCATTTTACTTTTTGGTAAAATGGCTCCCGCCGTGCCGACATGACCGCAAAGCAGACACTTTGTCAATCTCTCGACCGGCACGTGGGGACATAGAGGTATTGTCGGCCAAACAGTTTTTCCGCGTTATTTCGACAAAAAGAGTTACGAATTATGGATGTTTTTATAGAAATCGTAATGGTTCGATGAATTGTAACCGAATGCAGCGAAATCATTTTACTTTTTGATAAAATAGCTCCCGCCGGACCGACGATGACCGCAAAGCTGAAACTTCGTCAATCTCCTGACCGGTACGTAGGGACATAGAAGCATTGTCGGCCAAACAGTTATTCCGCGTTATTTCGATAACAAGAGTTACGAATTATGGATGTTTTTATAGAAATCGTAATGGTTCGATGAATTGTAACCGAATGGAAAGATATCATCTTACTTTTTGATAAAATGGCTGCCGCCGGACCGACATGACGGCAAAGATCAAACTTTGTCAATCTCCTGACCGGTACGTAGGGACATAGAAGCATTGTCGGCCAAACAGTTATTCCGCGTTATTTCGATAACAAGAGTTCCGAATTATGGATGTTTTTATAGAAATCGTAATGGTTCGACGAATTGTAATTGAATGCACGAATATCACTTTACTGTTTGGTAAAGTGGCTCCCGCCGGGCCGACATGACCGCTAAGCAGACTCTTTGTCAATCTCCCGACCGGCACGTGGGGACATAGAGGTATTGTCGGCCAAACAGTTTTTCCGCGTTATTTCGACAAAAAGAGTTACGAATTATGGATGTTTTTATAGAAATCGTAATGGTTCGATGAATTGTAACCGAATGCAACGATATCATTTTACTTTTTGATAAAATGGCTGCCGCCGGACCGACATGACGGCAAAGATCAAACTTTGTCAATTTCCCGAACGGCACGAGGGGACATAGGAGAATTGTCGGCCAAACAATTTTTCCGCGTTATTTCGATAACAAGAGTTACGAATTATGGATATTTTTATAGAAATCGTAATGGTTCGACGCATTGTAATCGAATGCACGAATATCATTTTACTTTTTGGCAAAATGGCTCCCGCCGGGCCGACATGACCGCTAAGCAGACACTTTGTCAATCTCCCGACCGGCACGTGGGGACATAGAGGTATTGTCGGC
This sequence comes from Bombus sonorus, assembly GCA_029958995.1. NCBI lineage: Eukaryota > Metazoa > Arthropoda > Insecta > Hymenoptera > Apidae > Bombus > Bombus sonorus. The sequence goes on along the minus strand of JARWAU010000096.1, from coordinate 112,800 downwards.
CAAACAGTTTTTCCGCGTTATTTCGACAAAAAGAGTTACGAATTATGGATGTTTTTATAGAAATCGTAATGGTTCGACGAATTGTAATCGAATGCACGAATATCACTTTACTTTTTGGTAAAATGGCTCCCGCCGGGCCGACATGACCGCAAAGCAAACACATTGTCAATCTCCCGACCGGCACGTGGGGACATAGTGGTATTGTCGGCCAAACAATTTTTCCGCGTTATTTCGATAACAAGAGTTACGAATTATGGATATTTTTATAGAAATCGTAATGGTTCGACGAATTGTAATCGAATGCACGAATATCAATTTACTTTTTGGTAAAATGGCTCCCGCCGGGCCGACATGACCGCTAAGCAGACACTTTGTCAATCTCCCGACCGGCACGTGGGGACATAGAGGTATTGTCGGCCAAACAGTGTTTCCGCGTTATTTCGACAAAAAGAGTTACGAATTATGGATGTTTTTATAGAAATCGTAATGGTTCGATGAATTGTAACCGAATGCAACGATATCATTTTACTTTTTGCTAAAATGGCTGCCGCCGGACCGACATGACGGCAAAGATCAAACTTCGTCAATCTCCTGACCGGTACGTAGGGACATAGAAGCATTGTCGTCCAAACAGTCATTCCGCGTTATTTCGATAACAAGAGTTACGAATTATGGATGTTTTTATAGAAATCGTAATGGTTCGATGAATTGTAACCGAATGCAACGATATCATTTTACTTTTTGATAAAATGGCTGCCGCCGGACCGACATGACAGCAAAGATCAAACTTTGTCAATTTCCCGAACGGCACGAGGGGACATAGGAGAATTGTCGGCCAAACAATTTTTCCGCGTTATTTCGATAACAAGAGTTACGAATTATGGATATTTTTATAGAAATCGTAATGGTTCGACGAATTGTAATCGAATGCACGAATATCACTTTACTTTTTGGTAAAATGGCTCCCGCCGGGCCGACATGACCGCAAAGCAAACACATTGTCAATCTCCCGACCGGCACGTGGGGACATAGTGGTATTGTCGGCCAAACAATTTTTCCGCGTTATTTCGATAACAAGAGTTACGAATTATGGATATTTTTATAGAAATCGTAATGGTTCGACGAATTGTAATCGAATGCACGAATATCAATTTACTTTTTGGTAAAATGGCTCCCGCCGGGCCGACATGACCGCTAAGCAGACACTTTGTCAATCTCCCGACCGGCACGTGGGGACATAGAGGTATTGTCGGCCAAACAGTGTTTCCGCGTTATTTCGACAAAAAGAGTTACGAATTATGGATGTTTTTATAGAAATCGTAATGGTTCGATGAATTGTAACCGAATGCAACGATATCATTTTACTTTTTGATAAAATGGCTGCCGCCGGACCGACATGACAGCAAAGATCAAACTTTGTCAATTTCCCGACCGGCACATGGGGACATAGAGGTACTGTCGGCCAAACAGTTTTTCCGCGTTATTTCGAGAAAAAGAGTTACGAATTATGGATGTTTTTATAGAAATCGTAATGGTTCGACGAATTGTAATCGAATGCTGGAATATCATTTTACTTTTTGGTAAAATGGCTCCCGCCGTGCCGACATGACCGCAAAGCAGACACTTTGTCAATCTCTCGACCGGCACGTGGGGACATAGAGGTATTGTCGGCCAAACAGTTTTTCCGCGTTATTTCGACAAAAAGAGTTACGAATTATGGATGTTTTTATAGAAATCGTAATGGTTCGATGAATTGTAACCGAATGCAGCGAAATCATTTTACTTTTTGATAAAATAGCTCCCGCCGGACCGACGATGACCGCAAAGCTGAAACTTCGTCAATCTCCTGACCGGTACGTAGGGACATAGAAGCATTGTCGGCCAAACAGTTATTCCGCGTTATTTCGATAACAAGAGTTACGAATTATGGATGTTTTTATAGAAATCGTAATGGTTCGATGAATTGTAACCGAATGGAAAGATATCATCTTACTTTTTGATAAAATGGCTGCCGCCGGACCGACATGACGGCAAAGATCAAACTTTGTCAATCTCCTGACCGGTACGTAGGGACATAGAAGCATTGTCGGCCAAACAGTTATTCCGCGTTATTTCGATAACAAGAGTTCCGAATTATGGATGTTTTTATAGAAATCGTAATGGTTCGACGAATTGTAATTGAATGCACGAATATCACTTTACTTTTTGGTAAAATGGCTCCCGCCGGGCCGACATGACCGCTAAGCAGACTCTTTGTCAATCTCCCGACCGGCACGTGGGGACATAGAGGTATTGTCGGCCAAACAGTTTTTCCGCGTTATTTCGACAAAAAGAGTTACGAATTATGGATGTTTTTATAGAAATCGTAATGGTTCGATGAATTGTAACCGAATGCAACGATATCACTTTACTTTTTGGTAAAATGGCTCCCGCCGGGCCGACATGACCGCAAAGCTGAAACTTCGTCAATCTCCTGACCGGTACGTAGGGACATAGAAGCATTGTCGGCCAAACAGTTATTCCGCGTTATTTCGATAACAAGAGTTACGAATTATGGATATTTTTATAGAAATCGTAATGGTTCGATGAATTGTAACCGAATGCAACGATATCATTTTACTTTTTGATAAAATGGCTGCCGCCGGACCGACATGACGGCAAAGATCAAACTTTGTCAATCTCCTGACCGGTACGTAGGGACATAGAAGCATTGTCGGCCAAACAGTTATTCCGCGTTATTTCGATAACAAGAGTTACGAATTATGGATGTTTTTATAGAAATCGTAATGGTTCGACGAATTGTAATCGAATGCACGAATATCACTTTACTTTTTGGTAAAATGGCTCCCGCCGGGCCGACATGACCGCTAAGCAGACTCTTTGTCAATCTCCCGACCGGCACGTGGGGACATAGAGGTACTGTCGGCCAAATAGTTTTTCCGCGTTATTTCGACAAAAGGAGTTACGAATTATGGATGTTTTTATAGAAATCGTAATGGTTCGATGTATTGTAACCGAATGCAACGATATCATTTTACTTTTTGATAAAATGGCTGCCGCCGGACCGACATGACGGCAAAGATCAAACTTTGTCAATTTCCTGACCGGCACGAGGGGACATAGGAGAATTGTCGGCCAAACAATTTTTCCGCGTTATTTCGATAACAAGAGTTACGAATTATGGATATTTTTATAGAAATCGTAATGGTTCGACGAATTGTAATCGAATGCTGGAATATCATTTTACGTTTTGGTAAAATGGCTCCCGCCGGGCCGACATGACCGCAAAGCGGACACCTTGTCAATCTCTCGACCGGCACGTGGGGACATAGAGGTATTGTCGGCCAAACAGTTTTTCCGCGTTATTTCGACAAAAAGAGTTACGAATTATGGATGTTTTTATAGAAATCGTAATGGTTCGATGAATTGTAACCGAATGCAGCGAAATCATTTTACTTTTTGATAAAATGGCTCCCGCCGGACCGACGATGACCGCAAAGCTGAAACTTCGTCAATCTCCCGACCGGCACATGGGGACATAGAGGTACTGTCGGCCAAACAATTTTTCCGCGTTATTTCGATAACAAGAGTTACGAATTATGGACATTTTTATAGAAATCGTAATGGTTCGACGAATTGTAATCGAATGCTGGAATATCATTTTACTTTTTGGTAAAATGGCTCCCGCCGGGCCGACATGACCGCAAAGCAAACACATTGTCAATCTCCCGACCGGCACGTGGGGACATAGAGGTATTGTCGGCCAAACAATTTTTCCGCGTTATTTCGATAACAAGAGTTACGAATTATGGATATTTTTATAGAAATCGTAATGGTTCGACGAATTGTAATCGAATGCACGAATATCAATTTACTTTTTGGTAAAATGGCTCCCGCCGGGCCGACATGACCGCTAAGCAGACTCTTTGTCAATCTCCCGACCGGCACGTGGGGACATAGAGGTACTGTCGGCCAAACAGTTTTTCCGCGTTATTTCGACAAAAAGAGTTACGAATTATGGATGTTTTTATAGAAATCGTAATGGTTCGACGAATTGTAATCGAATGCACGAATATCATTTTACTTTTTGGTAAAATGGCTCCCGCCGGGCCGACATGACCGCTAAGCAGACTCTTTGTCAATCTCCCGACCGGCACATGGGGACATAGAGGTACTGTCGGCCAAACAGTTTTTCCGCGTTATTTCGACAAAAAGAGTTACGAATTATGGATGTTTTTATAGAAATCGTAATGGTTCGACGAATTGTAATCGAATGCTGGAATATCATTTTACTTTTTGGTAAAATGGCTCCCGCCGGGCCGACATGACCGCAAAGCAGACACTTTGTCAATCTCTCGACCGGCACGTGGGGACATAGAGGTATTGTCGGCCAAACAGTTTTTCCGCGTTATTTCGACAAAAAGAGTTACGAATTATGGATGTTTTTATAGAAATCGTAATGGTTCGATGAATTGTAACCGAATGCAGCGAAATCATTTTACTTTTTGATAAAATAGCTCCCGCCGGACCGACGATGACCGCAAAGCTGAAACTTCGTCAATCTCCTGACCGGTACGTAGGGACATAGAAGCATTGTCGGCCAAACAGTTATTCCGCGTTATTTCGATAACAAGAGTTACGAATTATGGATGTTTTTATAGAAATCGTAATGGTTCGATGAATTGTAACCGAATGGAAAGATATCATCTTACTTTTTGATAAAATGGCTGCCGCCGGACCGACATGACGGCAAAGATCAAACTTTGTCAATCTCCTGACCGGTACGTAGGGACATAGAAGCATTGTCGGCCAAACAGTTATTCCGCGTTATTTCGATAACAAGAGTTACGAATTATGGATGTTTTTATAGAAATCGTAATGGTTCGACGAATTGTAATCGAATGCACGAATATCACTTTACTTTTTGGTAAAATGGCTCCCGCCGGGCCGACATGACCGCTAAGCAGACTCTTTGTCAATCTCCCGACCGGCACGTGGGGACATAGAGGTATTGTCGGCCAAACAGTTTTTCCGCGTTATTTCGACAAAAAGAGTTACGAATTATGGATGTTTTTATAGAAATCGTAATGGTTCGATGAATTGTAACCGAATGCAACGATATCATTTTACTTTTTGATAAAATGGCTGCCGCCGGACCGACATGACGGCAAAGATCAAACTTTGTCAATTTCCCGATCGGCACGAGGGGACATAGTAGAATTGTCGGCCAAACAATTTTTCCGCGTTATTTCGATAACAAGAGTTACGAATTATGGATATTTTTATAGAAATCGTAATGGTTCGACGAATTGTAATCGAATGCTGGAATATCATTTTACTTTTTGGTAAAATGGCTCCCGCCGGGCCGACATGACCGCAAAGCAAACACATTGTCAATCTCCCGACCGGCACGTGGGGACATAGTGGTATTGTCGGCCAAACAATTTTTCCGCGTTATTTCGATAACAAGAGTTACGAATTATGGATATTTTTATAGAAATCGTAATGGTTCGACGAATTGTAATCGAATGCACGAATATCAATTTACTTTTTGGTAAAATGGCTCCCGCCGGGCCGACATGACCGCTAAGCAGACACTTTGTCAATCTCCCGACCGGCACGTGGGGACATAGAGGTATTGTCGGCCAAACAGTGTTTCCGCGTTATTTCGACGAATTGTAATCGAATGCACGAATATCACTTTACTTTTTGGTAAAATGGCTCCCGCCGGGCCGACATGACCGCTAAGCAGACTCTTTGTCAATCTCCCGACCGGCACGTGGGGACATAGAGGTATTGTCGGCCAAACAGTTTTTCCGCGTTATTTCGACAAAAAGAGTTACGAATTATGGATGTTTTTATAGAAATCGTAATGGTTCGATGAATTGTAACCGAATGCAACGATATCATTTTACTTTTTGATAAAATGGCTGCCGCCGGACCGACATGACGGCAAAGATCAAACTTCGTCAATCTCCTGACCGGAACGTAGGGACATAGAAGCATTGTCGTCCAAACAGTCATTCCGCGTTATTTCGATAACAAGAGTTACGAATTATGGATGTTTTTATAGAAATCGTAATGGTTCGATGAATTGTAACCGAATGGAAAGATATCATCTTACTTTTTGATAAAATGGCTGCCGCCGGACCGACATGACGGCAAAGATCAAACTTTGTCAATCTCCTGACCGGTACGTAGGGACATAGAAGCATTGTCGGCCAAACAGTTATTCCGCGTTATTTCGATAACAAGAGTTACGAATTATGGATGTTTTTATAGAAATCGTAATGGTTCGACGAATTGTAATCGAATGCACGAATATCACTTTACTTTTTGGTAAAATGGCTCCCGCCGGGCCGACATGACCGCTAAGCAGACTCTTTGTCAATCTCCCGACCGGCACGTGGGGACATAGAGGTATTGTCGGCCAAACAGTTTTTCCGCGTTATTTCGACAAAAAGAGTTACGAATTATGGATGTTTTTATAGAAATCGTAATGGTTCGATGAATTGTAACCGAATGCAACGATATCATTTTACTTTTTGATAAAATGGCTGCCGCCGGACCGACATGACGGCAAAGATCAAACTTTGTCAATTTCCCGATCGGCACGAGGGGACATAGTAGAATTGTCGGCCAAACAATTTTTCCGCGTTATTTCGATAACAAGAGTTACGAATTATGGATATTTTTATAGAAATCGTAATGGTTCGACGAATTGTAATCGAATGCTGGAATATCATTTTACTTTTTGGTAAAATGGCTCCCGCCGGGCCGACATGACCGCAAAGCAAACACATTGTCAATCTCCCGACCGGCACGTGGGGACATAGTGGTATTGTCGGCCAAACAATTTTTCCGCGTTATTTCGATAACAAGAGTTACGAATTATGGATATTTTTATAGAAATCGTAATGGTTCGACGAATTGTAATCGAATGCACGAATATCAATTTACTTTTTGGTAAAATGGCTCCCGCCGGGCCGACATGACCGCTAAGCAGACACTTTGTCAATCTCCCGACCGGCACGTGGGGACATAGAGGTATTGTCGGCCAAACAGTGTTTCCGCGTTATTTCGACAAAAAGAGTTACGAATTATGGATGTTTTTATAGAAATCGTAATGGTTCGATGAATTGTAACCGAATGCAACGATATCATTTTACTTTTTGCTAAAATGGCTGCCGCCGGACCGACATGACGGCAAAGATCAAACTTCGTCAATCTCCTGACCGGTACGTAGGGACATAGAAGCATTGTCGTCCAAACAGTCATTCCGCGTTATTTCGATAACAAGAGTTACGAATTATGGATGTTTTTATAGAAATCGTAATGGTTCGATGAATTGTAACCGAATGCAACGATATCATTTTACTTTTTGATAAAATGGCTGCCGCCGGACCGACATGACAGCAAAGATCAAACTTTGTCAATTTCCCGAACGGCACGAGGGGACATAGGAGAATTGTCGGCCAAACAATTTTTCCGCGTTATTTCGATAACAAGAGTTACGAATTATGGATATTTTTATAGAAATCGTAATGGTTCGACGAATTGTAATCGAATGCACGAATATCATTTTACTTTTTGGTAAAATGGCTCCCGCCGGGCCGACATGACCGCTAAGCAGACACTTTGTCAATCTCCCGACCGGCACGTGGGGACATAGAGGTATTGTCGGCCAAACAGTTTTTCCGCGTTATTTCGACAAAAAGAGTTACGAATTATGGATGTTTTTATAGAAATCGTAATGGTTCGATGAATTGTAACCGAATGCAGCGAAATCATTTTACTTTTTGATAAAATGGCTCCCGCCGGACCGACGATGACCGCAAAGCTGAAACTTCGTCAATCTCCTGACCGGTACGTAGGGACATAGAAGCATTGTCGGCCAAACAGTTATTCCGCGTTATTTCGATAACAAGAGTTACGAATTATGGATATTTTTATAGAAATCGTAATGGTTCGATGAATTGTAACCGAATGCAACGATATCATTTTACTTTTTGATAAAATGGCTGCCGCCGGACCGACATGACGGCAAAGATCAAACTTTGTCAATCTCCTGACCGGTACGTAGGGACATAGAAGCATTGTCGGCCAAACAGTTATTCCGCGTTATTTCGATAACAAGAGTTACGAATTATGGATGTTTTTATAGAAATCGTAATGGTTCGACGAATTGTAATCGAATGCACGAATATCACTTTACTTTTTGGTAAAATGGCTCCCGCCGGGCCGACATGACCGCTAAGCAAACTCTTTGTCAATCTCCCGACCGGCACGTGGGGACATAGAGGTACTGTCGGCCAAACAGTTTTTCCGCGTTATTTCGACAAAAAGAGTTACGAATTATGGATGTTTTTATAGAAATCGTAATGGTTCGATGTATTGTAACCGAATGCAACGATATCATTTTACTTTTTGATAAAATGGCTGCCGCCGGACCGACATGACGGCAAAGATCAAACTTTGTCAATTTCCTGACCGGCACGAGGGGACATAGGAGAATTGTCGGCCAAACAATTTTTCCGCGTTATTTCGATAACAAGAGTTACGAATTATGGATATTTTTATAGAAATCGTAATGGTTCGACGAATTGTAATCGAATGCTGGAATATCATTTTACTTTTTGGTAAAATGGCTCCCGCCGGGCCGACATGACCGCAAAGCGGACACCTTGTCAATCTCTCGACCGGCACGTGGGGACATAGAGGTATTGTCGGCCAAACAGTTTTTCCGCGTTATTTCGACAAAAAGAGTTACGAATTATGGATGTTTTTATAGAAATCGTAATGGTTCGATGAATTGTAACCGAATGCAGCGAAATCATTTTACTTTTTGATAAAATGGCTCCCGCCGGACCGACGATGACCGCAAAGCTGAAACTTCGTCAATCTCCTGACCGGTACGTAGGGACATAGAAGCATTGTCGTCCAAACAGTTATTCCGCGTTATTTCGATAACAAGAGTTACGAATTATGGATGTTTTTATAGAAATCGTAATGGTTCGATGAATTGTAACCGAATGCAACGATATCATTTTACTTTTTGATAAAATGGCTGCCGCCGGACCGACATGACGGCAAAGATCGAACTTTGTCAATTTCCCGAACGGCACGAGGGGACATAGGAGAATTGTCGGCCAAACAATTTTTCCGCGTTATTTCGATAACAAGAGTTACGAATTATGGATATTTTTATAGAAATCGTAATGGTTCGACGAATTGTAATCGAATGCTGGAATATCATTTTACTTTTTGGTAAAATGGCTCCCGCCGGGCCGACATGACCGCAAAGCAGACACTTTGTCAATCTCTCGACCGGCACGTGGGGACATAGAGGTATTGTCGGCCAAACAGTTTTTCCGCGTTATTTCGACAAAAAGAGTTACGAATTATGGATGTTTTTATAGAAATCGTAATGGTTCGATGAATTGTAACCGAATGCAGCGAAATCATTTTACTTTTTGATAAAATAGCTCCCGCCGGACCGACGATGACCGCAAAGCTGAAACTTCGTCAATCTCCTGACCGGTACGTAGGGACATAGAAGCATTGTCGGCCAAACAGTTATTCCGCGTTATTTCGATAACAAGAGTTACGAATTATGGATGTTTTTATAGAAATCGTAATGGTTCGATGAATTGTAACCGAATGGAAAGATATCATCTTACTTTTTGATAAAATGGCTGCCGCCGGACCGACATGACGGCAAAGATCAAACTTTGTCAATCTCCTGACCGGTACGTAGGGACATAGAAGCATTGTCGGCCAAACAGTTATTCCGCGTTATTTCGATAACAAGAGTTACGAATTATGGATGTTTTTATAGAAATCGTAATGGTTCGACGAATTGTAATCGAATGCACGAATATCACTTTACTTTTTGGTAAAATGGCTCCCGCCGGGCCGACATGACCGCTAAGCAGACTCTTTGTCAATCTCCCGACCGGCACGTGGGGACATAGAGGTATTGTCGGCCAAACAGTTTTTCCGCGTTATTTCGACAAAAAGAGTTACGAATTATGGATGTTTTTATAGAAATCGTAATGGTTCGATGAATTGTAACCGAATGCAACGATATCATTTTACTTTTTGATAAAATGGCTGCCGCCGGACCGACATGACGGCAAAGATCAAACTTTGTCAATTTCCCGATCGGCACGAGGGGACATAGTAGAATTGTCGGCCAAACAATTTTTCCGCGTTATTTCGATAACAAGAGTTACGAATTATGGATATTTTTATAGAAATCGTAATGGTTCGACGAATTGTAATCGAATGCTGGAATATCATTTTACTTTTTGGTAAAATGGCTCCCGCCGGGCCGACATGACCGCAAAGCAAACACATTGTCAATCTCCCGACCGGCACGTGGGGACATAGTGGTATTGTCGGCCAAACAATTTTTCCGCGTTATTTCGATAACAAGAGTTGCGAATTATGGATATTTTTATAGAAATCGTAATGGTTCGACGAATTGTAATCGAATGCACGAATATCAATTTACTTTTTGGTAAAATGGCTCCCGCCGGGCCGACATGACCGCTAAGCAGACACTTTGTCAATCTCCCGACCGGCACGTGGGGACATAGAGGTATTGTCGGCCAAACAGTGTTTCCGCGTTATTTCGACAAAAAGAGTTACGAATTATGGATGTTTTTATAGAAATCGTAATGGTTCGATGAATTGTAACCGAATGCAACGATATCATTTTACTTTTTGCTAAAATGGCTGCCGCCGGACCGACATGACGGCAAAGATCAAACTTCGTCAATCTCCTGACCGGTACGTAGGGACATAGAAGCATTGTCGTCCAAACAGTTATTCCGCGTTATTTCGATAACAAGAGTTACGAATTATGGATGTTTTTATAGAAATCGTAATGGTTCGATGAATTGTAACCGAATGCAACGATATCATTTTACTTTTTGATAAAATGGCTGCCGCCGGACCGACATGACAGCAAAGATCAAACTTTGTCAATTTCCCGAACGGCACGAGGGGACATAGGAGAATTGTCGGCCAAACAATTTTTCCGCGTTATTTCGATAACAAGAGTTACGAATTATGGATATTTTTATAGAAATCGTAATGGTTCGACGAATTGTAATCGAATGCACGAATATCATTTTACTTTTTGGTAAAATGGCTCCCGCCGGGCCGACATGACCGCTAAGCAGACACTTTGTCAATCTCCCGACCGGCACGTGGGGACATAGAGGTATTGTCGGCCAAACAGTTTTTCCGCGTTATTTCGACAAAAAGAGTTACGAATTATGGATGTTTTTATAGAAATCGTAATGGTTCGATGAATTGTAACCGAATGCAGCGAAATCATTTTACTTTTTGATAAAAAGGCTCCCGCCGGACCGACGATGACCGCAAAGCTGAAACTTCGTCAATCTCCTGACCGGTACATAGGGACATAGAAGCATTGTCGGCCAAACAGTTATTCCGCGTTATTTCGATAACAAGAGTTACGAATTATGGATATTTTTATAGAAATCGTAATGGTTCGATGAATTGTAACCGAATGCAACGATATCATTTTACTTTTTGATAAAATGGCTGCCGCCGGACCGACATGACGGCAAAGATCAAACTTTGTCAATCTCCTGACCGGTACGTAGGGACATAGAAGCATTGTCGGCCAAACAGTTATTCCGCGTTATTTCGATAACAAGAGTTACGAATTATGGATGTTTTTATAGAAATCGTAATGGTTCGACGAATTGTAATCGAATGCACGAATATCACTTTACTTTTTGGTAAAATGGCTCCCGCCGGGCCGACATGACCGCTAAGCAGACTCTTTGTCAATCTCCCGACCGGCACGTGGGGACATAGAGGTACTGTCGGCCAAACAGTTTTTCCGCGTTATTTCGACAAAAAGAGTTACGAATTATGGATGTTTTTATAGAAATCGTAATGGTTCGATGTATTGTAACCGAATGCAACGATATCATTTTACTTTTTGATAAAATGGCTGCCGCCGGACCGACATGACGGCAAAGATCAAACTTTGTCAATTTCCTGACCGGCACGAGGGGACATAGGAGAATTGGCGGCCAAACAATTTTTCCGCGTTATTTCGATAACAAGAGTTACGAATTATGGATATTTTTATAGAAATCGTAATGGTTCGACGAATTGTAATCGAATGCTGGAATATCATTTTACTTTTTGGTAAAATGGCTCCCGCCGGGCCGACATGACCGCAAAGCGGACACCTTGTCAATCTCTCGACCGGCACGTGGGGACATAGAGGTATTGTCGGCCAAACAGTTTTTCCGCGTTATTTCGACAAAAAGAGTTACGAATTATGGATGTTTTTATAGAAATCGTAATGGTTCGATGAATTGTAACCGAATGCAGCGAAATCATTTTACTTTTTGATAAAATGGCTCCCGCCGGACCGACGATGACCGCAAAGCTGAAACTTCGTCAATCTCCTGACCGGTACGTAGGGACATAGAAGCATTGTCGGCCAAACAGTTATTCCGCGTTATTTCGATAACAAGAGTTACGAATTATGGATGTTTTTATAGAAATCGTAATGGTTCGATGAATTGTAACCGAATGCAACGATATCATTTTACTTTTTGATAAAATGGCTGCCGCCGGACCGACATGACGGCAAAGATCAAACTTTGTCAATCTCCTGACCGGTACGTAGGGACATAGAAGCATTGTCGGCCAAACAGTTATTCCGCGTTATTTCGATAACAAGAGTTACGAATTATGGATGTTTTTATAGAAATCGTAATGGTTCGACGAATTGTAATCGAATGCACGAATATCACTTTACTTTTTGGTAAAATGGCTCCCGCCGGGCCGACATGACCGCTAAGCAGACTCTTTGTCAATCTCCCGACCGGCACGTGGGGACATAGAGGTATTGTCGGCCAAACAGTTTTTCCGCGTTATTTCGACAAAAAGAGTTACGAATTATGGATGTTTTTATAGAAATCGTAATGGTTCGATGAATTGTAACCGAATGCAACGATATCATTTTACTTTTTGATAAAATGGCTGCCGCCGGACCGACATGACGGCAAAGATCAAACTTTGTCAATTTCCCGATCGGCACGAGGGGACATAGTAGAATTGTCGGCCAAACAATTTTTCCGCGTTATTTCGATAACAAGAGTTACGAATTATGGACATTTTTATAGAAATCGTAATGGTTCGACGAATTGTAATCGAATGCTGGAATATCATTTTACTTTTTGGTAAAATGGCTCCCGCCGGGCCGACATGACCGCAAAGCAAACACATTGTCAATCTCCCGACCGGCACGTGGGGACATAGAGGTATTGTCGGCCAAACAATTTTTCCGCGTTATTTCGATAACAAGAGTTACGAATTATGGATATTTTTATAGAAATCGTAATGGTTCGACGAATTGTAATCGAATGCACGAATATCAATTTACTTTTTGGTAAAATGGCTCCCGCCGGGCCGACATGACCGCTAAGCAGACACTTTGTCAATCTCCCGACCGGCACGTGGGGACATAGACGTATTGTCGGCCAAACAGTTTTTCCGCGTTATTTCGACAAAAAGAGTTACGAATTATGGATGTTTTTATAGAAATCGTAATGGTTCGATGAATTGTAACCGAATGCAACGATATCATTTTACTTTTTGATAAAATGGCTGCCGCCGGACCGACATGACGGCAAAGATCAAACTTCGTCAATCTCCTGACCGGTACGTAGGGACATAGAAGCATTGTCGTCCAAACAGTTATTCCGCGTTATTTCGATAACAAGAGTTACGAATTATGGATGTTTTTATAGAAATCGTAATGGTTCGATGAATTGTAACCGAATGCAACGATATCATTTTACTTTTTGATAAAATGGCTGCCGCCGGACCGACATGACGGCAAAGATCGAACTTTGTCAATTTCCCGAACGGCACGAGGGGACATAGGAGAATTGTCGGCCAAACAATTTTTCCGCGTTATTTCGATAACAAGAGTTACGAATTATGGATATTTTTATAGAAATCGTAATGGTTCGACGAATTGTAATCGAATGCTGGAATATCATTTTACTTTTTGGTAAAATGGCTCCCGCCGGGCCGACATGACCGCAAAGCAGACACTTCGTCAATCTCCTGACCGGTACGTAGGGACATAGAAGCATTGTCGGCCAAACAGTTATTCCGCGTTATTTCGATAACAAGAGTTACGAATTATGGATGTTTTTATAGAAATCGTAATGGTTCGATGAATTGTAACCGAATGGAAAGATATCATCTTACTTTTTGATAAAATGGCTGCCGCCGGACCGACATGACGGCAAAGATCAAACTTTGTCAATCTCCTGACCGGTACGTAGGGACATAGAAGCATTGTCGGCCAAACAGTTATTCCGCGTTATTTCGATAACAAGAGTTACGAATTATGGATGTTTTTATAGAAATCGTAATGGTTCGACGAATTGTAATCGAATGCACGAATATCACTTTACTTTTTGGTAAAATGGCTCCCGCCGGGCCGACATGACCGCTAAGCAGACTCTTTGTCAATCTCCCGACCGGCACGTGGGGACATAGAGGTATTGTCGGCCAAACAGTTTTTCCGCGTTATTTCGACAAAAAGAGTTACGAATTATGGATGTTTTTATAGAAATCGTAATGGTTCGATGAATTGTAACCGAATGCAACGATATCATTTTACTTTTTGATAAAATGGCTGCCGCCGGACCGACATGACGGCAAAGATCAAACTTTGTCAATTTCCCGATCGGCACGAGGGGACATAGTAGAATTGTCGGCCAAACAATTTTTCCGCGTTATTTCGATAACAAGAGTTACGAATTATGGATATTTTTATAGAAATCGTAATGGTTCGACGAATTGTAATCGAATGCTGGAATATCATTTTACTTTTTGGTAAAATGGCTCCCGCCGGGCCGACATGACCGCAAAGCAAACACATTGTCAATCTCCCGACCGGCACGTGGGGACATAGTGGTATTGTCGGCCAAACAATTTTTCCGCGTTATTTCGATAACAAGAGTTACGAATTATGGATATTTTTATAGAAATCGTAATGGTTCGACGAATTGTAATCGAATGCACGAATATCAATTTACTTTTTGGTAAAATGGCTCCCGCCGGGCCGACATGACCGCTAAGCAGACACTTTGTCAATCTCCCGACCGGCACGTGGGGACATAGAGGTATTGTCGGCCAAACAGTGTTTCCGCGTTATTTCGACAAAAAGAGTTACGAATTATGGATGTTTTTATAGAAATCGTAATGGTTCGATGAATTGTAACCGAATGCAACGATATCATTTTACTTTTTGCTAAAATGGCTGCCGCCGGACCGACATGACGGCAAAGATCAAACTTCGTCAATCTCCTGACCGGTACGTAGGGACATAGAAGCATTGTCGTCCAAACAGTTATTCCGCGTTATTTCGATAACAAGAGTTACGAATTATGGATGTTTTTATAGAAATCGTAATGGTTCGATGAATTGTAACCGAATGCAACGATATCATTTTACTTTTTGATAAAATGGCTGCCGCCGGACCGACATGACAGCAAAGATCAAACTTTGTCAATTTCCCGAACGGCACGAGGGGACATAGGAGAATTGTCGGCCAAACAATTTTTCCGCGTTATTTCGATAACAAGAGTTACGAATTATGGATATTTTTATAGAAATCGTAATGGTTCGACGAATTGTAATCGAATGCACGAATATCATTTTACTTTTTGGTAAAATGGCTCCCGCCGGGCCGACATGACCGCTAAGCAGACACTTTGTCAATCTCCCGACCGGCACGTGGGGACATAGAGGTATTGTCGGCCAAACAGTTTTTCCGCGTTATTTCGACAAAAAGAGTTACGAATTATGGATGTTTTTATAGAAATCGTAATGGTTCGATGAATTGTAACCGAATGCAGCGAAATCATTTTACTTTTTGATAAAATGGCTCCCGCCGGACCGACGATGACCGCAAAGCTGAAACTTCGTCAATCTCCTGACCGGTACGTAGGGACATAGAAGCATTGTCGGCCAAACAGTTATTCCGCGTTATTTCGATAACAAGAGTTACGAATTATGGATATTTTTATAGAAATCGTAATGGTTCGATGAATTGTAACCGAATGCAACGATATCATTTTACTTTTTGATAAAATGGCTGCCGCCGGACCGACATGACGGCAAAGATCAAACTTTGTCAATCTCCTGACCGGTACGTAGGGACATAGAAGCATTGTCGGCCAAACAGTTATTCCGCGTTATTTCGATAACAAGAGTTACGAATTATGGATGTTTTTATAGAAATCGTAATGGTTCGACGAATTGTAATCGAATGCACGAATATCACTTTACTTTTTGGTAAAATGGCTCCCGCCGGGCCGACATGACCGCTAAGCAGACTCTTTGTCAATCTCCCGACCGGCACGTGGGGACATAGAGGTACTGTCGGCCAAACAGTTTTTCCGCGTTATTTCGACAAAAAGAGTTACGAATTATGGATGTTTTTATAGAAATCGTAATGGTTCGATGTATTGTAACCGAATGCAACGATATCATTTTACTTTTTGATAAAATGGCTGCCGCCGGACCGACATGACGGCAAAGATCAAACTTTGTCAATTTCCTGACCGGCACGAGGGGACATAGGAGAATTGTCGGCCAAACAATTTTTCCGCGTTATTTCGATAACAAGAGTTACGAATTATGGATATTTTTATAGAAATCGTAATGGTTCGACGAATTGTAATCGAATGCTGGAATATCATTTTACTTTTTGGTAAAATGGCTCCCGCCGGGCCGACATGACCGCAAAGCGGACACCTTGTCAATCTCTCGACCGGCACGTGGGGACATAGAGGTATTGTCGGCCAAACAGTTTTTCCGCGTTATTTCGACAAAAAGAGTTACGAATTATGGATGTTTTTATAGAAATCGTAATGGTTCGATGAATTGTAACCGAATGCAGCGAAATCATTTTACTTTTTGATAAAATGGCTCCCGCCGGACCGACGATGACCGCAAAGCTGAAACTTCGTCAATCTCCTGACCGGTACGTAGGGACATAGAAGCATTGTCGGCCAAACAGTTATTCCGCGTTATTTCGATAACAAGAGTTACGAATTATGGATGTTTTTATAGAAATCGTAATGGTTCGATGAATTGTAACCGAATGCAACGATATCATTTTACTTTTTGATAAAATGGCTGCCGCCGGACCGACATGACGGCAAAGATCAAACTTTGTCAATCTCCTGACCGGTACGTAGGGACATAGAAGCATTGTCGGCCAAACAGTTATTCCGCGTTATTTCGATAACAAGAGTTACGAATTATGGATGTTTTTATAGAAATCGTAATGTTTCGACGAATTGTAATCGAATGCACGAATATCACTTTACTTTTTGGTAAAATGGCTCCCGCCGGGCCGACATGACCGCTAAGCAGACTCTTTGTCAATCTCCCGACCGGCACGTGGGGACATAGAGGTATTGTCGGCCAAACAGTTTTTCCGCGTTATTTCGACAAAAAGAGTTACGAATTATGGATGTTTTTATAGAAATCGTAATGGTTCGATGAATTGTAACCGAATGCAACGATATCATTTTACTTTTTAATAAAATGGCTGCCGCCGGACCGACATGACGGCAAAGATCAAACTTTGTCAATTTCCCGATCGGCACGAGGGGACATAGTAGAATTGTCGGCCAAACAATTTTTCCGCGTTATTTCGATAACAAGAGTTACGAATTATGGACATTTTTATAGAAATCGTAATGGTTCGACGAATTGTAATCGAATGCTGGAATATCATTTTACTTCTTGGTAAAATGGCTCCCGCCGGGCCGACATGACCGCAAAGCAAACACATTGTCAATCTCCCGACCGGCACGTGGGGACATAGAGGTATTGTCGGCCAAACAATTTTTCCGCGTTATTTCGATAACAAGAGTTACGAATTATGGATATTTTTATAGAAATCGTAATGGTTCGACGAATTGTAATCGAATGCACGAATATCAATTTACTTTTTGGTAAAATGGCTCCCGCCGGGCCGACATGACCGCTAAGCAGACACTTTGTCAATCTCCCGACCGGCACGTGGGGACATAGAGGTATTGTCGGCCAAACAGTTTTTCCGCGTTATTTCGACAAAAAGAGTTACGAATTATGGATGTTTTTATAGAAATCGTAATGGTTCGATGAATTGTAACCGAATGCAACGATATCATTTTACTTTTTGATAAAATGGCTGCCGCCGGACCGACATGACGGCAAAGATCAAACTTCGTCAATCTCCTGACCGGTACGTAGGGACATAGAAGCATTGTCGTCCAAACAGTTATTCCGCGTTATTTCGATAACAAGAGTTACGAATTATGGATGTTTTTATAGAAATCGTAATGGTTCGATGAATTGTAACCGAATGCAACGATATCATTTTACTTTTTGATAAAATGGCTGCCGCCGGACCGACATGACGGCAAAGATCGAACTTTGTCAATTTCCCGAACGGCACGAGGGGACATAGGAGAATTGTCGGCCAAACAATTTTTCCGCGTTATTTCGATAACAAGAGTTACGAATTATGGATATTTTTATAGAAATCGTAATGGTTCGACGAATTGTAATCGAATGCACGAATATCATTTTACTTTTTGGTAAAATGGCTCCCGCCGGGCCGACATGACCGCTAAGCAGACACTTTGTCAATCTTCCGACCGGCACGTGGGGACATAGAGGTATTGTCGGCCAAACAGTTTTTCCGCGTTATTTGGACAAAAAGAGTTACGAATTATGGATGTTTTTATAGAAATCGTAGTGGTTCAATGAATTGTAACCGAATGCACGAATATCACTTTACTTTTTGGTAAAATGGCTCCCGCCGGGCCGACATGACCGCTAAGCAGACTCTTTGTCAATCTCCCGACCGGCACGTGGGGACATAGAGGTATTGTCGGGCAAACAGTTTTTCCGCGTTATTTCGATAACAAGAGTTACGAATTATGGATATTTTTATAGAAATCGTAATTGTTCGATGAATTGTAACCGAATGCAACGATATCATTTTACTTTTTGATAAAATGGCTGCCGCCGGACCGACATGACGGCAAAGATCAAACTTTGTCAATTTCCCGATCGGCACGAGGGGACATAGTAGAATTGTCGGCCAAACAATTTTTCCGCGTTATTTCGATAACAAGAGTTACGAATTATGGATATATTTATAGAAATCGTAATGGTTCGACGAATTGTAATCGAATGCTGGAATATCATTTTACTTTTTGGTAAAATGGCTCCCGCCGGGCCGACATGACCGCAAAGCTGAAACTTCGTCAATCTCCTGACCGGTACGTAGGGACATAGAAGCATTGTCGGCCAAACAGTTATTCCGCGTTATTTCGATAACAAGAGTTACGAATTATGGATGTTTTTATAGAAATCGTAATGGTTCGATGAATTGTAACCGACTGCAACGATATCATTTTACTTTTTGATAAAATGGCTGCCGCCGGACCGACATGACGGCAAAGATCAAACTTTGTCAATTTCCTGACCGGCACGAGGGAACATAGGAGAAATGTCGGCCAAACAATTTTTCCGCGTTATTTCGATAACAAGAGTTACGAAATATGGATATTTTTATAGAAATCGTAATGGTTCGACGAATTGTAATCGAATGCTGGAAATCATTTTACTTTTTGGTAAAATGGCTCCCGCCGGGCCGACATGACCGCAAAGCTGACACTTTGTCAATCTCCCGACCGGCACGTGGGGACATAGAGGTATTGTCGGCCAAGCAGTTTTTCCGCGTTATATCGACAAAAAGAGTTACGAATTATGGATGTTTTTATAGAAATCGTAATGGTTCGATGAATTGTAACCGAATGCAGCGAAATCATTTTACTTTTTGATAAAATGGCTCCCGCCGGACCGACGATGACCGCAAAGCTGAAACTTCGTCAATCTCCTGACCGGTACGTAGGGACATAGAAGCATTGTCGGCCAAACAGATATTCCGCGTTATTTCGATAACAAGAGTTACGAATTATGGATGTTTTTATAGAAATCGTAATGGTTCGATGAATTGTAACCGACTGCAACGATATCATTTTACTTTTTGATAAAATGGCTGCCGCCGGACCGACATGACGGCAAAGATCAATCTTTGTCAATTTCCTGACCGGTACGTAGGGACATAGAAGCATTGTCGGCCAAACAGATATTCCGCGTTATTTCGATAACAAGAGTTACGAATTATGGATGTTTTTATAGAAATCGTAATGGTTCGATGAATTGTGACCGAATGCAACGATATCATTTTACTTTTTGATAAAATGGCTGCCGCCGGACCGACATGACGGCAATGATCAATCTTTGTCAATCTCCTGACCGGTACGTAGGGACATAGAAGCATTGTCGGCCAAACAGTTATTCCGCGTTATTTCGATAACAAGAGTTACAATTTATGGATGTTTTTATAGCAATCGTAATGGTTCGACGAATTGTAATCGAATGCACGAATATCACTTTACTTTTTGGTAAAATGGCTCCCGCCGGGCCGACATGACCGCTAAGCAGACTCTTTGTCAATCTCCCGACCGGCACGTGGGGACATAGAGGTATTGTCGGCCAAACAGTTTTTCCGCGTTATTTCGACAAAAAGAGTTACGAATTATGGATGTTTTTATAGAAATCGTAATGGTTCGATGAATTGTAACCGAATGCAACGATATCATTTTACTTTTTGATAAAATGGCTGCCGCCGGACCGACATGACGGCAAAGATCAAACTTTGTCAATTTCCCGATCGGCACGAGGGGACATAGTAGAATTGTCGGCCAAACAATTTTTCCGCGTTATTTCGATAACAAGAGTTACGAATTATGGATATTTTTATAGAAATCGTAATGGTTCGACGAATTGTAATCGAATGCTGGAATATCATTTTACTTTTTGGTAAAATGGCTCCCGCCCGGCCGACATGACCGCTAAGCAGACTCTTTGTCAATCTCCCGACCGGCACGTGGGGACATAGAGGTATTGTCGGCCAAACAGTTTTTCCGCATTATTTCGACAAAAAGAGTTACGAATTATGGATGTTTTTATAGAAATCGCAATGGTTCGATGAATTGTAATCGAATGCACGAATATCATTTTACCTTTTGGTAAAATTGCTCCCGCCGGGCCGACATGACCGCTAAGCAGACACTTTGTCAATCTCCCGACCGGCACGTGGGGACATAGAGGTATTGTCGGCCAAACAGTTTTTCCGCGTTATTTCGACAAAAAGAGTTACGAATTATGGATGTTTTTATAGAAATCGTAATGGTTCGATGAATTGTAACCGAATGCAACGATATCATTTTACTTTTTGATAAAATGGCTGCCGCCGGACCGACATGACGGCAAAGATCAAAGTTCGTCAATGTCCTGACCTGTACGTAGGGACATAGAAGCATTGTCGTCCAAACAGTTATTCCGCGTTATTTCGATAACAAGAGTTACGAATTATGGATGTTTTTATAGAAATCGTAATGGTTCGATGAATTGTAACCGAATGCAACGATATCATTTTACTTTTTGATAAAATGGCTGCCGCCGGACCGACATGACGGCAAAGATCAAACTTTGTCAATTTCCCGATCGGCACGAGGGGACATAGTAGAATTGTCGGCCAAACAATTTTTCCGCGTTATTTCGATAACAAGAGTTACGAATTATGGATATATTTATAGAAATCGTAATGGTTCGACGAATTGTAATCGAATGCTGGAATATCATTTTACTTTTTGGTAAAATGGCTCCCGCCGGGCCGACATGACCGCAAAGCTGAAACTTCGTCAATCTCCTGACCGGTACGTAGGGACATAGAAGCATTGTCGGCCAAACAGTTATTCCGCGTTATTTCGATAACAAGAGTTACGAATTATGGATGTTTTTATAGAAATCGTAATGGTTCGATGAATTGTAACCGACTGCAACGATATCATTTTACTTTTTGATAAAATGGCTGCCGCCGGACCGACATGACGGCAAAGATCAAACTTTGTCAATTTCCTGACCGGCACGAGGGAACATAGGAGAAATGTCGGCCAAACAATTTTTCCGCGTTATTTCGATAACAAGAGTTACGAAATATGGATATTTTTATAGAAATCGTAATGGTTCGACGAATTGTAATCGAATGCTGGAAATCATTTTACTTTTTGGTAAAATGGCTCCCGCCGGGCCGACATGACCGCAAAGCTGACACTTTGTCAATCTCCCGACCGGCACGTGGGGACATAGAGGTATTGTCGGCCAAGCAGTTTTTCCGCGTTATATCGACAAAAAGAGTTACGAATTATGGATGTTTTTATAGAAATCGTAATGGTTCGATGAATTGTAACCGAATGCAGCGAAATCATTTTACTTTTTGATAAAATGGCTCCCGCCGGACCGACGATGACCGCAAAGCTGAAACTTCGTCAATCTCCTGACCGGTACGTAGGGACATAGAAGCATTGTCGGCCAAACAGATATTCCGCGTTATTTCGATAACAAGAGTTACGAATTATGGATATTTTTATAGAAATCGTAATGGTTCGACGAATTGTAATCGAATGCACGAATATCATTTTACTTTTTGGTAAAATGGCTCCCGCCGGGCCGACCTGACCGCTAAGCAGACACTTTGTCAATCTCCCGACCGGCACGTGGGGACATAGAGGTATTGTCGGCCAAACAGTTTTTCCGCGTTATTTCGACAAAAAGAGTTACGAATTATGGATATTTTTATAGAAATCGTAATGGTTCGGCGAATTGTAATCGAATGCACGAATATCATTTTACCTTTTGGTAAAATGGCTCCCGCCGGGCCGACATGACCGCAATGCAGACACTTTGTCAATCTCCCGACCGGCACGTGGGGACATAGAGGTATTGTCGGCCAAACGGTTTTTCCGCATTATTTCGACAAAAAGAGTTACGAATTATGGATGTTTTTATAGAAATCGCAATGGTTCGATGAATTGTAACCGAATGCAACGATATCATTTTACTTTTTGATAAAATGGCTGCCGCAGGACCGACATGACGGCAAAGATCAAATTTGTCAATTTCCCGATCGGCACGAGGGGACATAGTAGAATTGTCGGCCAAACAATTTTTCCGCGTTATTTCGATAACAAGAGTTACGAATTATGGATATTCTTATAGAAATCGTAATGGTTCGACGAATTGTAATCGAATGCTGGAATATCATTTTACTTTTTGGTAAAATGGCTCCCGCCGGACCGACGATGACCGCAAAGCTGAAACTTCGTCAATCTCCCGACCGGCACGTGGGGACATAGAGGTATTGTCGGCCAAACAGTTTTTCCGCGTTATTTCGACAAAAAGAGTTACGAATTATGGATGTTTTTATAGAAATCGTAATGGTTCGATGAATTGTAACCGAATGCAACGATATCATTTTACTTTTTGATAAAATGGCTGCCGCCGGACCGACATGACGGCAAAGATCAAAGTTCGTCAATGTCCTGACCTGTACGTAGGGACATAGAAGCATTGTCGTCCAAACAGTTATTCCGCGTTATTTCGATAACAAGAGTTACGAATTATGGATGTTTTTATAGAAATCGTAATGGTTCGATGAATTGTAACCGAATGCAACGATATCATTTTACTTTTTGATAAAATGGCTGCCGCCGGTCCGACATGACGGCAAAGATCAAACTTTGTCAATTTCCCGATCGGCACGAGGGGACATAGAGGTATTGTCGGCCAAACAGTTTTTCCGCGTTATTTCGACAAAAAGAGTTACGAATTATGGATGTTTTTATAGAAATCGTAATGGTTCGATGAATTGTAACCGAATGCAACGATATCATTTTACTTTTTGATAAAATGGCTGCCGCCGGTCCGACATGACGGCAAAGATCAAACTTTGTCAATTTCCCGATCGGCACGAGGGGACATAGTAGAATTGTCGGCCAAACAATTTTTCCGCGTTATTTCGATAACAAGAGTTACGAATTATGGATATTTTTATAGAAATCGTAATGGTTCGATGAATTGTAACCGAATGCAACGATATCATTTTACTTTTTGATAAAATGACTGCCGCCGGACCGACATGACGGCAAAGATCAAACTTTGTCAATTTCCTGACCGGTACGTAGGGACATAGAAGCATTGTCGGCCAAACAGTTATTCCGCGTTATTTCGATAACAAGAGTTACGAATTATGGATGTTTTTATAGAAATCGTAATGGTTCGATGAATTGTAACCGAATGCAACGATATCATTTTACTTTTTGATAAAATGGCTGCCGCCGGACCGACATGACGGCAAAGATCAAACTTTGTCAATCTCCCGACCGGCACGTGGGGACATAGAGGTATTGTCGGCCAATGAGTTTTTCCGCGTTTTATCGACAAAAAGAGTTACGAATTATGGATATTTTTATAGAAATCGTAATGGTTCGGCGAATTGTAATAGAATGCACGAATATCATTTTACCTTTTGGTAAAATGGCTCCCGCCGGGCCGGCATGACCGCTAAGCAGACACTTTGTCAATCTCCCGACCGGCACGTGGGGATATAGAGGTATTGTCGGCCAAACAGTTTTTCCGCGTTATTTCGACAAAAAGAGTTACGAATTATGGATGTTTTTATAGAAATCGTAATGGTTCGATGAATTGTAACCGAATGCAACGATATCATTTTACTTTTTGATAAAATGGCTGCCGCCGGACCGACATGACGGCAAAGATCAAAGTTCGTCAATGTCCTGACCTGTACGTAGGGACATAGAAGCATTGTCGTCCAAACAGTTATTCCGCGTTATTTCGATAACAAGAGTTACGAATTATGGATGTTTTTATAGAAATCGTAATGGTTCGATGAATTGTAACCGAATGCAACGATATCATTTTACTTTTTGATAAAATGGCTGCCGCCGGACCGACATGACGGCAAAGATCAAACTTTGTCAATTTCCCGATCGGCACGAGGGGACACAGGAGAATTGTCGGCCAACCAATTTTTCCGCGTTATTTCGATAACAAGAGTTACGAATTATGGATATTTTTATAGAAATCGTAATGGTTCGGCGAATTGTAATCGAATGCACGAATATCATTTTACCTTTTGGTAAAATGGCTCCCGCCGGGCCGACATGACCGCAATGCAGACACTTTGTCAATCTCCCGACCGGCACGTGGGGACATAGAGGTATTGTCGGCCAAACAGTTTTTCCGCGTTATTTCGACAAAAAGAGTTACGAATTATGGATATTTTTATAGAAATCGTAATGGTTCGGCGAATTGTAATCGAATGCACGAATATCATTTTACCTTTTGGTAAAATGGCTCCCGCCGGGCCGACATGACCGCAATGCAGACACTTTGTCAATCTCCCGACCGGCACGTGGGGACATAGAGGTATTGTCGGCCAAACAGTTTTTCCGCATTATTTCGACAAAAAGAGTTACGAATTATGGATGTTTTTATAGAAATCGCAATGGTTCGATGAATTGTAACCGAATGCAACGATATCATTTTACTTTTTGATAAAATGGCTGCCGCCGGACCGACATGACGGCAAAGATCAAATTTGTCAATTTCCCGATCGGCACGAGGGGACATAGTAGAATTGTCGGCCAAACAATTTTTCCGCGTTATTTCGATAACAAGAGTTACGAATTATGGATATTTTTATAGAAATCGTAATGGTTCGATGAATTGTAACCGAATGCAACGATATCATTTTACTTTTTGATAAAATGACTGCCACCGGACCGACATGACGGCAAAGATCAAACTTTGTCAATTTCCTGACCGGCACGAGGGGACATAGGAGAATTGTCGGCCAAACAATTTTTCCGCGTTATTTCGATAACAAGAGTTACGAATTATAGATATTCTTATAGAAATCGTAATGGTTCGACGAATTGTAATCGAATGCTGGAATATCATTTTACTTTTTGGTAAAATGGCTCCCGCCGGACCGACGATAACCGCAAAGCTGAAACTTCGTCAATCTCCTGACCGGTACGTAGGGACATAGAAGCATTGTCGGCCAAACAGTTCTTCCGCGTTATTTCGACAAAAAGAGTTAGGAATTATGGATGTTTTTACAGAAATCGTAATGGTTCGATGGATTGTAACCGAATGCAGCGATATCATTTTACTTTTTGATAAAATGGCTCCCGCCGGACCGACATGACCGCAAAGCTGAATCTTCGTCAATCTCCTGACCGGTACGTAGGGACATAGAAGCATTGTCGGCCAAACAGTTATTCCGAGTTATTTCGATAACAAGAGTTACGAATTATGGATGTTTTTATAGAAATCGCAATGGTTCGACGAATTGTAATCGAATGCACGAATATCACTTTACTTTTTGGTAAAATGGCACCCGCCGGGCCGACATGACCGCTAAGCAGACTCTTTGTCAATCTCCCGACCGGCACGTGGGGACATAGAGGTATTGTCGGCCAATGAGTTTTTCCGCGTTTTATCGACAAAAAGAGTTACGAATTATGGATGTTTTTATAGAAATCGTAATGGTTCGGCGAATTGTAATCGAATGCACGAATATCATTTTACCTTTTGGTAAAATGGCTCCCGCCGGGCCGGCATGACCGCTAAGCAGACACTTTGTCAATCTCCCGACCGGCACGTGGGGATATAGAGGTATTGTCGGCCAAACAGTTTTTCCGCGTTATTTCGACAAAAAGAGTTACGAATTATGGATGTTTTTATAGAAATCGTAATGGTTCGGCGAATTGTAATCGAATGCACGAATATCATTTTACCTTTTGGTAAAATGGCTCCCGCCGGGCCAACATGACCGCAAAGCAGACACTTTGTCAATCTCCCGACCGGCACGTGGGGACATAGAGGTATTGTCGGCCAAACAGTTTTTCCGCGTTATTTCGACAAAAAGAGTTACGAATTATGGATGTTTTTATAGAAATCGTAATGGTTCGATGAATTGTAACCGAATGCAACGATATCATTTTACTTTTTGATAAAATGGCTGCCGCCGGACCGACATGACGGCAAAGATCAAACTTTGTCAATTTCCCGATCGGCACGAGGGGACATAGTAGAATTGTCGGCCAAACAATTTTTCCGCGTTATTTCGATAACAAGAGTTACGAATTATGGATATTTTTATAGAAATCGTAATGGTTCGATGAATTGTAACCGAATGCAACGATATCATTTTACTTTTTGATAAAATGACTGCCGCCGGACCGACATGACGGCAAAGATCAAACTTTGTCAATTTCCTGACCGGTACGTAGGGACATAGAAGCATTGTCGGCCAAACAGTTATTCCGCGTTGTTTCGATAACAAGAGTTACGAATTATGGATGTTTTTATAGAAATCGTAATGGTTCGATGAATTGTAACCGAATGCAACGATATCATTTTACTTTTTGATAAAATGGCTGCCGCCGGACCGACATGACGGCAAAGATCAAACTTTGTCAATCTCCTGACCGGTACGTAGGGACATAGAAGCATTGTCGGCCAAACAGTTTTTCCGCGTTATTTCGACAAAAAGAGTTACGAATTATGGATGTTTTTATAGAAATCGTAATGGTTCGAAGGATTGTAACCGAATGCAGCGATATCATTTTACTTTTTGATAAAATGGCTCCCGCCGGACCGACATGACCGCAAAGCTGAAACTTCGTCAATCTCCTGACCGGTACGTAGGGACATAGAGGCATTGTCGGCCAAACAGTTATTCCGAGTTATTTCGATAACAAGAGTTACGAATTATGGATGTTTTTATAGAAATCGTAATGGTTCGACGAATTGTAATCGAATGCACGAATATCACTTTACTTTTTGGTAAAATGGCTCCCGCCGGGCCGACATGACCGCTAAGCAGACTCTTTGTCAATCTCCCGACCGGCACGTGGGGACATAGAGGTATTGTCGGCCAATGAGTTTTTCCGCGTTATATCGACAAAAAGAGTTACGAATTATGGATATTTTTATAGAAATCGTAATGGTTCGGCGAATTGTAATGGAATGCACGAATATCATTTTACCTTTTGGTAAAATGGCTCCCGCCGGGCCGACATGACCGCTAAGCAGACACTTTGTCAATCTCCCGACCGGCACGTGGGGATATAGAGGTATTGTCGGCCAAGCAGTTTTTCCGCGTTATTGCGACAAAAAGAGTTACGAATTATGGATGTTTTTATAGAAATCGTAATGGTTCGATGAATTGTAACCGAATGCAACGATATCATTTTACTTTTTGATAAAATGGCTGCCGCCGGACCGACATGACGGCAAAGATCAAACTTTGTCAATTTCCCGATCGGCACGAGGGGACATAGTAGAATTGTCGGCCAAACAATTTTTCCGCGTTATTTCGATAACAAGAGTTACGAATTATGGATATTTTTATAGAAATGGTAATGGTTCGATGAATTGTAACCGAATGCAACGATATCATTTTACTTTTTGATAAAATGACTGCCGCCGGACCGACATGACGGCAAAGATCAAACTTTGTCAATTTCCTGACCGGCACGAGGGGACATAGGAGAATTGTCGGCCAAACAATTTTTCCGCGTTATTTCGACAAAAAGAGTTACGAATAATGGATGTTTTTATAGAAATCGTAATGGTTCGATGGATTGTAACCGAATGCAGCGATATCATTTTACTGTTTGATAAAATGGCTCCCGCCGGACCGACATGACCGCAAAGCAGACACTTTGTCAATCTCCCGACCGGCACGTGGGGATATAGAGGTATTGTCAGCCAAACACTTTTTCCGCGTTATTTCGACAAAAAGAGTTACGAATTATGGATGTTTTTATAGAAATCGTAATGGTTCGATGAATTGTAACCGAATGCAACGATATCATTTTACTTTTTGATAAAATGACTGCCGCCGGACCGACATGACGGCAAAGATCAAACTTTGTCAAGTTCCTGACCGGCACGAGGGGACATAGGAGAATTGTCGGCCAAACAATTTTTCCGCGTTATTTCGATAACAAGAGTTACGAATTATGGATATCCTTATAGAAATCGTAATGGTTCGACGAATTGTAATCGAATGCTGGAATATCATTTTACTTTTTGGTAAAATGGCTCCCGCCGGGCCGACATGACCGCAAAGCAGACACATTGTCAATCTCCCGACCGGCACGTGGGGACATAGAGGTATTGTCGGCCAAACAGTATTTCCGCGTTATTTCGACAAAAAGAGTTACGAATTATGGATGTTTTTATAGAAATCGTAATGGTTCGACGAATTGTAATCGAATGCACGAATATCACTTTACTTTTTGATATAATGGCTGCCGCTGGACCGACATGACGGCAAAGATCAAACTTTGTCAATTTCCCGATCGGCACGAGGGGACATAGTAGAATTGTCGGCCAAACAATTTTTCCGCGTTATTTCGATAACACGAGTTACGAATTATGGATATTTTTATAGAAATCGTAATGGTTCGATGAATTGTAACCGAATGCAACGATATCATTTTACTTATTGATAAAATGACTGCCGCCGGACCGACATGACGGCAAAGATCAAACTTTGTCAATTTCCTGACCGGCACGAGGGAACATAGGAGAATTGTCGGCCAAACAATTTTTCCGCGTTATTTCGATAACATGAGTTACGAATTATGGATATTCTTATAGAAATCGTAATGGTTCGACGAATTGTAATCGAATGCTGGAATGTCATTTTACTTTTTGGTAAAATGGCTCCCGCCGGGCCGACATGACCGCAAAGCAGACACATTGTCAATCTCCCGACCGGCACGTGGGGACATAGAGGTATTGTCGGCCAAAGAGTTTTTCCGCGTTATTTCGACAAAAAGAGTTACGAATTATGGATGTTTTTATAGAAATCGTAATGGTTCGATGAATTGTAACCGAATGCAGCGAAATCATTTTACTTTTTGATAAAATGGCTCCCGCCGGAACGACGATGACCGCAAAGCTGAAACTTCGTCAATCTCCTGACCGGTACGTAGGGGCATAGAAGCATTGTCGGCCAAACAGTTATTCCGCGTTACTTCGATAACAAGAGTTACGAATTATGGATGTTTTTATAGAAATCGTAATGGTTCGATGAATTGTAACCGAATGCAACGATATCATTTTACTTTTTGATAAAATGGCTGCCGCCGGACCGACATGACGGCAAAGATCAAACTTTGTCAATCTCCTGACCGGTACGTAGGGACATAGAAGCATTGTCGGCCAAACAGTTATTCCGCGTTATTTCGATAACAAGAGTTACGAATTATGGATGTTTTTATAGAAATCGTAATGGTTCGATGAATTGTAACCAAATGCAACGATATCACTTTACTTTTTGATAAAATGGCTGCCACCGGTCCGACATGACCGCAAAGCTGAAACTTCGTCAATCTCCTGACCGGTACGTAGGGACATAGAAGCATTGTCGTCCAAACAGTTATTCCGCGTTATTTCGACAAAAAGAGTTACGAATTATGGATGTTTTTATAGAAATCCTAATGGTTCGGCGAATTGTAATGGAATGCACGAATATCATTTTACCTTTTGGTAAAATGGCTCCCGCCGGGCCGACATGACCGCTAAGCAGACACTTTGTCAATCTCCCGACCGGCACGTGGGGATATAGAGGTATTGTCGGCCAAGCAGTTTTTCCGCGTTATTGCGACAAAAAGAGTTACGAATTATGGATGTTTTTATAGAAATCGTAATGGTTCGATGAATTGTAACCGAATGCAACGATATCATTTTACTTTTTGATAAAATGGCTGCCGCCGGACCGACATGACGGCAAAGATCAAACTTTGTCAATTTCCCGATCGGCACGAGGGGACATAGTAGAATTGTCGGCCAAACAATTTTTCCGCGTTATTTCGATAACAATAGTTACGAATTATGGATATTTTTATAGAAATCGTAATGGTTCGATGAATTGTAACCGAATGCAACGATATCATTTTACTTTTTGATAAAATGACTGCCGCCAGACCGACATGACGGCAAAGATCAAACTTTGTCAATTTCCTGACCGGCACGAGGGGACATAGGAGAATTGTCGGCCAAACAATTTTTCCACGTTATTTCGATAACAAGAGTTACGAATTATGGATATTTTTATAGAAATCGTAATGGTTCGACGAATTGTAATAGAATGCACGAATATCATTTTACTTTTTGGTAAAATGGCTCCCACCGGGCCGACATGACCGCTAAGCAGACACTTTGTCAATCTCCCGACCGGAACGTGGGAACATAGAGGTATTGTCGGCCAAACAGTTTTTCCGCGTTATTTCGACAAAAAGAGTTACGAATTATGGATGTTTTTATAGAAATCGTAATGGTTCGATGAATTGTAACCGAATGCAACGATATCATTTTACTTTTTGATAAAATGGCTGCCGCCGGACCGACATGACGGCAAAGATCAAACTTTGTCAATTTCCCGATCGGCACGAGGGGACATAGTAGAATTGTCGGCCAAACAATTTGTCCGCGTTATTTCGATAACAAGAGTTACGAATTATGGATATTTTTATAGAAATCGTAATGGTTCGATGAATTGTAACCGAATGCAACGATATCATTTTACTTTTTGATAAAATGACTGCCGCCGGACCGACATGACGGCAAAGATCAAACTTTGTCAATTTCCTGACCGGCACGAGGGGACATAGGAGAATTGTCGGCCAAACAATTTTTCCGCGTTATTTCGATAACATGAGTTACGAATTATGGATATTCTTATAGAAATCGTAATGGTTCGACGAATTGTAATCGAATGCTGGAATATCATTTTACTTTTTGGTAAAATGGCTCCCGCCGGGCCGACATGACCGCAAAGCAGACACATTGTCAATCTCCCGACCGGCACGTGGGGACATAGAGGTATTGTCGGCCAAACAGTTTTTCCGCGTTATTTCGACAAAAAGAGTTACGAATTATGGATGTTTTTATAGAAATCGTAATGGCTCCATGAATTGTAACCGAATGCAGCGAAATCATTTTACTTTTTGATAAAATGGCTCCCGCCGGAACGACGATGACCGCAAAGCTGAAACTTCGTCAATCTCCTGACCGGTACGTAGGGGCATAGAAGCATTGTCGGCCAAACAGTTATTCCGCGTTACTTCGATAACAAGAGTTACGAATTATGGATGTTTTTATAGAAATCGTAATGGTTCGATGAATTGTAACCGAATGCAACGATATCATTTTACTTTTTGATAAAATGGCTGGCGCCGGACCGACATGACGGCAAAGATCAAACTTTGTCAATCTCCTGACCGGTACGTAGGGACATAGAAGCATTGTCGGCCAAACAGTTATTCCGCGTTATTTCGATAACAAGAGTTACGAATTATGGATGTTTTTATAGAAATCGTAATGGTTCGATGAATTGTAACCGAATGCAACGATATCACTTTACTTTTTGATAAAATGGCTGCCACCGGTCCGACATGACCGCAAAGCTGAAACTTCGTCAATCTCCTGACCGGTACGTAGGGACATAGAAGCATTGTCGTCCAAACAGTTATTCCGCGTTATTTCGACAAAAAGAGTTACGAATTATGGATGTTTTTATAGAAATCGTAATGGTTCGGCGAATTGTAATCGAATGCACGAATATCATTTTACTTTTTGGTAAAATGGCTCCCGCCGGGCCGACATGACCGCTAAGCAGACACTTTGTCAATCTCCCGACCGGCACGTGGGGACATAGAGGTATTGTCGGCCAAACAGTTTTTCCGCGTTATTTCGATAACAAGAGTTACGAATTATGGATGTTTTTATAGAAATCGTAATGGTTCGATGAATTGTAACCGAATGCAACGATATCATTTTACTTTTTGATAAAATGGCTGCCGCCGGACCGACATGACGGCAAAGATCAAACTTTGTCAATTTCCTGACCGGCACGAGGGGACATAGGAGAATTGTCGGTCAAACAATTTTTCCTCGTTATTTCGATAACAAGAGTTACGAATTATGGATATTTTTATAGAAATCGTAATGGTTCGACGAATTGTAACCGAATGCAACGATATCACTTTACTTTTTGATAAAATGGCTGCCACCGGTCCGACATGACCGCAAAGCTGAAACTTCGTCAATCTCCTGACCGGTACGTAGGGACATAGAAGCATTGTCGTCCAAACAGTTATTCCGCGTTATTTCGACAAAAAGAGTTACGAATTATGGATGTTTTTATAGAAATCCTAATGGTTCGGCGAATTGTAATGGAATGCACGAATATCATTTTACCTTTTGGTAAAATGGCTCCCGCCGGGCCGACATGACCGCTAAGCAGACACTTTGTCAATCTCCCGACAGGCACGTGGGGATATAGAGGTATTGTCGGCCAAGCAGTTTTTCCGCGTTATTGCGACAAAAAGAGTTACGAATTATGGATGTTTTTATAGAAATCGTAATGGTTCGATGAATTGTAACCGAATGCAACGATATCATTTTACTTTTTGATAAAATGGCTGCCGCCGGACCGACATGACGGCAAAGATCAAACTTTGTCAATTTCCCGATCGGCACGAGGGGACATAGTAGAATTGTCGGCCAAACAATTTTTCCGCGTTATTTCGATAACAATAGTTACGAATTATGGATATTTTTATAGAAATCGTAATGGTTCGATGAATTGTAACCGAATGCAACGATATCATTTTACTTTTTGATAAAATGACTGCCGCCAGACCGACATGACGGCAAAGATCAAACTTTGTCAATTTCCTGACCGGCACGAGGGGACATAGGAGAATTGTCGGCCAAACAATTTTTCCACGTTATTTCGATAACAAGAGTTACGAATTATGGATATTTTTATAGAAATCGTAATGGTTCGACGAATTGTAATAGAATGCACGAATATCATTTTACTTTTTGGTAAAATGGCTCCCACCGGGCCGACATGACCGCTAAGCAGACACTTTGTCAATCTCCCGACCGGAACGTGGGAACATAGAGGTATTGTCGGCCAAACAGTTTTTCCGCGTTATTTCGACAAAAAGAGTTACGAATTATGGATGTTTTTATAGAAATCGTAATGGTTCGATGAATTGTAACCGAATGCAACGATATCATTTTACTTTTTGATAAAATGGCTGCCGCCGGACCGACATGACGGCAAAGATCAAACTTTGTCAATTTCCCGATCGGCACGAGGGGACATAGTAGAATTGTCGGCCAAACAATTTGTCCGCGTTATTTCGATAACAAGAGTTACGAATTATGGATATTTTTATAGAAATCGTAATGGTTCGATGAATTGTAACCGAATGCAACGATATCATTTTACTTTTTGATAAAATGACTGCCGCCGGACCGACATGACGGCAAAGATCAAACTTTGTCAATTTCCTGACCGGCACGAGGGGACATAGGAGAATTGTCGGCCAAACAATTTTTCCGCGTTATTTCGATAACATGAGTTACGAATTATGGATATTCTTATAGAAATCGTAATGGTTCGACGAATTGTAATCGAATGCTGGAATATCATTTTACTTTTTGGTAAAATGGCTCCCGCCGGGCCGACATGACCGCAAAGCAGACACATTGTCAATCTCCCGACCGGCACGTGGGGACATAGAGGTATTGTCGGCCAAACAGTTTTTCCGCGTTATTTCGACAAAAAGAGTTACGAATTATGGTTGTTTTTATAGAAATCGTAATGGCTCCATGAATTGTAACCGAATGCAGCGAAATCATTTTACTTTTTGATAAAATGGCTCCCGCCGGAACGACGATGACCGCAAAGCTGAAACTTCGTCAATCTCCTGACCGGTACGTAGGGGCATAGAAGCATTGTCGGCCAAACAGTTATTCCGCGTTACTTCGATAACAAGAGTTACGAATTATGGATGTTTTTATAGAAATCGTAATGGTTCGATGAATTGTAACCGAATGCAACGATATCATTTTACTTTTTGATAAAATGGCTGGCGCCGGACCGACATGACGGCAAAGATCAAACTTTGTCAATCTCCTGACCGGTACGTAGGGACATAGAAGCATTGTCGGCCAAACAGTTATTCCGCGTTATTTCGATAACAAGAGTTACGAATTATGGATGTTTTTATAGAAATCGTAATGGTTCGATGAATTGTAACCGAATGCAACGATATCACTTTACTTTTTGATAAAATGGCTGCCACCGGTCCGACATGACCGCAAAGCTGAAACTTCGTCAATCTCCTGACCGGTACGTAGGGACATAGAAGCATTGTCGTCCAAACAGTTATTCCGCGTTATTTCGACAAAAAGAGTTACGAATTATGGATGTTTTTATAGAAATCGTAATGGTTCGGCGAATTGTAATCGAATGCACGAATATCATTTTACTTTTTGGTAAAATGGCTCCCGCCGGGCCGACATGACCGCTA
Source organism: Bombus sonorus (assembly GCA_029958995.1). Lineage (NCBI taxonomy): Eukaryota > Metazoa > Arthropoda > Insecta > Hymenoptera > Apidae > Bombus > Bombus sonorus. The sequence goes on along the minus strand of JARWAU010000096.1, from coordinate 77,365 downwards.
AGCAGACACTTTGTCAATCTCCCGACCGGCACGTGGGGACATAGAGGTATTGTCGGCCAAACAGTTTTTCCGCGTTATTTCGATAACAAGAGTTACGAATTATGGATGTTTTTATAGAAATCGTAATGGTTCGATGAATTGTAACCGAATGCAGCGATATCATTTTACTTTTTGATAAAATGGCTGCCGCCGGACCGACATGACGGCAAAGATCAAACTTTGTCAATTTCCTGACCGGCACGAGGGGACATAGGAGAATTGTCGGTCAAACAATTTTTCCTCGTTATTTCGATAACAAGAGTTACGAATTATGGATATTTTTATAGAAATCGTAATGGTTCGACGAATTGTAACCGAATGCAACGATATCATTTTACTTTTTGATAAAATGACTGCCGCCGGACCGACATGACGGCAAAGATCAAACTTTGTCAATTTCCTGACCGGCACGAGGGGACATAGGAGAATTGTCGGCCAAACAATTTTTCCACGTTATTTCGATAACAAGAGTTACGAATTATGGATATTTTTATAGAAATCGTAATGGTTCGACGAATTGTAATCGAATGCACGAATATCATTTATTTTTTGGTAAAATGGCTCCCGCCGGGCCGACATGACCGCTAAGCAGACACTTTGTCAATCTCCCGACCGGAACGTGGGAACATAGAGGTATTGTCGGCCAAACAGTTTTTCCGCGTTATTTCGACAAAAAGAGTTACGAATTATGGATGTTTTTATAGAAATCGTAATGGTTCGATGGATTGTAATCGAATGCACGAATATCATTTTACCTTTTGGTAAAATGGCTCCCGCCGGGCCGACATGACAGCAAAGCAGACACTTTGTCAATCTCCCGACCGGCACGTGGGGACATAGAGGTATTGTCGGCCAAACAGTTTTTCCGCGTTATTTCGACAAAAAGAGTTACGAATTATGGATGTTTTTATAGAAATCGTAATGGTTCGATGAATTGTAACCGAATGCAGCGAAATCATTTTACTTTTTGATAAAATGGCTCCCGCCGGAACGACGATGACCGCAATGCTGAAACTTCGTCAATCTCCTGACCGGTACGTAGGGGCATAGAAGCATTGTCGGCCAAACAGTTATTCCGCGTTATTTCGATAACAAGAGTTACGAATTATGGATGTTTTTATAGAAATCGTAATGGTTCGATGAATTGTAACCGAATGCAACGATATCATTTTACTTTTTGATAAAATGGCTGCCGCCGGACCGACATGACGGCAAAGATCAAACTTTGTCAATCTCCTGACCGGTACGTAGGGACATAGAAGCATTGTCGGCCAAACAGTTATTCCGCGTTATTTCGATAACAAGAGTTACGAATTATGGATGTTTTTATAGAAATCGTAATGGTTCGATGAATTGTAACCGAATGCAACGATATCACTTTACTTTTTGATAAAATGGCTGCCACCGGTCCGACATGACCGCAAAGCTGAAACTTCGTCAATCTCCTGACCGGTACGTAGGGACATAGAAGCATTGTCGTCCAAACAGTTATTCCGCGTTATTTCGACAAAAAGAGTTACGAATTATGGATGTTTTTATAGAAATCGTAATGGTTCGGCGAATTGTAATCGAATGCACGAATATCACTTTACTTTTTGGTAAAATGGCTCCTTCCGGGCCGACATGACCGCTAAGCAGACTCTTTGTCAATCTCCCGACCGGCACGTGGGGACATAGAGGTATTGTCGGCCAATGAGTTTTTCCGCGTTATATCGACAAAAAGAGTTACGAATTATGGATATTTTTATAGAAATCGTAATGGTTCGGCGAATTGTAATCGAATGAACGAATATCACTTTACTTTTTGGTAAAATGGCTCCCGCCGGGCCGACATGACCGCTAAGCAGACTCTTTGTCAATCTCCCTACCGGCACGTGGGGACATAGAGGTATTGTCGGCCAATGAGTTTTTCCGCGTTATATCGACAAAAAGAGTTAGGAATTATGGATATTTTTATAGAAATCGTAATGGTTCGGCGAATTGTAATCGAATGCACGAATATCATTTTACCTTTTGGTAAAATGGCTCCCGCCGGGCCGACATGACGGCAAAGATCAAACTTTGTCAATTTCCCGATCGGCACGAGGGGACATAGTAGAATTGACGGCCAAACAATTTTTCCGCGTTATTTCGATAATAAGAGTAACGAATTATGGATATTTTTATAGAAATCGTAATGGTTCGATGAATTGTAACCGAATGCAACGATATCATTTTACTTTTTGATAAAATGACTGCCGCCGGACCGACATGACGGCAAAGATCAAACTTTGTCAATTTCCTGACCGGCACGAGGGGACATAGGAGAATTGTCGACCAAACAATTTTTCCACGTTATTTCGATAACAAGAGTTACGAATTATGGATATTTTTATAGAAATCGTAATGGTTCGATGAATTGTAACCGAATGCAACGATATCATTTTACTTTTTGATAAAATGACTGCCGCCGGACCGACATGACGGCAAAGATCAAACTTTGTCAATTTCCTGACCGGCACGAGGGGACATAGGAGAATTGTCGACCAAACAATTTTTCCGCGTTATATCGACAAAAAGAGTTACGAATTATGGATGTTTTTATAGAAATCGTAATGGTTCGGCGAATTGTAATCGAATGCAAGAATATCACTTTACTTTTTGGTAAAATGGCTCCCGCCGGGCCGACATGACCGCTAAGCAGACTCTTTGTCAATCTCCCGACCGGCACGTGGGGACATAGAGGTATTGTCGGCCAATGAGTTTTTCCGCGTTATATCGACAAAAAGAGTTACGAATTATGGATATTTTTATAGAAATCGTAATGGTTCGGCGAATTGTAATCGAATGCACGAATATCATTTTACCTTTTGGTAAAATGGCTCCCGCCGGGCTGACATGACCGCTAAGCAGACACTTTGTCAATCTCCCGACCGGCACGTGGGGATATAGAGGTATTGTCGGCCAAACAGTTTTTCCGCGTTATTTCGACAAAAAGAGTTACGAATTATGGATGTTTTTATAGAAATCGTAATGGTTCGATGAATTGTAACCGAATGCAACGATATCATTTTACTTTTTGATAAAATGGCTCCCGCCGGACCGACATGACGGCAAAGCTGAAACTTCGTCAATCTCCTGACCGGTACGTAGGGACATAGAAGCATTGTCGGCCAAACAGTTTTTCCGCGTTATTTCGACAAAAAGAGTTACGAATTATGGATGTTTTTATAGAAATCGTAATGGTTCGGCGAATTGTAATCGAATGCACGAATATCATTTTACCTTTTGATAAAATGACTGCCCCCGGACCGACATGACGGCAAAGATCAAACTTTGTCAATCTCCCGACCGGCACGTGGGGACATAGATGTATTGTCGGCCAATGAGTTTTTCCGCGTTATATCGACAAAAAGAGTTACGAATTATGGATGTTTTTATAGAAATCGTAATGGTTCGGCGAATTGTAATCGAATGCACGAATATCATTTTACCTTTTGGTAAAATGGCTCCCGCCGGGCCGATATGACCGCTAAGCAGACACTGTGTCAATCTCCCGACCGGCACGTGGGGATATAGAGGTATTGTCGGCCAAACAGTTTTTCCGCGTTATTTCGACAAAAAGAGTCACGAATTATGGATGTTTTTATAGAAATCGTAATGGTTCGATGAATTGTAACCGAATGCAACGATATCATTTTACTTTTTGATAAAATGACTGCCGCCGGACCGACATGACGGCAAAGATCAAACTTTGTCAATTTCCTGACCGGCACGAGGGGACATAGGAGAATTGTCGGCCAAACAATTTTTCCACGTTATTTCGATAACAAGAGTTACGAATTATGGATATTTTTATAGAAATCGTAATGGTTCGACGAATTGTAATCGAATGCACGAATATCATTTTACTTTTTGGTAAAATGGCTCCCGCCGGGCCGACATGACCGCTAAGCAGACACTTTGTCAATCTCCCGACGGGAACGTGGGAACATAGAGGTATTGTCGGCCAAACAGTTTTTCCGCGTTATTTCGACAAAAAGAGTTACGAATTATGGATGTTTTTATAGAAATCGTAATGGTTCGATGGATTGTAACCGAATGCAGCGATATCATTTTACTTTTTGATAAAATGGCTCCCGCCGGACCGACGATGACCGCAAAGCTGAAACATCGTCAATCTCCTGACCGGTACGTAGGGACATAGAAGCATTGTCGGCCAAACAGTTTTTTCGCGTTATTTCGACAAAAAGAGTTACGAATTATGGACGTTTTTATAGAAATCATAATGGTTCGATGGATTGTAACCGAATGCAGCGATATCATTTTACTTTTTGATAAAATGGCTCCCGCCGGACCGACGATGACCGCAAAGCTGAAACTTCGTCAATCTCCTGACCGGTACGTAGGGACATAGAAGCATTGTCGGCCAAACAATTTTTCCGCGTTATTTCGATAACAAGACTTAGGAATTATGGATATTTTTATAGAAATCGTAATGGTTCGACGAATTGTAATCGAATGCTCGAATACCATTTTATTTTTTGGTAAAATGGCTCCCGCCGGGCCGACATGACCGCTAAGCAGACACTTTGTCAATTTCCCGATCGGCACGAGGGGACATAGTAGAATTGTCGGCCAAACAATTTTTCCGCGTTTTTTCGATAACAAGAGTTACGAATTATGGATATTGCTATAGAAATCGTAATGGTTCGATGAATTGTAACCGAATGGAACGATATCATTTTACTTTTTGATAAAATGACTGCCGCCGGACCGACATGACGGCAAAGATCAAACTTTGTCAATTTCCTGACCGGCACGAGGGGACATAGGAGAATTGTCGGCCAAACAATTTTTCCACGTTATTTCGATAACAAGAGTTACGAATTTTGGATATTTTTATAGAAATCGTAATGGTTCGGCGAATTGTAATCGAATGCACGAATATCATTTTACCTTTTGGTAAAATGGCTCCCGCCGGGCCGACATGACCGCTAAGCAGACACTTTGTCAATCTCCCGACCGGCACGTGGGGATGTAGAGGTATTGTCGGCCAAACAGTTTTTCCGCGTTATTTCGACAAAAAGAGTTACGAATTATGGATGTTTTTATAGAAATCGTAATGGTTCGATGAATTGTAACCGAATGCAACGATATCATTTTACTTTTTGATAAAATGCCTGCCGCCGGACCGACATGACGGCAAAGATGAAACTTTGTCAATTTCCCGATCGGCACGAGGGGACATAGGAGAATAGTCGGCCAAACAATTTTTCCGCGTTATTTCGACAAAAAGAGTTACGAATTATGGATGTTTTTATAGAAATCGTAATGGTTCGATGGATTGTAACCGAATGCAGCGATATCATTTTACTTTTTGATAAAATGGCTCCCGCCGGACCGACATGACCGCAAAGCTGAAACTTCGTCAATCTCCTGACCGGTACGTAGGGACATAGAAGCATTGTCGGCCAAACAATTTTTCCGCGTTATTTCGATAACAAGAGTTACGAATTATGGATATTTTTATAGAAATCGTAATGGTTCGACGAATTGTAATCGAATGCTGCAATATCATTTTTCTTTTTGATAAAATGGCTCCCGCCGGACCGACATGACCGCAAAGCTGAAACTTCGTCAATCTCCTGACCGGTACGTAGGGACATAGAAGCATTGTCGGCCAAACGGTTATTCCGCGTTATTTCGATAACAAGAGTTACGAATTATGGATGTTTTTATAGAAATCGTAATGGTTCGATGGATTGTAACCGAATGCAGCGATATCATTTTACTTTTTGATAAAATGGCTGCCGCCGGACCGACATGACGGCAAAGATCAAACTTTGTCAATTTCCCGATCGGCACGAGGGGACATAGTAGAATTGTTGGCCAAACAATTTTTCCGCGTTATTTCGATAACAAGAGTTACGAATTATGGATATTTTTATAGAAATCGTAATGGTTCGATGAATTGTAACCGAATGCAACGATATCATTTTACTTTTTGATAAAATGGCTGCCGCCGGACCGACATGACGGCAAAGATCAAACTTTGACAATTTCCTGACCGGCACGAGGGGACATAGAGGTATTGTCGGCCAATGAGTTTTTCCGCGTTATATCGACAAAAAGAGTTACGAATTATGGATATTTTTATAGAAATCGTAATGGTTCGATGAATTGTAACCGAATGCAACGATATCATTTTACTTTTTGATAAAATGACTGCCGCCGGACCGACATGACGGCAAAGATCAAACTTTGTCAATTTCCAGACCGGCACGAGGGGACATAGGAGAATTGTCGGCCAAACAATTTTTCCGCGTTATTTCGATAACAAGAGTTACGAATTATGGATATTTTTATAGATATCGTAATGGTTCGATGAATTGTAACCGAATGCAGCGATATCATTTTACTTTTTGATAAAATGGCTCCCGCCGGGCCGACATGACCGCAAAGCAGACACTTTGACAATCTCCTCGACCGGCACGTGGGGACGTAGAGGTATTGTCGGCCAAACAGTTTTTCCGCGTTATTTCGACAAAAAGAGTTACGAATTATGGATGTTTTTATAGAAATCGTAATGGTTCGATGAATTGTAACCGAATGCAGCGATATCATTTTACTTTTTGATAAAATGGCTCCCGCCGGACCGACGATGACCGCAAAGCTGAAACTTCGTCAATCTCCCGACCGGAACGTGGGAACATAGAGGTATTGTCGGCCAAACAGTTTTTCCGCGTTATTTCGACAAAAAGAGTTACGAATTATGGATATTTTTATAGAAATCGTAATGGTTCGACGAATTGTAATCGAATGCACGAATATCATTTTACTTTTTGGTAAAATGGCTCCCGCCGGGCCGACATGACCGCTAAGCAGACACTTTGTCAATCTCCCGACCGGAACGTGGGAACATAGAGGTATTGTCGGCCAAACAGTTTTTCCGCGTTATTTCGACAAAAAGAGTTACGAATTATGGATGTTTTTATAGAAATCGTAATGGTTCGATGGATTGTAACCGAATGCAGCGATATCATTTTACTTTTTGATAAAATGGCTCCCGCCGGACCGACATGACCGCAAAGCTGAAACTTCGTCAATCTCCTGACCGGTACGTAGGGACATAGAAGCATTGTCGGCCAAACAATTTTTCCGCGTTATTTCGATAACAAGAGTTACGAATTATGGATATTTTTATAGAAATCGTAATGGTTCGACGAATTGTAATCGAATGCTGCAATATCATTTTACTTTTTGATAAAATGGCTCCCGCCGGACCGACATGACCGCAAAGCTGAAACTTCGTCAATCTCCTGACCGGTACGTAGGGACATAGAAGCATTGTCGGCCAAACGGTTATTCCGCGTTATTTCGATAACAAGAGTTACGAATTATGGATGTTTTTATAGAAATCGTAATGGTTCGATGGATTGTAACCGAATGCAGCGATATCATTTTACTTTTTGATAAAATGGCTGCCGCCGGACCGACATGACGGCAAAGATCAAACTGTGTCAATTTCCCGATCGGCACGAGGGGACATAGTAGAATTGTTGGCCAAACAATTTTTCCGCGTTATTTCGATAACAAGAGTTACGAATTATGGATATTTTTATAGAAATCGTAATGGTTCGATGAATTGTAACCGAATGCAACGATATCATTTTACTTTTTGATAAAATGGCTGCCGCCGGACCGACATGACGGCAAAGATCAAACTTTGTCAATTTCCTGACCGGCACGAGGGGACATAGAGGTATTGTCGGCCAATGAGTTTTTCCGCGTTATATCGACAAAAAGAGTTACGAATTATGGATATTTTTATAGAAATCGTAATGGTTCGATGAATTGTAACCGAATGCAACGATATCATTTTACTTTTTGATAAAATGACTGCCGCCGGACCGACATGACGGCAAAGATCAAACTTTGTCAATTTCCAGACCGGCACGAGGGGACATAGGAGAATTGTCGGCCAAACAATTTTTCCGCGTTATTTCGATAACAAGAGTTACGAATTATGGATATTTTTATAGATATCGTAATGGTTCGATGAATTGTAACCGAATGCAACGATATCATTTTACTTTTTGATAAAATGACTGCCGCCGGACCGACATGACGGCAAAGATCAAACTTTGTCAATTTCCTGACCGGCACGAGGGGACATAGAAGCATTGTCGGCCAAACAGTTTTTCCGCGTTATTTCGACAAAAAGAGTTACGAATTATAGATGTTTTTATAGAAATCGTAATGGTTCGACGAATTGTAATCGAATGCTGGAATATCATTTTACTTTTTGGTGAAATGGCTCCCGCCGGGCCGACATGACCGCAAAGCAGACACTTTGACAATCTCCCGACCGGCACGTGGGGACATAGAAGCATTGTCGGCCAAACAGTTTTTCCGCGTTATTTCGACAAAAAGAGTTACGAATTATAGATGTCTTTATAGAAATCGTAATGGTTCGATGGATTGCAACCGAATGCAGCGATATCATTTTACTTTTTGATAAAATGGCTCCCGCCGGACCGACATGACCGCAAAGCTGAAACTTCGTCAATCTCCTGACCGGTACGTAGGGACATAGAAGCATTGTCGGCCAAACGGTTATTCCGCGTTATTTCGATAGCAAGAGTTACGAATTATGGATGTTTTTATAGAAATCGTAATGGTTCGATGGATTGTAACCGAATGCAGCGATACCATTTTACTTTTTGATAAAATGGCCGCCGCCGGACCGACATGACGGCAAAGATCAAACTTTGTCAATTTCCCGATCGGCACGAGGGGACATAGTAGAATTGTCGGCCAAACAATTTTTCCGCGTTATTTCGATAACAAGAGTTAGGAATTATGGATATTTTTATAGAAATCGTAATGGTTCGATGAATTGTAACCGAATGCAACGATATCATTTTACTTTTTGATAAAATGACTGCCGCCGGACCGACATGACGGCAATGATCAAACTTTGTCAATTTCCTGACCGGCACGAGGGGACATAGGAGAATTGTCGGCCAAACAATTTTTCCGCGTTATTTCGATAACAAGAGTTACGAATTATGGATATTTTTATAGAAATCGTAATGGTTCGACGAATTGTAATCGAATGCTGGAATATCATTTTACTTTTTGGTAAAATGGCTCCCGCCGTGCCGACATGACCGCAAAGCAGACACTTTGTCAATCTCCCGACCGGCACGTGGGTACATAGAGGTATTGTCGGCCAAACAGTTTTTCCGCGTTATTTCGACAAAAAGAGTTACGAATTATGGATGTTTTTATAGAAATCGTAATGGTTCGATGGATTGTAACCGAATGCAGCGATATCATTTTACTTTTTGATAAAATGGCTCCCGCCGGACCGACATGACCGCAAAGCTGAAACTTCGTCAATCTCCTGACCGGTACGTAGGGACATAGAAGCATTGTCGGCCAAACAGTTATTCCGCGTTATTTCGATAACAAGAGTTACGAGTTATGGATATTTTTATAGAAATCGTAATGGTTCGATGAATTGTAACCGAATGCAACGATATCATTTTACTTTTTGATAAAATGACTGCCGCCGGACCGACATGACGGCAAAGATCAAACTTTGTCAATTTCCTGACCGGCACGAGGGGACATAGAGGTATTGTCGGCCAATGAGTTTTTCCGCGTTATATCGACAAAAAGAGTTACGAATTATGGATATTTTTATAGAAATCGTAATGGTTCGATGAATTGTAACCGAATGCAGCGAAATCATTTTACTTTTTGATAAAATGGCTGCCACCGGACCGACATGACCGCAAAGCTGAAACTTCGTCAATCTCCTGACCGGTACGTAGGGACATAGAAGCATTGTCGGCCAAACGGTTATTCCGCGTTATTTCGATAACAAGAGTTACGAATTATGGATGTTTTTATAGAAATCGTAATGGTTCGATGGATTGTAACCGAATGCAGCGATATCATTTTACTTTTTGATAAAATGGCTCCCGCCGGACCGACATGACCGCAAAGCTGAAACTTCGTCAATCTCCTGACCGGTACGTAGGGACATAGAAGCATTGTCGGCCAAACGGTTATTCCGCGTTATTTCGATAACAAGAGTTACGAATTATGGATGTTTTTATAGAAATCGTAATGGTTCGATGGATTGTAACCGAATGCAGCGATATCATTTTACTTTTTGATAAAATGGCTGCCGCCGGACCGACATGACGGCAAAGATCAAACTGTGTCAATTTCCCGATCGGCACGAGGGGACATAGTAGAATTGTTAGCCAAACAATTTTTCCGCGTTATTTCGATAACAAGAGTTACGAATTATGGATATTTTTATAGAAATCGTAATGGTTCGATGAATTGTAACCGAATGCAACGATATCATTTTACTTTTTGATAAAATGGCTGCCGCCGGACCGACATGACGGCAAAGATCAAACTTTGTCAATTTCCTGACCGGCACGAGGGGACATAGAGGTATTGTCGGCCAATGAGTTTTTCCGCGTTATATCGACAAAAAGAGTTACGAATTATGGATATTTTTATAGAAATCGTAATGGTTCGATGAATTGTAACCGAATGCAACGATATCATTTTACTTTTTGATAAAATGACTGCCGCCGGACCGACATGACGGCAAAGATCAAACTTTGTCAATTTCCAGACCGGCACGAGGGGACATAGGAGAATTGTCGGCCAAACAATTTTTCCGCGTTATTTCGATAACAAGAGTTACGAATTATGGATATTTTTATAGATATCGTAATGGTTCGATGAATTGTAACCGAATGCAACGATATCATTTTACTTTTTGATAAAATGACTGCCGCCGGACCGACATGACGGCAAAGATCAAACTTTGTCAATTTCCTGACCGGCACGAGGGGACATAGAAGCATTGTCGGCCAAACAGTTTTTCCGCGTTATTTCGACAAAAAGAGTTACGAATTATAGATGTTTTTATAGAAATCGTAATGGTTCGACGAATTGTAATCGAATGCTGGAATATCATTTTACTTTTTGGTGAAATGGCTCCCGCCGGGCCGACATGACCGCAAAGCAGACACTTTGACAATCTCCCGACCGGCACGTGGGGACATAGAAGCATTGTCGGCCAAACAGTTTTTCCGCGTTATTTCGACAAAAAGAGTTACGAATTATAGATGTCTTTATAGAAATCGTAATGGTTCGATGGATTGCAACCGAATGCAGCGATATCATTTTACTTTTTGATAAAATGGCTCCCGCCGGACCGACATGACCGCAAAGCTGAAACTTCGTCAATCTCCTGACCGGTACGTAGGGACATAGAAGCATTGTCGGCCAAACGGTTATTCCGCGTTATTTCGATAGCAAGAGTTACGAATTATGGATGTTTTTATAGAAATCGTAATGGTTCGATGGATTGTAACCGAATGCAGCGATACCATTTTACTTTTTGATAAAATGGCCGCCGCCGGACCGACATGACGGCAAAGATCAAACTTTGTCAATTTCCCGATCGGCACGAGGGGACATAGTAGAATTGTCGGCCAAACAATTTTTCCGCGTTATTTCGATAACAAGAGTTAGGAATTATGGATATTTTTATAGAAATCGTAATGGTTCGATGAATTGTAACCGAATGCAACGATATCATTTTACTTTTTGATAAAATGACTGCCGCCGGACCGACATGACGGCAATGATCAAACTTTGTCAATTTCCTGACCGGCACGAGGGGACATAGGAGAATTGTCGGCCAAACAATTTTTCCGCGTTATTTCGATAACAAGAGTTACGAATTATGGATATTTTTATAGAAATCGTAATGGTTCGACGAATTGTAATCGAATGCTGGAATATCATTTTACTTTTTGGTAAAATGGCTCCCGCCGTGCCGACATGACCGCAAAGCAGACACTTTGTCAATCTCCCGACCGGCACGTGGGTACATAGAGGTATTGTCGGCCAAACAGTTTTTCCGCGTTATTTCGACAAAAAGAGTTACGAATTATGGATGTTTTTATAGAAATCGTAATGGTTCGATGGATTGTAACCGAATGCAGCGATATCATTTTACTTTTTGATAAAATGGCTCCCGCCGGACCGACATGACCGCAAAGCTGAAACTTCGTCAATCTCCTGACCGGTACGTAGGGACATAGAAGCATTGTCGGCCAAACAGTTATTCCGCGTTATTTCGATAACAAGAGTTACGAGTTATGGATATTTTTATAGAAATCGTAATGGTTCGATGAATTGTAACCGAATGCAACGATATCATTTTACTTTTTGATAAAATGACTGCCGCCGGACCGACATGACGGCAAAGATCAAACTTTGTCAATTTCCTGACCGGCACGAGGGGACATAGAGGTATTGTCGGCCAATGAGTTTTTCCGCGTTATATCGACAAAAAGAGTTACGAATTATGGATATTTTTATAGAAATCGTAATGGTTCGATGAATTGTAACCGAATGCAGCGAAATCATTTTACTTTTTGATAAAATGGCTGCCACCGGACCGACATGACCGCAAAGCTGAAACTTCGTCAATCTCCTGACCGGTACGTAGGGACATAGAAGCATTGTCGGCCAAACGGTTATTCCGCGTTATTTCGATAACAAGAGTTACGAATTATGGATGTTTTTATAGAAATCGTAATGGTTCGATGGATTGTAACCGAATGCAGCGATATCATTTTACTTTTTGATAAAATGGCTCCCGCCGGACCGACATGACCGCAAAGCTGAAACTTCGTCAATCTCCTGACCGGTACGTAGGGACATAGAAGCATTGTCGGCCAAACGGTTATTCCGCGTTATTTCGATAACAAGAGTTACGAATTATGGATGTTTTTATAGAAATCGTAATGGTTCGATGGATTGTAACCGAATGCAGCGATATCATTTTACTTTTTGATAAAATGGCTGCCGCCGGACCGACATGACGGCAAAGATCAAACTGTGTCAATTTCCCGATCGGCACGAGGGGACATAGTAGAATTGTTAGCCAAACAATTTTTCCGCGTTATTTCGATAACAAGAGTTACGAATTATGGATATTTTTATAGAAATCGTAATGGTTCGATGAATTGTAACCGAATGCAACGATATCATTTTACTTTTTGATAAAATGGCTGCCGCCGGACCGACATGACGGCAAAGATCAAACTTTGTCAATTTCCTGACCGGCACGAGGGGACATAGAGGTATTGTCGGCCAATGAGTTTTTCCGCGTTATATCGACAAAAAGAGTTACGAATTATGGATATTTTTATAGAAATCGTAATGGTTCGATGAATTGTAACCGAATGCAACGATATCATTTTACTTTTTGATAAAATGACTGCCGCCGGACCGACATGACGGCAAAGATCAAACTTTGTCAATTTCCAGACCGGCACGAGGGGACATAGGAGAATTGTCGGCCAAACAATTTTTCCGCGTTATTTCGATAACAAGAGTTACGAATTATGGATATTTTTATAGATATCGTAATGGTTCGATGAATTGTAACCGAATGCAACGATATCATTTTACTTTTTGATAAAATGACTGCCGCCGGACCGACATGACGGCAAAGATCAAACTTTGTCAATTTCCTGACCGGCACGAGGGGACATAGAAGCATTGTCGGCCAAACAGTTTTTCCGCGTTATTTCGACAAAAAGAGTTACGAATTATAGATGTTTTTATAGAAATCGTAATGGTTCGACGAATTGTAATCGAATGCTGGAATATCATTTTACTTTTTGGTGAAATGGCTCCCGCCGGGCCGACATGACCGCAAAGCAGACACTTTGACAATCTCCCGACCGGCACGTGGGGACATAGAAGCATTGTCGGCCAAACAGTTTTTCCGCGTTATTTCGACAAAAAGAGTTACGAATTATAGATGTCTTTATAGAAATCGTAATGGTTCGATGGATTGCAACCGAATGCAGCGATATCATTTTACTTTTTGATAAAATGGCTCCCGCCGGACCGACATGACCGCAAAGCTGAAACTTCGTCAATCTCCTGACCGGTACGTAGGGACATAGAAGCATTGTCGGCCAAACGGTTATTCCGCGTTATTTCGATAACAAGAGTTACGAATTATGGATGTTTTTATAGAAATCGTAATGGTTCGATGGATTGTAACCGAATGCAGCGATACCATTTTACTTTTTGATAAAATGGCCGCCGCCGGACCGACATGACGGCAAAGATCAAACTTTGTCAATTTCCCGATCGGCACGAGGGGACATAGTAGAATTGTCGGCCAAACAATTTTTCCGCGTTATTTCGATAACAAGAGTTAGGAATTATGGATATTTTTATAGAAATCGTAATGGTTCGATGAATTGTAACCGAATGCAACGATATCATTTTACTTTTTGATAAAATGACTGCCGCCGGACCGACATGACGGCAATGATCAAACTTTGTCAATTTCCTGACCGGCACGAGGGGACATAGGAGAATTGTCGGCCAAACAATTTTTCCGCGTTATTTCGATAACAAGAGTTACGAATTATGGATATTTTTATAGAAATCGTAATGGTTCGACGAATTGTAATCGAATGCTGGAATATCATTTTACTTTTTGGTAAAATGGCTCCCGCCGTGCCGACATGACCGCAAAGCAGACACTTTGTCAATCTCCCGACCGGCACGTGGGTACATAGAGGTATTGTCGGCCAAACAGTTTTTCCGCGTTATTTCGACAAAAAGAGTTACGAATTATAGATGTCTTTATAGAAATCGTAATGGTTCGATGGATTGCAACCGAATGCAGCGATATCATTTTACTTTTTGATAAAATGGCTCCCGCCGGACCGACATGACCGCAAAGCTGAAACTTCGTCAATCTCCTGACCGGTACGTAGGGACATAGAAGCATTGTCGGCCAAACGGTTATTCCGCGTTATTTCGATAACAAGAGTTACGAATTATGGATGTTTTTATAGAAATCGTAATGGTTCGATGGATTGTAACCGAATGCAGCGATACCATTTTACTTTTTGATAAAATGGCCGCCGCCGGACCGACATGACGGCAAAGATCAAACTTTGTCAATTTCCCGATCGGCACGAGGGGACATAGTAGAATTGTCGGCCAAACAATTTTTCCGCGTTATTTCGATAACAAGAGTTAGGAATTATGGATATTTTTATAGAAATCGTAATGGTTCGATGAATTGTAACCGAATGCAACGATATCATTTTACTTTTTGATAAAATGACTGCCGCCGGACCGACATGACGGCAATGATCAAACTTTGTCAATTTCCTGACCGGCACGAGGGGACATAGGAGAATTGTCGGCCAAACAATTTTTCCGCGTTATTTCGATAACAAGAGTTACGAATTATGGATATTTTTATAGAAATCGTAATGGTTCGACGAATTGTAATCGAATGCTGGAATATCATTTTACTTTTTGGTAAAATGGCTCCCGCCGTGCCGACATGACCGCAAAGCAGACACTTTGTCAATCTCCCGACCGGCACGTGGGTACATAGAGGTATTGTCGGCCAAACAGTTTTTCCGCGTTATTTCGACAAAAAGAGTTACGAATTATGGATGTTTTTATAGAAATCGTAATGGTTCGATGGATTGTAACCGAATGCAGCGATATCATTTTACTTTTTGATAAAATGGCTCCCGCCGGACCGACATGACCGCAAAGCTGAAACTTCGTCAATCTCCTGACCGGTACGTAGGGACATAGAAGCATTGTCGGCCAAACAGTTATTCCGCGTTATTTCGATAACAAGAGTTACGAGTTATGGATATTTTTATAGAAATCGTAATGGTTCGATGAATTGTAACCGAATGCAACGATATCATTTTACTTTTTGATAAAATGACTGCCGCCGGACCGACATGACGGCAAAGATCAAACTTTGTCAATTTCCTGACCGGCACGAGGGGACATAGAGGTATTGTCGGCCAATGAGTTTTTCCGCGTTATATCGACAAAAAGAGTTACGAATTATGGATATTTTTATAGAAATCGTAATGGTTCGATGAATTGTAACCGAATGCAGCGAAATCATTTTACTTTTTGATAAAATGGCTGCCACCGGACCGACATGACCGCAAAGCTGAAACTTCGTCAATCTCCTGACCGGTACGTAGGGACATAGAAGCATTGTCGGCCAAACGGTTATTCCGCGTTATTTCGATAACAAGAGTTACGAATTATGGATATTTTTATAGAAATCGTAATGGTTCGATGAATTGTAACCGAATGCAGCAAAATCATTTTACTTTTTGATAAAATGGCTCCCGCCGTACCGACGATGACCGCAAAGCTGAAACTTCGTCAATCTCCTGACCGGCACGTGGGGACATAGGAGAATTGTCGGCCAAACAATTTTTCCGTGTTATTTCGATAACAAGAGTTACGAATTATGGATATTTTTATAGAAATCGTAATGGTTCGACGAATTGTAATCGAATGCTGGAATATCATTTTACTTTTTGGTAAAATGGCTCCCGCCGGGCCGACATGACCGCAAAGCAGACACTTTGTCAATCTCCCGACCGGCACGTGGGGACATAGAGGTATTGTCGGCCAAACAGTTTTTCCGCGTTATTTCGACAAAAAGAGTTACGAATTATGGATGCTTTTATAGAAATCGTAATGGTTCGATGAATTGGAACCGAATGCAGCGAAATCATTTTACTTTTTGATAAAATGGCTGCCACCGGACCGACATGACCGCAAAGCTGAAACTTCGTCAATCTCCTGACCGGTACGTAGGGACATAGAAGCATTGTCGGCCAAACGGTTGTTCCGCGTTATTTCGATAACAAGAGTTACGAATTATGGATGTTTTTATAGAAATCGTAATGGTTCGATGGATTGTAACCGAATGCAGCGATATCATTTTACTTTTTGATAAAATGGCTGCCGCTACCGACATGACGGCAAAGATCAAACTTTGTCAATTTCCCGATCGGCACGAGGGGACATAGGAGAATTGTCAGCCAAACAATTTCTCCGCGTTATTTCGATAACAAGAGTTACGAATTATGGATATTTTTATAGAAAACGTAATGGTTCGACGAATTGTAATCGAATGCACGAATATCATTTTACTTTTTGGTAAAATGGCTCCCGCCGGGCCGACATGACCGCTAAGCAGACACTTTGTCAATATCCCGACCGGCACGTGGGGACATAGAGGTATTGACGGCCAAACAGTTTTTCCGCGTTATTTCGACAAAAAGAGTTGCGAATTATGGATGTTTTTATAGAAATCGTAATGGTTCGATGGATTGTAACCGAATGCAGCGATATCATTTTACTTTTTGATAAAATGGCTGCCGCCGGACCGACATGACGGCAAAGATCAAACTTTGTCAATTTCCCGATCGGCACGAGGGGACATAGTAGAATTGTCGGCCAAACAATTTTTCCGCGTTATTTCGATAACAAGAGTTACGAATTATGGATATTTTTATAGAAATCGTAATGGTTCGATGAATTGTAACCGAATGCAGCGATATCATTTTACTTTTTGATAAAATGGCTCCCGCCGGACCGACATGACCGCAAAGCTGAAACATCGTCAATCTCCTGACCGGTACGTAGGGACATAGAAGCATTGTCGGCCAAACAGTTATTCCGCGTTATTTCGACAAAAAGAGTTACGAATTATGGATATTTTTATAGAAATCGTAATGGTTCGGCGAATTGTAATCGAATGCACGAATATCATTTTACCTTTTGGTAAAATGGCTCCCGCCAGGCCGACATGACCGCTAAGCAGACACTTTGTCAATCTCCCGACCGGCACGTGGGGATATAGAGGTATTGTCGGCCAAACAGTTATTCCGAGTTATTTCGATAACAAGAGTTGCGAATTATGGATGTTTTTATAGAAATCGTAATGGTTCGACGAATTGTAATCGAATGCACGAATATCACTTTACTTTTTGGTAAAATGGCTCCCGCCGAGCCGACATGACCGCTAAGCAGACTCTTTGTCAATCTCCCGACCGGCACGAGGGGACATAGAGGTATTGTCGGCCAATGAGTTTTTCCGCGTTATATCGACAAAAAGAGTTACGAATTATGGATATTTTTATAGAAATCGTAATGGTTCGATGAATTGTAACCGAATGCAGCAAAATCATTTTACTTTTTGATAAAATGGCTGCCGCTACCGACATGACGGCAAAGATCAAACTTTGTCAATTTCCCGATCGGCACGAGGGGACATAGTAGAATTGTCGGCCAAACAATTTTTTCGCGTTATTTCGATAACAAGAGTTACGAATTATGCATATTTTTATAGAAATCGTAATGGTTCGACGAATTGTAATCGAATGCACGAATATCATTTTACTTTTTGGTAAAATGGCTCCCGCCGGGCCGACATGACCGCTAAGCAGACACTTTGTCAATCTCCCGACCGGCACGTGGGGACATAGAGGTATTGTCGGCCAAACAGTTTTTCCGCGTTATTTCGACAAAAAGAGTTACGAATTATGGATGTTTTTATAGAAATCGTAATGGTTCGGCGAATTGTAATCGAATGCACGAATATCATTTTACCTTTTGGTGAAATGGCTCCCGCCGGGCCGACATGACCGCTAAGCAGACACTTTGTCAATCTCCCGACCGGCACGTGGGGACATAGAGGTATTGACGGCCAAACAGTTTTTCCGCGTTATTTCGACAAAAAGAGTTACGAATTATGGATGTTTTTATAGAAATCGTAATGGTTCGATGGATTGTAACCGAATGCAGCGATATCATTTTACTTTTTGATAAAATGGCTCCCGCCGGACCGACATGACCGCAAAGCTGAAACATCGTCAATCTCCTGACCGGTACGTAGGGACATAGAAGCATTGTCGGCCAAACAGTTATTCCGCGTTATTTCGACAAAAAGAGTTACGAATTATGGATATTTTTATAGAAATCGTAATGGTTCGGCGAATTGTAATCGAATGCACGAATATCATTTTACCTTTTGGTAAAATGGCTCCCGCCAGGCCGACATGACCGCTAAGCAGACACTTTGTCAATCTCCCGACCGGCACGTGGGGATATAGAGGTATTGTCGGCCAAACAGTTATTCCGAGTTATTTCGATAACAAGAGTTGCGAATTATGGATGTTTTTATAGAAATCGTAATGGTTCGACGAATTGTAATCGAATGCACGAATATCACTTTACTTTTTGGTAAAATGGCTCCCGCCGAGCCGACATGACCGCTAAGCAGACTCTTTGTCAATCTCCCGACCGGCACGAGGGGACATAGAGGTATTGTCGGCCAATGAGTTTTTCCGCGTTATATCGACAAAAAGAGTTACGAATTATGGATGTTTTTATAGAAATCGTAATGGTTCGATGGATTGTAACCGAATGCAGCGATATCATTTTATTTTTTGATAAAATGGCTGCCGCCGGACCGACATGACGGCAAAGATCAAACTTTGTCAATTTCCCGATCGGCACGAGGGGACATAGGAGAATTGTCAGCCAAACAATTTCTCCGCGTTATTTCGATAACAAGAGTTACGAATTATGGATATTTTTATAGAAATCGTAATGGTTCGACGAATTGTAATCGAATGCACGAATATCATTTTACTTTTTGGTAAAATGGCTGCCGCCGGACCGACATGACGGCAAAGGTCAAACTTTGTCAATTTCCCGATCGGCACGAGGGGACATAGTAGAATTGTCGGCCAAACAATTTTTCCGCGTTATTTCGATAACAAGAGTTACGAATTATGGATATTTTTATAGAAATCGTAATGGTTCGATGAATTGTAACCGAATGCAACGATATCATTTTACTTTTTGATAAAATGGCTGCCGCCGGACCGACATGACGGCAAAGATCAAACTTTGTCAATTTCCTGACCGGCACGAGGGGACATAGAAGCATTGTCGGCCAAACAGTTATTCCGAGTTATTTCGATAACAAGAGTTGCGAATTATGGATGTTTTTATAGAAATCGTAATGGTTCGACGAATTGTAATCGAATGCACGAATATCACTTTACTTTTTGGTAAAATGGCTCCCGCCGAGCCGACATGACCGCTAAGCAGACTCTTTGTCAATCTCCCGACCGGCACGTGGGGACATAGAGGTATTGTCGGCCAATGAGTTTTTCCGCGTTATATCGACAAAAAGAGTTACGAATTATGGATATTTTTATAGAAATCGTAATGGTTCGGCGAATTGTAATCGAATGCACGAATATCATTTTACTTTTTGGTAAAATGGCTCCCGCCGGGCCGACATGACCGCTAAGCAGACACTTTGTCAATCTCCCGACCGGCACGTGGGGACATAGAGGTATTGTCGGCCAAACAGTTTTTCCGCGTTATTTCGACAAAAAGAGTTACGAATTATGGATGTTTTTATAGAAATCGTAATGGTTCGATGAATTGTAACCGAATGCAACGATATCATTTTACTTTTTGATAAAATGGCTGCCGCCAGACCGACATGACGTCAAAGATCAAACTTTGTCAATTTCCCGATCGGTACGAGGGGACATAGTAGAATTGTCGGCCAAACAATTTTTCCGCGTTATTTCGATAACAAGAGTTACGAATTATGGATATTTTTATAGAAATCGTAATGGTTCGATGAATTGTAACCGAATGCAACGATATCATTTTACTTTTTGATAAAATGGCTGCCGCCGGACCGACATGACGGCAAAGATCAAACTTTGTCAATTTCCTGACCGGCACGAGGGGACATAGAAGCATTGTCGGCCAAACAGTTATTCCGAGTTATTTCGATAACAAGAGTTGCGAATTATGGATGTTTTTATAGAAATCGTAATGGTTCGACGAATTGTAATCGAATGCACGAATATCACTTTACTTTTTGGTAAAATGGCTCCCGCCGAGCCGACATGACCGCTAAGCAGACTCTTTGTCAATCTCCCGACCGGCACGTGGGGACATAGAGGTATTGTCGGCCAATGAGTTTTTCCGCGTTATATCGACAAAAAGAGTTACGAATTATGGATATTTTTATAGAAATCGTAATGATTCGGCGAATTGTAATCGAATGCACGAATATCATTTTACCTTTTGGTAAAATGGCTCCCGCCAGGCCGACATGACCGCTAAGCAGACACTTTGTCAATCTCCCGACCGGCACGTGGGGATATAGAGGTATTGTCGGCCAAACAGTTTTTCCGCGTTATTTCGACAAAAAGGGTTACGAATTATGGATGTTTTTATAGAAATCGTAATGGTTCGATGGATTGTAACCGAATGCAGCGATATCATTTTATTTTTTGATAAAATGGCTGCCGCCGGACCGACATGACGGCAAAGATCAAACTTTGTCAATTTCCCGATCGGCACGAGGGGACATAGGAGAATTGTCAGCCAAACAATTTCTCCGCGTTATTTCGATAACAAGAGTTACGAATTATGGGTATTTTTATAGAAATCGTAATGGTTCGACGAATTGTAATCGAATGCACGAATATCATTTTACTTTTTGGTAAAATGGCTGCCGCCGGACCGACATGACGGCAAAGATCAAACTTTGTCAATTTCCCGATCGGCACGAGGGGACATAGTAGAATTGTCGGCCAAACAATTTTTCCGCGTTATTTCGATAACAAGAGTTACGAATTATGGATATTTTTATAGAAATCGTAATGGTTCGATGAATTGTAACCGAATGCAACGATATCATTTTACTTTTTGATAAAATGGCTGCCGCCGGACCGACATGACGGCAAAGATCAAACTTTGTCAATTTCCTGACCGGCACGAGGGGACATAGAAGCATTGTCGGCCAAACAGTTATTCCGAGTTATTTCGATAACAAGAGTTGCGAATTATGGATGTTTTTATAGAAATCGTAATGGTTCGACGAATTGTAATCGAATGCACGAATATCACTTTACTTTTTGGTAAAATGGCTCCCGCCGAGCCGACATGACCGCTAAGCAGACTCTTTGTCAATCTCCCGACCGGCACGTGGGGACATAGAGGTATTGTCGGCCAATGAGCTTTTCCGCGTTATATCGACAAAAAGAGTTACGAATTATGGATATTTTTATAGAAATCGTAATGGTTCGGCGAATTGTAATCGAATGCACGAATATCATTTTACCTTTTGGTAAAATGGCTCCCGCCGGGCCGACATGACGGCAAAGATCAAACTTTGTCAATCTCCCGACCGGCACGTGGGGACATAGAGGTATTGTCGGCCAAACAGTTTTTCCGCGTTATTTCGTCAAAAAGAGTTACGAATTATGGATGTTTTTATAGAAATCGTAATGGTTCGATGAATTGTAACCGAATGCAGCGAAATCATTTTGCTTTTTGATAAAATGGCTCCCGCCGGACCGACGATGACCGCAAAGCTGAAACTTCGTCAATCTCCTGACCGGTACGTAGGGACATAGAAGCATTGTCGGCCAAACAGTTATTCCGCGTTATTTCGATAACAAGAGTTACGAATTATGGATGTTTTTATAGAAATCGTAATGGTTCGATGAATTGTAACCGAATGCAACGATATCATTTTACTTTTTGATAAAATGGCTGCCGCCGGACCGACATGACGGCAAAGATCAAACTTTGTCAATTTCCTGACCGGCACGAGGGGACATAGAAGCATTGTCGGCCAAACAGTTATTCCGAGTTATTTCGATAACAAGAGTTGCGAATTATGGATGTTTTTATAGAAATCGTAATGGTTCGACGAATTGTAATCGAATGCACGAATATCACTTTACTTTTTGGTAAAATGGCTCCCGCCGAGCCGACATGACCGCTAAGCAGACTCTTTGTCAATCTCCCGACCGGCACGTGGGGACATAGAGGTATTGTCGGCCAATGAGTTTTTCCGCGTTATATCGACAAAAAGAGTTACGAATTATGGATATTTTTATAGAAATCGTAATGGTTCGGCGAATTGTAATCGAATGCACGAATATCATTTTACCTTTTGGTAAAATGGCTCCCGCCGGGCCGACATGACCGCTAAGCAGACACATTGTCAATCTCCCGACCGGCACGTGGGGATATAGAGGTATTGTCGGCCAAACAGTTTTTCCGCGTTATTTCGACAAAAAGGGTTACGAATTATGGATGTTTTTATAGAAATCGTAATGGTTCGATGAATTGTAACCGAATGCACCGAAATCATTTTGCTTTTTGGTAAAATGGCTCCCGCCGGGCCGACATGACGGCAAAGATCAAACTTTGTCAATCTCCCGACCGGCACGTGGGGACATAGAGGTATTGTCGGCCAAACAATTTCTCCGCGTTATTTCGATAACAAGAGTTACGAATTATGGATATTTTTATAGAAATCGTAATGGTTCGACGAATTGTAATCGAATGCACGAATATCATTTTACTTTTTGGTAAAATGGCTGCCGCCGGACCGACATGACGGCAAAGATCAAACTTTGTCAATTTCCCGATCGGCACGAGGGGACATAGTAGAATTGTCGGCCAAACAATTTTTCCGCGTTATTTCGATAACAAGAGTTACGAATTATGGATATTTTTATAGAAATCGTAATGGTTCGATGAATTGTAACCGAATGCAACGATATCATTTTACTTTTTGATAAAATGGCTGCCGCCGGACCGACATGACGGCAAAGATCAAACTTTGTCAATTTCCTGACCGGCACGAGGGGACATAGAAGCATTGTCGGCCAAACAGTTATTCCGAGTTATTTCGATAACAAGAGTTGCGAATTATGGATGTTTTTATAGAAATCGTAATGGTTCGACGAATTGTAATCGAATGCACGAATATCACTTTACTTTTTGGTAAAATGGCTCCCGCCGAGCCGACATGACCGCTAAGCAGACTCTTTGTCAATCTCCCGACCGGCACGTGGGGACATAGAGGTATTGTCGGCCAATGAGTTTTTCCGCGTTATATCGACAAAAAGAGTTACGAATTATGGATATTTTTATAGAAATCGTAATGGTTCGGCGAATTGTAATCGAATGCACGAATATCATTTTACCTTTTGGTAAAATGGCTCCCGCCGGGCCGACATGACGGCAAAGATCAAACTTTGTCAATCTCCCGACCGGCACGTGGGGACATAGAGGTATAGTCGGCCAAACAGTTTTTCCGCGTTATTTCGACAAAAAGAGTTACGAATTATGGATGTTTTTATAGAAATCGTAATGGTTCGATGAATTGTAACCGAATGCACCGAAATCATTTTGCTTTTTGATAAAATGGCTCCCGCCGGACCGACGATGACCGCAAAGCTGAAACTTCGTCAATCTCCTGACCGGTACGTAGGGACATAGAAGCATTGTCGGCCAAACAGTTATTCCGCGTTATTTCGATAACAAGAGTTACGAATTATGGATGTTTTTATAGAAATCGTAATGGTTCGATGAATTGTAACCGAATGCAACGATATCATTTTGCTTTTTGATAAAATGGCTGCCGCCGCACCGACATGACGGCAAAGGTCAAACTTTGTCAATCTCCTGACCGGTACGTAGGGACATAGAAGCATTGTCGGCCAAACAGTTATTCCGCGTTATTTCGATAACAAGAGTTACGAATTATGGATGTTTTTATAGAAATCGTAATGGTTCGACGAATTGTAATCGAATGCACGAATATCACTTTACTTTTTGGTAAAATGGCTCCCGCCGGGCCGACATGACCGCTAAGCAGACTCTTTGTCAATCTCCCGACCGGCACGTGGGGACATAGCGGTATTGTCGGCCAATGAGTTTTTCCGCGTTATATCGACAAAAAGAGTTACGAATTATGGATGTTTTTATAGAAATCGTAATGGTTCGATGGATTGTAACCGAATGCAGCGAAATCATTTTACTTTTTGATAAAATGGCTGCCGCCGGACCGACATGACGGCAAAGATCAAACTTTGTCAATTTCCCGATCGGTACGAGGGGACATAGGAGAATTGTCGGCCAAACAATTTTTCCGCGTTATTTCGATAACAAGAGTTACGAATTATGGATATTTTTATAGAAATCGTAATGGTTCGATGGATTGTAACCGAATGCAGCGATATCATTTTACTTTTTGATAAAATGGCTCCCGCCGGACCGACGATGACCGCAAAGCTGAAACTTCGTCAATCTCCTGACCGGTACGTAGGGACATAGAAGCATTGTCGGCCAAACGGCTTTTTCGCGTTATTTCGACAAAAAGAGTTACGAATTATGGATGTTTTTATAGAAATCGTAATGGTTCGATGGATTGTAACCGAATGCAGCGATATCATTTTACTTTTTGATAAAATGGCTGCCGCCGGACCGACATGACGGCAAAGATCAAACTTTGTCAATTTCCCGATCGGCACGAGGGGACATAGTAGAATTGTCGGCCAAACAATTTTTCCGCGTTATTTCGATAACAAGAGTTACGAATTATGGATATTTTTATAGAAATCGTAATGGTTCGATGAATTGTAACCGAATGCAGCGATATCATTTTACTTTTTGATAAAATGGCTCCCGCCGGACCGACGATGACCGCAAAGCTGAAACTTCGTCAATCTCCTGACCGGTACGTAGGGACATAGAAGCATTGTCGGCCAAACAATTTTTCCGCGTTATTTCGATAACAAGAGTTAGGAATTATGGATATTTTTATAGAAATCGTAATGGTTCGACGAATTGTAATCGAATGCTCGAATATCCTTTTACTTTTTGGTAAAATGGCTCCCGCCGGGCCGACATGACCGCTAAGCAGACACTTTGTCAATCTCC
The DNA here is from genome assembly GCA_029958995.1 of Bombus sonorus. Taxonomy (NCBI): domain Eukaryota; kingdom Metazoa; phylum Arthropoda; class Insecta; order Hymenoptera; family Apidae; genus Bombus; species Bombus sonorus. Next base: position 51,631 of record JARWAU010000096.1, on the reverse strand, counting down.
CGACCGGCACGTGGGGACATAGAGGTATTGTCGGCCAAAGAGTTTTTCCGCGTTATTTCGACAAAAAGAGTTACGAATTATGGATGTTTTTATAGAAATCGTAATGGTTCGATGGATTGTAACCGAATGCAGCGATATCATTTTACTTTTTGATAAAATGGCTCCCGCCGGACCGACATGACCGCAAAGCTGAAACTTCGACAACCTCCTGACCGGTACGTAGGGACATAGAAGCATTGTCGTCCAAACAGTTATTCCGCGTAATTTCGATAACAAGAGTTACGAATTATGGATGTTTTTATAGAAATCGCAATGGTTCGATGAATTGTAACCGAATGCAACGATATCATTTTACTTTTTGATAAAATGGCTGCCGCCGGACCGACTTGACGGCAAAGATCAAACTTTGTCAATTTCCCGATCGGTACGAGGGGACATAGGAGAATTGTCGGCCAAACAATTTTTCCGCGTTATTTCGATAACAAGAGTTACGAATTATGGATATTTTTATAGAAATCGTAATGGTTCGACGAATTGTAATCGAATGCACGAATATCATTTTACTTTTTGGTAAAATGGCTCCCGCCGGGCCGACATGACCGCTAAGCAGAAACTTTGTCAATCTCCCGACCGGCACGTGGGGACATAGAGGTATTGTCGGCCAAACAGTTTTTCCGCGTTATTTCGACAAAAAGAGTTACGAATTATGGATGTTTTTATAGAAATCGTAATGGTTCGATGGATTGTAACCGAATGCAGCGATATCATTTTACTTTTTGGTAAAATGGCTCCCGCCGGGCCGACATGACCGCAAAGCAGACACTTTGTCAATCTCCCGACCGGCACGTGGGGACATAGAGGTATTGTCGGCCAAACAGTTTTTCCGCGTTATTTCGATAACAAGAGTTACGAATTATGGATGTTTTTATAGAAATCGTAATGGTTCGATGAATTGTAACCGAATGCAACGATATCATTTTACTTTTTGATAAAATGGCTGCCGCCGGACCGACATGACGGCAAAGATCAAACTTTGTCAATTTCCCGATCGGCACGAGGGGACATAGTAGAATTGTCGGCCAAACAATTTGTCCGCGTTATTTCGATAACAAGAGTTACGAATTATGGATATTTTTATAGAAATCGTAATGGTTCGATGAATTGTAACCGAATGCAACGATATCATTTTACTTTTTGATAAAATGACTGCCGCCGGACCGACATGACGGCAAAGATCAAACTTTGTCAATTTCCTGACCGGCACGAGGGGACATAGGAGAATTGTCGGCCAAACAATTTTTCCGCGTTATTTCGATAACATGAGTTACGAATTATGGATATTCTTATAGAAATCGTAATGGTTCGACGAATTGTAATCGAATGCTGGAATATCATTATACTTTTTGGTAAAATGGCTCCCGCCGGGCCGACATGACCGCAAAGCAGACACATTGTCAATCTCCCGACCGGCACGTGGGGACATAGAGGTATTGTCGGCCAAACAGTTTTTCCGCGTTATTTCGACAAAAAGAGTTACGAATTGTGGATGTTTTTATAGAAATCGTAATGGTTCCATGAATTGTAACCGAATGCAGCGAAATCATTTTACTTTTTGATAAAATGGCTCCCGCCGGAACGACGATGACCGCAAAGCTGAAACTTCGTCAATCTCCTGACCGGTACGTAGGGGCATAGAAGCATTGTCGGCCAAACAGTTATTCCGCGTTACTTCGATAACAAGAGTGACGAATTATGGATGTTTTTATAGAAATCGTAATGGTTCGATGAATTGTAACCGAATGCAACGATATCATTTTACTTTTTGATAAAATGGCTGCCGCCGGACCGACTTGACGGCAAAGATCAAACTTTGTCAATTTCCCGATCGGTACGAGGGGACATAGGAGAATTGTCGGCCAAACAATTTTTCCGCGTTATTTCGATAACAAGAGTTACGAATTATGGATATTCTTATAGAAATCGTAATGGTTCGACGAATTGTAATCGAATGCACGAATATCATTTTACTTTTTGGTAAAATGGCTCCCGCCGGGCCGACATGACCGCTAAGCAGAAACTTTGTCAATCTCCCGACCGGCACGCGGGGACATAGAGGTATTGTCGGCCAAACAGTTGTTCCGCGTTATTTCGACAAAAAGAGTTACGAATTATGGATGTTTTTATAGAAATCGTAATGGTTCGATGGATTGTAACCGAATGCAGCGATATCATTTTACTTTTTGGTAAAATGGCTCCCGCCGGGCCGACATGACCGCAAAGCAGACACATTGTCAATCTCCCGACCGGCACGTGGGGACATAGAGGTATTGTCGGCCAAACAGTTTTTCCGCGTTATTTCGATAACAAGAGTTACGAATTATGGATGTTTTTATAGAAATCGTAATGGTTCGATGAATTGTAACCGAATGCAACGATATCATTTTACTTTTTGATAAAATGGCTGCCGCCGGACCGACATGACGGCAAAGATCAAACTTTGTCAATTTCCCGATCGGCACGAGGGGACATAGTAGAATTGTCGGCCAAACAATTTGTCCGCGTTATTTCGATAACAAGAGTTACGAATTATGGATATTTTTATAGAAATCGTAATGGTTCGATGAATTGTAACCGAATGCAACGATATCATTTTACTTTTTGATAAAATGACTGCCGCCGGACCGACATGACGGCAAAGATCAAACTTTGTCAATTTCCTGACCGGCACGAGGGGACATAGGAGAATTGTCGGCCAAACAATTTTTCCGCGTTATTTCGATAACATGAGTTACGAATTATGGATATTCTTATAGAAATCGTAATGGTTCGACGAATTGTAATCGAATGCTGGAATATCATTTTACTTTTTGATAAAATGGCTCCCGCCGGAACGACGATGACCGCAAAGCTGAAACTTCGTCAATCTCCTGACCGGTACGTAGGGGCATAGAAGCATTGTCGGCCAAACAGTTATTCCGCGTTACTTCGATAACAAGAGTGACGAATTATGGATGTTTTTATAGAAATCGTAATGGTTCGATGAATTGTAACCGAATGCAACGATATCATTTTACTTTTTGATAAAATGGCTGGCGCCGGACCGACATGACGGCAAAGATCAAACTTTGTCAATCTCCTGACCGGTACGTAGGGACATAGAAGCATTGTCGGCCAAACAGTTATTCCGCGTTATTTCGATAACAAGAGTTACGAATTATGGATGTTTTTATAGAAATCGTAATGGTTCGATGAATTGTAACCGAATGCAACGATATCACTTTACTTTTTGATAAAATGGCTGCCACCGGTCCGACATGACCGCAAAGCTGAAACTTCGTCAATCTCCTGACCGGTACGTAGGGACATAGAAGCATTGTGGTCCAAACAGTTATTCCGCGTTATTTCGACAAAAAGAGTTACGAATTATGGATGTTTTTATAGAAATCGTAATGGTTCGGCGAATTGTAATCGAATGCACGAATATCACTTTACTTTTTGGTAAAATGGCTCCCGCCGGGCCGACATGACCGCTAAGCAGAAACTTTGTCAATCTCCCGACCGGCACGTGGGGACATAGAGGTATTGTCGGCCAAACAGTTTTTCCGCGTTATTTCGACAAAAAGAGTTACGAATTATGGATGTTTTTATAGAAATCGTAATGGTTCGATGGATTGTAACCGAATGCAGCGATATCATTTTACTTTTTGGTAAAATGGCTCCCGCCGGATCGACATGACCGCAAAGCAGACACTTTGTCAATCTCCCGACCGGCACGTGGGGACATAGAGGTATTGTCGGCCAAACAGTTTTTCCGCGTTATTTCGATAACAAGAGTTACGAATTATGGATGTTTTTATAGAAATCGTAATGGTTCGATGAATTGTAACCGAATGCAACGATATCATTTTACTTTTTGATAAAATGGCTGCCGCCGGACCGACATGACGGCAAAGATCAAACTTTGTCAATTTCCCGATCGGCACGAGGGGACATAGTAGAATTGTCGGCCAAACAATTTGTCCGCGTTATTTCGATAACAAGAGTTACGAATTATGGATATTTTTATAGAAATCGTAATGGTTCGATGAATTGTAACCGAATGCAACGATATCATTTTACTTTTTGATAAAATGACTGCCGCCGGACCGACATGACGGCAAAGATCAAACTTTGTCAATTTCCTGACCGGCACGAGGGGACATAGGAGAATTGTCGGCCAAACAATTTTTCCGCGTTATTTCGATAACATGAGTTACGAATTATGGATATTCTTATAGAAATCGTAATGGTTCGACGAATTGTAATCGAATGCTGGAATATCATTTTACTTTTTGGTAAAATGGCTCCCGCCGGGCCGACATGACCGCAAAGCAGACACATTGTCAATCTCCCGACCGGCACGTGGGGACATAGAGGTATTGTCGGCCAAACAGTTTTTCCGCGTTATTTCGACAAAAAGAGTTACGAATTATGGATGTTTTTATAGAAATCGTAATGGCTCCATGAATTGTAACCGAATGCAGCGAAATCATTTTACTTTTTGATAAAATGGCTCCCGCCGGAACGACGATGACCGCAAAGCTGAAACTTCGTCAATCTCCTGACCGGTACGTAGGGGCATAGAAGCATTGTCGGCCAAACAGTTATTCCGCGTTACTTCGATAACAAGAGTTACGAATTATGGATGTTTTTATAGAAATCGTAATGGTTCGATGAATTGTAACCGAATGCAACGATATCATTTTACTTTTTGATAAAATGGCTGGCGCCGGACCGACATGACGGCAAAGATCAAACTTTGTCAATCTCCTGACCGGTACGTAGGGACATAGAAGCATTGTCGGCCAAACAGTTATTCCGCGTTATTTCGATAACAAGAGTTACGAATTATGGATGTTTTTATAGAAATCGTAATGGTTCGATGAATTGTAACCGAATGCAACGATATCACTTTACTTTTTGATAAAATGGCTGCCACCGGTCCGACATGACCGCAAAGCTGAAACTTCGTCAATCTCCTGACCGGTACGTAGGGACATAGAAGCATTGTGGTCCAAACAGTTATTCCGCGTTATTTCGACAAAAAGAGTTACGAATTATGGATGTTTTTATAGAAATCGTAATGGTTCGGCGAATTGTAATCGAATGCACGAATATCACTTTACTTTTTGGTAAAATGGCTCCCGCCGGGCCGACATGACCGCTAAGCAGACTCTTTGTCAATCTCCCGACCGGCACGTGGGGACATAGAGGTATTGTCGGCCAATGAGTTTTTCCGCGTTATATCGACAAAAAGTGTTACGAATTATGGATATTTTTATAGAAATAGTAATGGTTCGATGAATTGTAACCGAATGCAACGATATCATTTTACTTTTTGATAAAATGACTGCCGCCGGACCGACATGATGGCAAAGATCAAACTTTGTCAATTTCCTGACCGGCACGAGGGGACATAGGAGAATTGTCGGCCAAACAATTTTTCCGCGTTATTTCGATAACAAGAGTTACGAATTATGGATATCTTTAAAGAAATCGTATTGGTTCGACGAATTGTAATCGAATGCTGGAATATCATTTTACTTTTTGGTAAAATGGCTCCCGCCGGGCCGACATGACCGCAAAGCAGACACTTTGTCAATCTCCCGACCGGCACGTGGGGACATAGAGGTATTGTCGGCCAAACAGTTTTTCCGCGTTATTTCGACAAAAAGAGTTACCAATTATGGATGTTATTATAGAAATAGTAATGGTTCGATGAATTGTAACCGAATGCAGCGAAATCATTTTACTTTTTGATAAAATGGCTCCCGCCGGAGCGACGATGACCGCAAAGCTGAAACTTCGTCAATCTCCTGACCGGTACGTAGGGGCATAGAAGCATTGTCGGCCAAACAGTTATTCCGCGTTATTTCGATAACAAGAGTTACGAATTATGGATGTTTTTATAGAAATCGTAATGGTTCGATGAATCGTAACCGAATGCAACGATATCATTTTACTTTTTGATAAAATGGCTGCCGCCGGACCGACATGACGGCAAAGATCAAACTTTGTCAATCTCCTGACCGGTACGTAGGGACATAGAAGCATTGTCGGCCAAACAGTTATTCCGCGTTATTTCGATAACAAGAGTTACGAATTATGGATGTTTTTATAGAAATCGTAATGGTTCGATGAATTGTAACCGAATGCAACGATATCACTTTACTTTTTGATAAAATGGCTGCCGCCGGACCGACATGACGGCAAAGATCAAACTTTGTCAATTTCCCGACCGGCACGAGGGGACATAGGAGAATTGCCGGCCAAACAATTTTTCCGCGTTCCTTCGATAACAAGAGTTACGAATTATGGATGTTTTTATAGAAATCGTAATGGTTCGATGAATTGTAACCGAATGCAGCGATATCATTTTACTTTTTGATAAAATGGCTCCCGCCGGACCGACATGACGGCAAAGATCAAACTTTGTCAATCTCCCGACCGGCACGTGGGGACATAGAGGTATTGTCGGCCAAACAATTTTTCCGCGTTATTTCGACAAAAAGAGTTACGAATTATGGATGTTTTTATAGAAATCGTAATGGTTCGATGAATTGTAACCGAACACAGCGATAACATTTTACTTTTTGATAAAATGGCTGCCGCCGGAGCGACATGACGGCAAAGATCAAACTTTGTCAATTTCCCGACCGGCACGAGGGGACATAGGAGAATTGTCGGCCAAACAATTTTTCCGCGTTATTTCGATAACAAGAGTTACGAATTATGGATATTTTTATAGAAATCGTAATGGTTCGACGAATTGTAATCGAATGCAGGAATATCATTTTACTTTTTGGTAAAATGGCTCCCGCCGGGCCGACATGACCGCAAAGTTCAAGCTTTGTCAATTTCCCGACCGGCACGAGGGGACATAGGAGAATTGTCGGCCAAACAATTTTTCCGCGTTATTTCGATAACAAGAGTTACGAATTATGGATGTTTTTATAGAAATCGTAATGGTTCGACGAATTGTAATCGAATGCACGAATATCACTTTACTTTTTGGTAAAATGGCTCCCGCCGGGCCGACATGACAGCTAAGCAGACTCTTTGTCAATCTCCCGACCGGCACGTGGGGACATAGAGGTATTGTCGGCCAATGAGTTTTTCCGCGGTATATCGACAAAAAGAGTTACGAATTATGGATATTTTTATAGAAATCGTAATGGTTCGATGAATTGTAACCGAATGCAACGATATCATTTTACTTTTTGATAAAATGGCTGCCGCCGGACCGACATGACGGCAAAGATCAAACTTTGTCAATCTCCTGACCGGTACGTAGGGACATAGAAGCATTGTCGGCCAAACAGTTATTCCGCGTTATTTCGATAACAAGAGTTACGAATAATGGATGTTTTTATAGAAATCGTAATGGTTCGATGAATTGTAACCGAATGCAACGATATCACTTTACTTTTTGATAAAATGGCTGCCGCCGGACCGACATGACGGCAAAGATCAAACTTTGTCAATTTCCCGACCGGCACGAGGGGACATAGGAGAATTGCCGGCCAAACAATTTTTCCGCGTTCCTTCGATAACAAGAGTTACGAATTATGGATGTTTTTATAGAAATCGTAATGGTTCGATGAATTGTAACCGAATGCAGCGATATCATTTTACTTTTTGATAAAATGGCTCCCGCCGGACCGACATGACGGCAAAGATCAAACTTTGTCAATCTCCCGACCGGCACGTGGGGACATAGAGGTATTGTCGGCCAAACAATTTTTCCGCGTTATTTCGACAAAAAGAGTTACGAATTATGGATGTTTTTATAGAAATCGTAATGGTTCGATGAATTGTAACCGAATGCAACGATATCATTTTACTTTTTGATAAAATGGCTGCCGCCGGACCGACTTGACGGCAAAGATCAAACTTTGTCAATTTCCCGATCGGTACGAGGGGACATAGGAGAATTGTCGGCCAAACAATTTTTCCGCGTTATTTCGATAACAAGAGTTACGAATTATGGATATTTTTATAGAAATCGTAATGGTTCGACGAATTGTAATCGAATGCACGAATATCATTTTACTTTTTGGTAAAATGGCTCCCGCCGGGCCGACATGACCGCTAAGCAGAAACTTTGTCAATCTCCCGACCGGCACGTGGGGACATAGAGGTATTGTCGGCCAAACAGTTTTTCCGCGTTATTTCGACAAAAAGAGTTACGAATTATGGATGTTTTTATAGAAATCGTAATGGTTCGATGGATTGTAACCGAATGCAGCGATATCATTTTACTTTTTGGTAAAATGGCTCCCGCCGGGCCGACATGACCGCAAAGCAGACACTTTGTCAATCTCCCGACCGGCACGTGGGGACATAGAGGTATTGTCGGCCAAACAGTTTTTCCGCGTTATTTCGATAACAAGAGTTACGAATTATGGATGTTTTTATAGAAATCGTAATGGTTCGATGAATTGTAACCGAATGCAACGATATCATTTTACTTTTTGATAAAATGGCTGCCGCCGGACCGACATGACGGCAAAGATCAAACTTTGTCAATTTCCCGATCGGCACGAGGGGACATAGTAGAATTGTCGGCCAAACAATTTGTCCGCGTTATTTCGATAACAAGAGTTACGAATTATGGATATTTTTATAGAAATCGTAATGGTTCGATGAATTGTAACCGAATGCAACGATATCATTTTACTTTTTGATAAAATGACTGCCGCCGGACCGACATGACGGCAAAGATCAAACTTTGTCAATTTCCTGACCGGCACGAGGGGACATAGGAGAATTGTCGGCCAAACAATTTTTCCGCGTTATTTCGATAACATGAGTTACGAATTATGGATATTCTTATAGAAATCGTAATGGTTCGACGAATTGTAATCGAATGCTGGAATATCATTATACTTTTTGGTAAAATGGCTCCCGCCGGGCCGACATGACCGCAAAGCAGACACATTGTCAATCTCCCGACCGGCACGTGGGGACATAGAGGTATTGTCGGCCAAACAGTTTTTCCGCGTTATTTCGACAAAAAGAGTTACGAATTGTGGATGTTTTTATAGAAATCGTAATGGTTCCATGAATTGTAACCGAATGCAGCGAAATCATTTTACTTTTTGATAAAATGGCTCCCGCCGGAACGACGATGACCGCAAAGCTGAAACTTCGTCAATCTCCTGACCGGTACGTAGGGGCATAGAAGCATTGTCGGCCAAACAGTTATTCCGCGTTACTTCGATAACAAGAGTGACGAATTATGGATGTTTTTATAGAAATCGTAATGGTTCGATGAATTGTAACCGAATGCAACGATATCATTTTACTTTTTGATAAAATGGCTGCCGCCGGACCGACTTGACGGCAAAGATCAAACTTTGTCAATTTCCCGATCGGTACGAGGGGACATAGGAGAATTGTCGGCCAAACAATTTTTCCGCGTTATTTCGATAACAAGAGTTACGAATTATGGATATTCTTATAGAAATCGTAATGGTTCGACGAATTGTAATCGAATGCACGAATATCATTTTACTTTTTGGTAAAATGGCTCCCGCCGGGCCGACATGACCGCTAAGCAGAAACTTTGTCAATCTCCCGACCGGCACGCGGGGACATAGAGGTATTGTCGGCCAAACAGTTGTTCCGCGTTATTTCGACAAAAAGAGTTACGAATTATGGATGTTTTTATAGAAATCGTAATGGTTCGATGGATTGTAACCGAATGCAGCGATATCATTTTACTTTTTGGTAAAATGGCTCCCGCCGGGCCGACATGACCGCAAAGCAGACACTTTGTCAATCTCCCGACCGGCACGTGGGGACATAGAGGTATTGTCGGCCAAACAGTTTTTCCGCGTTATTTCGATAACAAGAGTTACGAATTATGGATGTTTTTATAGAAATCGTAATGGTTCGATGAATTGTAACCGAATGCAACGATATCATTTTACTTTTTGATAAAATGGCTGCCGCCGGACCGACATGACGGCAAAGATCAAACTTTGTCAATTTCCCGATCGGCACGAGGGGACATAGTAGAATTGTCGGCCAAACAATTTGTCCGCGTTATTTCGATAACAAGAGTTACGAATTATGGATATTTTTATAGAAATCGTAATGGTTCGATGAATTGTAACCGAATGCAACGATATCATTTTACTTTTTGATAAAATGACTGCCGCCGGACCGACATGACGGCAAAGATCAAACTTTGTCAATTTCCTGACCGGCACGAGGGGACATAGGAGAATTGTCGGCCAAACAATTTTTCCGCGTTATTTCGATAACATGAGTTACGAATTATGGATATTCTTATAGAAATCGTAATGGTTCGACGAATTGTAATCGAATGCTGGAATATCATTATACTTTTTGGTAAAATGGCTCCCGCCGGGCCGACATGACCGCAAAGCAGACACATTGTCAATCTCCCGACCGGCACGTGGGGACATAGAGGTATTGTCGGCCAAACAGTTTTTCCGCGTTATTTCGACAAAAAGAGTTACGAATTATGGATGTTTTTATAGAAATCGTAATGGTTCCATGAATTGTAACCGAATGCAGCGAAATCATTTTACTTTTTGATAAAATGGCTCCCGCCGGAACGACGATGACCGCAAAGCTGAAACTTCGTCAATCTCCTGACCGGTACGTAGGGGCATAGAAGCATTGTCGGCCAAACAGTTATTCCGCGTTACTTCGATAACAAGAGTGACGAATTATGGATGTTTTTATAGAAATCGTAATGGTTCGATGAATTGTAACCGAATGCAACGATATCATTTTACTTTTTGATAAAATGGCTGGCGCCGGACCGACATGACGGCAAAGATCAAACTTTGTCAATCTCCTGACCGGTACGTAGGGACATAGAAGCATTGTCGGCCAAACAGTTATTCCGCGTTATTTCGATAACAAGAGTTACGAATTATGGATGTTTTTATAGAAATCGTAATGGTTCGATGAATTGTAACCGAATGCAACGATATCACTTTACTTTTTGATAAAATGGCTGCCACCGGTCCGACATGACCGCAAAGCTGAAACTTCGTCAATCTCCTGACCGGTACGTAGGGACATAGAAGCATTGTGGTCCAAACAGTTATTCCGCGTTATTTCGACAAAAAGAGTTACGAATTATGGATGTTTTTATAGAAATCGTAATGGTTCGGCGAATTGTAATCGAATGCACGAATATCACTTTACTTTTTGGTAAAATGGCTCCCGCCGGGCCGACATGACCGCTAAGCAGAAACTTTGTCAATCTCCCGACCGGCACGTGGGGACATAGAGGTATTGTCGGCCAAACAGTTTTTCCGCGTTATTTCGACAAAAAGAGTTACGAATTATGGATGTTTTTATAGAAATCGTAATGGTTCGATGGATTGTAACCGAATGCAGCGATATCATTTTACTTTTTGGTAAAATGGCTCCCGCCGGACCGACATGACCGCAAAGCAGACACTTTGTCAATCTCCCGACCGGCACGTGGGGACATAGAGGTATTGTCGGCCAAACAGTTTTTCCGCGTTATTTCGATAACAAGAGTTACGAATTATGGATGTTTTTATAGAAATCGTAATGGTTCGATGAATTGTAACCGAATGCAACGATATCATTTTACTTTTTGATAAAATGGCTGCCGCCGGACCGACATGACGGCAAAGATCAAACTTTGTCAATTTCCCGATCGGCACGAGGGGACATAGTAGAATTGTCGGCCAAACAATTTGTCCGCGTTATTTCGATAACAAGAGTTACGAATTATGGATATTTTTATAGAAATCGTAATGGTTCGATGAATTGTAACCGAATGCAACGATATCATTTTACTTTTTGATAAAATGACTGCCGCCGGACCGACATGACGGCAAAGATCAAACTTTGTCAATTTCCTGACCGGCACGAGGGGACATAGGAGAATTGTCGGCCAAACAATTTTTCCGCGTTATTTCGATAACATGAGTTACGAATTATGGATATTCTTATAGAAATCGTAATGGTTCGACGAATTGTAATCGAATGCTGGAATATCATTTTACTTTTTGGTAAAATGGCTCCCGCCGGGCCGACATGACCGCAAAGCAGACACATTGTCAATCTCCCGACCGGCACGTGGGGACATAGAGGTATTGTCGGCCAAACAGTTTTTCCGCGTTATTTCGACAAAAAGAGTTACGAATTATGGATGTTTTTATAGAAATCGTAATGGCTCCATGAATTGTAACCGAATGCAGCGAAATCATTTTACTTTTTGATAAAATGGCTCCCGCCGGAACGACGATGACCGCAAAGCTGAAACTTCGTCAATCTCCTGACCGGTACGTAGGGGCATAGAAGCATTGTCGGCCAAACAGTTATTCCGCGTTACTTCGATAACAAGAGTTACGAATTATGGATGTTTTTATAGAAATCGTAATGGTTCGATGCATTGTGACCGAATGCAACGATATCATTTTACTTTTTGATAAAATGGCTGGCGCCGGACCGACATGACGGCAAAGATCAAACTTTGTCAATCTCCTGACCGGTACGTAGGGACATAGAAGCATTGTCGGCCAAACAGTTATTCCGCGTTATTTCGATAACAAGAGTTACGAATTATGGATGTTTTTATAGAAATCGTAATGGTTCGATGAATTGTAACCAAATGCAACGATATCACTTTACTTTTTGATAAAATGGCTGCCACCGGTCCGACATGACCGCAAAGCTGAAACTTCGTCAATCTCCTGACCGGTACGTAGGGACATAGAAGCATTGTGGTCCAAACAGTTATTCCGCGTTATTTCGACAAAAAGAGTTACGAATTATGGATGTTTTTATAGAAATCGTAATGGTTCGGCGAATTGTAATCGAATGCACGAATATCACTTTACTTTTTGGTAAAATGGCTCCCGCCGGGCCGACATGACCGCTAAGCAGACTCTTTGTCAATCTCCCGACCGGCACGTGGGGACATCGAGGTATTGTCGGCCAATGAGTTTTTCCGCGTTATATCGACAAAAAGTGTTACGAATTATGGATATTTTTATAGAAATAGTAATGGTTCGATGAATTGTAACCGAATGCAACGATATCATTTTACTTTTTGATAAAATGACTGCCGCCGGACCGACATGAGGGCAAAGATCAAACTTTGTCAATTTCCTGACCGGCACGAGGGGACATAGGAGAATTGTCGGCCAAACAATTTTTCCGCGTTATTTCGATAACAAGAGTTACGAATTATGGATATCTTTAAAGAAATCGTATTGGTTCGACGAATTGTAATCGAATGCTGGAATATCACTTTACTTTTTGGTAAAATGGCTCCCGCCGGGCCGACATGACCGCAAAGCAGACACTTTGTCAATCTCCCGACCGGCACGTGGGGACATAGAGGTATTGTCGGCCAAACAGTTTTTCCGCGTTATTTCGACAAAAAGAGTTACCAATTATGGATGTTATTATAGAAATAGTAATGGTTCGATGAATTGTAACCGAATGCAGCGAAATCATTTTACTTTTTGATAAAATGGCTCCCGCCGGAGCGACGATGACCGCAAAGCTGAAACTTCGTCAATCTCCTGACCGGTACGTAGGGGCATAGAAGCATTGTCGGCCAAACAGTTATTCCGCGTTATTTCGATAACAAGAGTTACGAATTATGGATGTTTTTATAGAAATCGTAATGGTTCGATGAATCGTAACCGAATGCAACGATATCATTTTACTTTTTGATAAAATGGCTGCCGCCGGACCGACATGACGGCAAAGATCAAACTTTGTCAATCTCCTGACCGGTACGTAGGGACATAGAAGCATTGTCGGCCAAACAGTTATTCCGCGTTATTTCGATAACAAGAGTTACGAATTATGGATGTTTTTATAGAAATCGTAATGGTTCGATGAATTGTAACCGAATGCAACGATATCACTTTACTTTTTGATAAAATGGCTGCCGCCGGACCGACATGACGGCAAAGATCAAACTTTGTCAATTTCCCGACCGGCACGAGGGGACATAGGAGAATTGCCGGCCAAACAATTTTTCCGCGTTCCTTCGATAACAAGAGTTACGAATTATGGATGTTTTTATAGAAATCGTAATGGTTCGATGAATTGTAACCGAATGCAGCGATATCATTTTACTTTTTGATAAAATGGCTCCCGCCGGACCGACATGACGGCAAAGATCAAACTTTGTCAATCTCCCGACCGGCACGTGGGGACATAGAGGTATTGTCGGCCAAACAATTTTTCCGCGTTATTTCGACAAAAAGAGTTACGAATTATGGATGTTTTTATAGAAATCGTAATGGTTCGATGAATTGTAACCGAACACAGCGATAACATTTTACTTTTTGATAAAATGGCTGCCGCCGGAGCGACATGACGGCAAAGATCAAACTTTGTCAATTTCCCGACCGGCACGAGGGGACATAGGAGAATTGTCGGCCAAACAATTTTTCCGCGTTATTTCGATAACAAGAGTTACGAATTATGGATATTTTTATAGAAATCGTAATGGTTCGACGAATTGTAATCGAATGCAGGAATATCATTTTACTTTTTGGTAAAATGGCTCCCGCCGGGCCGACATGACCGCAAAGTTCAAGCTTTGTCAATTTCCCGACCGGCACGAGGGGACATAGGAGAATTGTCGGCCAAACAATTTTTCCGCGTTATTTCGATAACAAGAGTTACGAATTATGGATGTTTTTATAGAAATCGTAATGGTTCGACGAATTGTAATCGAATGCACGAATATCACTTTACTTGTTGGTAAAATGGCTCCCGCCGGGCCGACATGACAGCTAAGCAGACTCTTTGTCAATCTCCCGACCGGCACGTGGGGACATAGAGGTATTGTCGGCCAATGAGTTTTTCCGCGGTATATCGACAAAAAGAGTTACGAATTATGGATATTTTTATAGAAATCGTAATGGTTCGATGAATTGTAACCGAATGCAACGATATCATTTTACTTTTTGATAAAATGGCTGCCGCCGGACCGACATGACGGCAAAGATCAAACTTTGTCAATCTCCTGACCGGTACGTAGGGACATAGAAGCATTGTCGGCCAAACAGTTATTCCGCGTTATTTCGATAACAAGAGTTACGAATAATGGATGTTTTTATAGAAATCGTAATGGTTCGATGAATTGTAACCGAATGCAACGATATCACTTTACTTTTTGATAAAATGGCTGCCGCCGGACCGACATGACGGCAAAGATCAAACTTTGTCAATTTCCCGACCGGCACGAGGGGACATAGGAGAATTGCCGGCCAAACAATTTTTCCGCGTTCCTTCGATAACAAGAGTTACGAATTATGGATGTTTTTATAGAAATCGTAATGGTTCGATGAATTGTAACCGAATGCAGCGATATCATTTTACTTTTTGATAAAATGGCTCCCGCCGGACCGACATGACGGCAAAGATCAAACTTTGTCAATCTCCCGACCGGCACGTGGGGACATAGAGGTATTGTCGGCCAAACAATTTTTCCGCGTTATTTCGACAAAAAGAGTTACGAATTATGGATGTTTTTATAGAAATCGTAATGGTTCGATGAATTGTAACCGAACACAGCGATAACATTTTACTTTTTGATAAAATGGCTGCCGCCGGACCGACATGACGGCAAAGATCAAACTTTGTCAATTTCCCGACCGGCACGAGGGGACATAGGAGAATTGTCGGCCAAACAATTTTTCCGCGTTCCTTCGATAACAAGAGTTACGAATTATGGATGTTTTTATAGAAATCGTAATGGTTCGATGAATTGTAACCGAATGCAGCGATATCATTTTACTTTTTGATAAAATGGCTCCCGCCGGACCGACATGACGGCAAAGATCAAACTTTGTCAATCTCCCGACCGGCACGTGGGGACATAGAGGTATTGTCGGCCAAACAATTTTTCCGCGTTATTTCGACAAAAAGAGTTACGAATTATGGATGTTTTTATAGAAATCGTAATGGTTCGATGAATTGTAACCGAACACAGCGATAACATTTTACTTTTTGATAAAATGGCTGCCGCCGGAGCGACATGACGGCAAAGATCAAACTTTGTCAATTTCCCGACCGGCACGAGGGGACATAGGAGAATTGTCGGCCAAACAATTTTTCCGCGTTATTTCGATAACAAGAGTTACGAATTATGGATATTTTTATAGAAATCGTAATGGTTCGACGAATTGTAATCGAATGCAGGAATATCATTTTACTTTTTGGTAAAATGGCTCCCGCCGGGCCGACATGACCGCAAAGTTCAAGCTTTGTCAATTTCCCGACCGGCACGAGGGGACATAGGAGAATTGTCGGCCAAACAATTTTTCCGCGTTATTTCGATAACAAGAGTTACGAATTATGGATGTTTTTATAGAAATCGTAATGGTTCGACGAATTGTAATCGAATGCACGAATATCACTTTACTTTTTGGTAAAATGGCTCCCGCCGGGCCGACATGACAGCTAAGCAGACTCTTTGTCAATCTCCCGACCGGCACGTGGGGACATAGAGGTATTGTCGGCCAATGAGTTTTTCCGCGGTATATCGACAAAAAGAGTTACGAATTATGGATATTTTTATAGAAATCGTAATGGTTCGATGAATTGTAACCGAATGCAACGATATCATTTTACTTTTTGATAAAATGGCTGCCGCCGGACCGACATGACGGCAAAGATCAAACTTTGTCAATCTCCTGACCGGTACGTAGGGACATAGAAGCATTGTCGGCCAAACAGTTATTCCGCGTTATTTCGATAACAAGAGTTACGAATTATGGATGTTTTTATAGAAATCGTAATGGTTCGATGAATTGTAACCGAATGCAACGATATCACTTTACTTTTTGATAAAATGGCTGCCGCCGGACCGACATGACGGCAAAGATCAAACTTTGTCAATTTCCCGACCGGCACGAGGGGACATAGGAGAATTGCCGGCCAAACAATTTTTCCGCGTTCCTTCGATAACAAGAGTTACGAATTATGGATGTTTTTATAGAAATCGTAATGGTTCGATGAATTGTAACCGAATGCAGCGATATCATTTTACTTTTTGATAAAATGGCTCCCGCCGGACCGACATGACGGCAAAGATCAAACTTTGTCAATCTCCCGACCGGCACGTGGGGACATAGAGGTATTGTCGGCCAAACAATTTTTCCGCGTTATTTCGACAAAAAGAGTTACGAATTATGGATGTTTTTATAGAAATCGTAATGGTTCGATGAATTGTAACCGAACACAGCGATAACATTTTACTTTTTGATAAAATGGCTGCCGCCGGACCGACATGACGGCAAAGATCAAACTTTGTCAATTTCCCGACCGGCACGAGGGGACATAGGAGAATTGTCGGCCAAACAATTTTTCCGCGTTATTTCGATAACAAGAGTTACGAATTATGGATATTTTTATAGAAATCGTAATGGTTCGACGAATTGTAATCGAATGCAGGAATATCATTTTACTTTTTGGTAAAATGGCTCCCGCCGGGCCGACATGACCGCAAAGTTCAAGCTTTGTCAATTTCCCGACCGGCACGAGGGGACATAGGAGAATTGTCGGCCAAACAATTTTTCCGCGTTATTTCGATAACAAGAGTTACGAATTATGGATGTTTTTATAGAAATCGTAATGGTTCGACGAATTGTAATCGAATGCACGAATATCACTTTACTTTTTGGTAAAATGGCTCCCGCCGGGCCGACATGACAGCTAAGCAGACTCTTTGTCAATCTCCCGACCGGCACGTGGGGACATAGAGGTATTGTCGGCCAATGAGTTTTTCCGCGGTATATCGACAAAAAGAGTTACGAATTATGGATATTTTTATAGAAATCGTAATGGTTCGGCGAATTGTAATCGAATGCACGAATATCATTTTACTTTTTGATAAAATGGCTGCCGCCGGACCGACATGACGGCAAAGATCAAACTTTGTCAATTTCCCGACCGGCACGAGGGGACATAGGAGAATTGTCGGCCAAACAATTTTTCCGCGTTATTTCGATAACAAGAGTTACGAATTATGGATATTTTTATAGAAATCGTAATGGTTCGACGAATTGTAATCGAATGCACGAATATCACTTTACTTTTTGGTAAAATGGCAACCGCCGGGCCGACATGACAGCTAAGCAGACTCTTTGTCAATTTCCCGACCGGCACGAGGGGACATAGAGGTATTGTCGGCCAATGAGTTTTTCCGCGTTATATCGACAAAAAGAGTTACGAATTATGGATATTTTTATAGAAATCGTAATGGTTCGGCGAATTGTAATCGAATGCACGAATATCATTTTACCTTTTGGTAAAATGGCTCCCGCCGGGCCGACATGACGGCAAAGATCAAACTTTGTCAATCTCCTGACCGGTACGTAGGGACATAGAAGCATTGTCGGCCAAACAGTTATTCCGCGTTATTTCGATAACAAGAGTTACGAATTATGGATGTTTTTATAGAAATCGTAATGGTTCGATGAATTGTAACCGAATGCAACGATATCACTTTACTTTTTGATAAAATGGCTGCCACCGGTCCGACATGACCGCAAAGCGGAAACTTCGTCAATCTCCTGACCGGTACGTAGGGACATAGAAGCATTGTCGTCCAAACAGTTATTCCGCGTTATTTCGACAAAAAGAGTTACGAATTATGGATGTTTTTATAGAAATCGTAATGGTTCGGCGAATTGTAATCGAATGCACGAATATCACTTTACTTTTTGGTAAAATGGCTCCCGCCGGGCCGACATGACCGCTAAGCAGACTCTTTGTCAATCTCCCGACCGGCACGTGGGGACATAGAGGTATTGTCGGCCAATGAGTTTTTCCGCGTTATATCGACAAAAAGTGTTACGAATTAATGATATTTTTATAGAAATCGTAATGGTTCGATGAATTGTAACCGAATGCAGCGAAATCATTTTACTTTTTGATAAAATGGCTCCCGCCGGAGCGACGATGACCGCAAAGCTGAAACTTCGTCAATCTCCTGACCGGTACGTAGGGGCATAGAAGCATTGTCGGCCAAACAGTTATTCCGCGTTATTTCGATAACAAGGGTTACGAATTATGGATGTTTTTATAGAAATCGTAATGGTTCGATGAATTGTAACCGAATGCAACGATATCATTTTACTTTTTGATAAAATGGCTGCCGCCGGACCGACATGACGGCAAAGATCAAACTTTGTCAATCTCCTGACCGGTACGTAGGGACATAGAAGCATTGTCGGCCAAACAGTTATTCCGCGTTATTTCGATAACAAGAGTTACGAATTATGGATGTTTTTATAGAAATCGTAATGGTTCGATGAATTGTAACCGAATGCAACGATATCATTTTACTTTTTGATAAAATGACTGCCGCCGGACCGACACGACGGCAAAGATCAAACTTTGTCAATTTCCTGACCGGCACGAGGGGACATAGGAGAATTGCCGGCCAAACAATTTTTCCGCGTTCCTTCGATAACAAGAGTTACGAATTATGGATGTTTTTATAGAAATCGTAATGGTTCGACGCATTGTAATCGAATGCAGGAATATCATTTTACTTTTTGGTAAAATGGCTCCCGCCGGGCCGACATGACCGCAAAGTTCAAGCTTTGTCAATTTCCCGACCGGCACGAGGGGACATAGGAGAATTGTCGGCCAAACAATTTTTCCGCGTTATTTCGATAACAAGAGTTACGAATTATGGATGTTTTTATAGAAATCGTAATGGTTCGACGAATTGTAATCGAATGCACGAATATCACTTTACTTTTTGGTAAAATGGCTCCCGCTGGGCCGACATGACAGCTAAGCAGACTCTTTGTCAATCTCCCGACCGGCACGTGGGGACATAGAGGTATTGTCGGCCAATGAGTTTTTCCGCGGTATATCGACAAAAAGAGTTACGAATTATGGATATTTTTATAGAAATCGTAATGGTTCGGCGAATTGTAATCGAATGCACGAATATCATTTTACTTTTTGATAAAATGGCTGCCGCCGGACCGACATGACGGCAAAGATCAAACTTTGTCAATTTCCCGACCGGCACGAGGGGACATAGGAGAATTGTCGGCCAAACAATTTTTCCGCGTTATTTCGATAACAAGAGTTACGAATTATGGATATTTTTATAGAAATCGTAATGGTTCGACGAATTGTAATCGAATGCACGAATATCACTTTACTTTTTGGTAAAATGGCTCCCGCCGGGCCGACATGACAGCTAAGCAGACTCTTTGTCAATCTCCCGACCGGCACGTGGGGACATAGAGGTATTGCCGGCCAATGAGTTTTTCCGCGTTATTTCGATAACGAGAGTTACGAATTATGGATGTTTTTATAGAAATCGTAATGGTTCGACGAATTGTAATCGAATGCACGAATATCAATTTACTTTTTGGTAAAATGGCTCCCGCCGGGCCGACATGACAGCTAAGCAGACTCTTTGTCAATCTCCCGACCGGCACGTGGGGACATAGAGGTATTGTCGGCCAAACAGTTTTTCCGCGGTATATCGACAAAAAGAGTTACGAATTATGGATGTTTTTATAGAAATCGTAATGGTTCGATGAATTGTAACCGAATGCAGCGAAATCATTTTACTTTTTGATAAAATGGCTCCCGCCGGACCGACGATGACCGCAAAGCTGAAACTTTGTCAATCTCCTGACCGGTACGTAGGGACATAGAAGCATTGTCGGTCAAACAGTTATTCTGCGTTATTTCGATAACAAGAGTTACGAATTATGGATGTTTTTATAGAAATCGTAATGGTTCGATGAATTGTAACCGAATGCAGCGAAATCATTTTACTTTTTGATAAAATGGCTCCCGCCGGACCGACATGACGGCAAAGATCAAACTTTGTCAATTTCCTGACCGGCACGAGGGGACATAGGAGAATTATCGGCCAAACAATTTTTCCGCGTTATTTCGACAAAATGAGTTACGAATTATGGATGTTTTTATAGAAATCGTAATGGTTCGATGGATTGTAACCGAATGCAGCGATATCATTTTACTTTTTGATAAAATGGCTCCCGCCGGACCGACATGACCGCAAAGCTGAAACTTCGTCAATCTCCTGACCGGTACGTAGGGACATAGAAGCATTGTCGGCCAAACAGTTATTCCGAGTTATTTCGATAACAAGAGTTACGAATTATGGATGTTTTTATAGAAATCGTAATGGTTCGACGAATTGTAATCGAATGCACGAATATCACTTTACGGTTTGGTAAAATGGTTCCCGCCGGGCCGACATGACCGCTAAGCAGACACTTTGTCAATCTCCCGACCGGCACGTGGGGATATAGAGGTATTGTCAGCCAAACAATTTTTCCGCGTTATTTCGATAACAAGAGTTACGAATTATGGATATTTTTATAGAAATCGTAATGGTTCGATGAATTGTAACCGAATGCAACGATATCATTTTACTTTTTGATAAAATGACTGCCGCCGGACCGACATGACGGCAAAGATCAAACTTCGTCAATCTCCTGACCGGTACGTAGGGGCATAGAAGCATTGTCGGCCAAACAGTTATTCCGCGTTATTTCGATAACAAGAGTTACGAATTATGGATGTTTTTATAGAAATCGTAATGGTTCGATGAATTGTAACCGAATGCAACGATATCATTTTACTTTTTGATAAAATGGCTCCCGCCGGACCGACATGACGGCAAAGATCAAACTTTGTCAATCTCCCGACCGGCACGTGGGGACATAGAGGTATTGTCGGCCTAACAATTTTTCCGCGTTATTTCGACAAAAAGAGTTACGAATTATGGATGTTTTTATAGAAATCGTAATGGTTCGATGAATTGTAACCGAACACAGCGATAACATTTTACTTTTTGATAAAATGGCTGCCGCCGGACCGACATGACGGCAAAGATCAAACTTTGTCAATTTCCCGACCGGCACGAGGGGACATAGGAGAATTGTCGGCCAAACAATTTTTCCGCGTTATTTCGATAACAAGAGTTACGAATTATGAATATTTTTATAGAAATCGTAATGGTTCGACGAATTGTAATCGAATGCAGGAATATCATTTTACTTTTTGGTAAAATGGCTCCCGCCGGGCCGACATGACCGCAAAGTTCAAGCTTTGTCAATTTCCCGACCGGCACGAGGGGACATAGGAGAATTGTCGGCCAAACAATTTTTCCGCGTTATTTCGATAACAAGAGTTACGAATTATGGATGTTTTTATAGAAATCGTAATGGTTCGACGAATTGTAATCGAATGCACGAATATCACTTTACTTTTTGGTAAAATGGCTCCCGCCGGGCCGACATGACAGCTAAGCAGACTCTTTGTCAATCTCCCGACCGGCACGTGGGGACATAGAGGTATTGTCGGCCAATGAGTTTTTCCGCGGTATATCGACAAAAAGAGTTACGAATTATGGATGTTTTTATAGAAATCGTAATGGTTCGATGAATTGTAACCGAATACAACGATATCATTTTACTTTTTGATAAAATGGCTGCCGCCGGACCGACATGATGGCAAAGATCAAACTTTGTCAATTTCCCGATCGGCAGGAGGGGACATAGAAGCATTGTCGGCCAAACAGTTATTCCGCGTTATTTCGATAACAAGAGTTACAAATTATGGATATTTTTATAGAAATCGTAATGGTTCGATGAATTGTAACAGAATGCAACGATATCATTTTACTTTTTGATAAAATGACTGCCGCCGGACCGACATGACGGCAAAGATCAAACTTTGTCAATTTCCTGACCGGCACGAGGGGACATAGGAGAATTGTCGGACAAACAATTTTTCCGCGTTATTTCGATAACAAGAGTTACGAATTATGGATATCTTTATAGAAATCGTAATGGTTCGACGAATTGTAATCGAATGCTGGAATATCATTTTACTTTTTGGTAAAATGGCTTCCGCCGGGCCGACATGCCCGCAAAGCAGACGCTTTGTCAATCTCCCGACCGGAACGTGGGGACATAAAGGTATTGTCGGCCAAACCGTTTTTCCGCGTTATTTCGACAAAAAGAGTTACGAATTATGGATGTTTTTATAGAAATCGTAATGGTTCGATGAATTGTAACCGAATGCAGCGAAATCATTTTACTTTTTGATAAAATGGCTCCCGCCGGACCGACATGACCGCAAAGATCAAACTTTGTCAATTTCCTGACCGGCACGAGGGGACATAGGAGAATTGTCGGCCAAACAATTTTTCCGTGTTATTTCGATAACAAGAGTTACGAATTATGGATATTTTTATAGAAATCGTAATGGTTCGACGAATTGTAATCGAATGGTGGAATATCATTTTACTTTTTGGTAAAATGGCTCCCGCCGGGCCGACATGACCGCAAAGCAGACACTTTGTCAATCTCCCGACCGGCACGTGGGGACATAGAGGTATTGTCGGCCAAACAGTTTTTCCGCGTTATTTCGACAAAAAGAGTTACGAATTATGGATGTTTTTATAGAAATCGTAATGGTTCGATGAATTGTAACCGAATGCAGCGAAATCATTTTACTTTTTGATAAAATGGCTCCCGCCGGACCGACATGACCGCAAAGCTGAAACTTCGTCAATCTCCTGACCGGTACGTAGGGACATAGAAGCATTGTCGGCCAAACAGTTATCCCGCGTTATTTCGATAACAAGAGTTACGAATTATGGATATTTTTATAGAAATCGTAATGGTTCGATGAATTGTAACCGAATGCAACGATATCATTTTACTTTTTGATAAAATGACTGCCGCCGGACCGACATGACGGCAGAGATCAAACTTTGTCAATTTCCTGACCGGCACGAGGGGACATAGGAGAATTGTCGGCCAAACAATTTTTCCGCGTTATTTCGATAGCAAGAGTTACGAATTATGGATATCTTTATAGAAATCGTAATGGTTCGACGAATTCTAATCGAATGCTGGAATATCATTTTACTTTTTGGTAAAATGGCTCCCGCCGGGCCGACATGACCGCAAAGCAGACACTTTGTCAATCTCCCGACCGGCACGTGGGGACATAGAGGTATTGTCGGCCAAACAGTTTTTCCGCGTTATTTCGACAAAAAGAGTTACGAATTATGGATGTTTTTATAGAAATCGTAATGGTTCGATGAATTGTAACCGAATGCAGCGAAATCATTTTACTTTTTGATAAAATGGCTCCCGCCGGACCGACGATGACCGCAAAGCTGAAACTTCGTCAATCTCCTGACCGGTACGTAGGGACATAGAAGCATTGTCGGTCAAACAGTTATTCTGCGTTATTTCGATAACAAGAGTTACGAATTATGGATGTTTTTATAGAAATCGTAATGGTTCGATGAATTGTAACCGAATGCAGCGAAATCATTTTACTTTTTGATAAAATGGCTCCCGCCGGACCGACGATGACCGCAAAGCTGAAACTTCGTCAATCTCCTGACCGGTACGTAGGGACATAGAAGCATTGTCGGTCAAACAGTTATTCTGCGTTATTTCGATAACAAGAGTTACGAATTATGGATGTTTTTATAGAAATCGTAATGGTTCGATGAATTGTAACCGAATGCAACGATATCATTTTACTTTTTGATAAAATGGCTGCCGCCGGACCGACATGACGGCAAAGATCAAACTTTGTCAATCTCCTGTCCGGTACGTAGGGACATAGAAGCATTGTCGGCCAAACAGTTATTCCGCGTTATTTCGATAACAAGAGTTACGAATTATGGATATTTTTATAGAAATCGTAATGGTTCGATGAATTGTAACCGAATGCTGGAATATCATTTTACTTTTTGGTAAAATGGCTTCCGCCGGGCCGACATGCCCGCAAAGCAGACACTTTGTCACTCTCCCGACCGGAACGTGGGGACATAAAGGTATTGTCGGCCAAACAGTTTTTCCGCGTTATTTCGACAAAAAGAGTTACGAATTATGGATATCTTTATAGAAATCGTAATGGTTCGACGAATTGTAATCGAATGCTGGAATATCATTTTACTTTTTGGTAAAATGGCTTCCGCCGGGCCGACATGCCCGCAAAGCAGACGCTTTGTCAATCTCCCGACCGGAACGTGGGGACATAAAGGTATTGTCGGCCAAACCGTTTTTCCGCGTTATTTCGACAAAAAGAGTTACGAATTATGGATGTTTTTATAGAAATCGTAATGGTTCGATGAATTGTAACCGAATGCAGCGAAATCATTTTACTTTTTGATAAAATGGCTCCCGCCCGACCGACATGACCGCAAAGATCAAACTTTGTCAATTTCCTGACCGGCACGAGGGGACATAGGAGAATTGTCGGCCAAACAATTTTTCCGCGTTATTTCGATAACAAGAGTTACGAATTATGGATATTTTTATAGAAATCGTAATGGTTCGACGAATTGTAATCGAATGGTGGAATATCATTTTACTTTTTGGTAAAATGGCTCCCGCCGGGCCGACATGACCGCAAAGCAGACACTTTGTCAATCTCCCGACCGGCACGTGGGGACATAGAGGTATTGTCGGCCAAACAGTTTTTCCGCGTTATTTCGACAAAAAGAGTTACGAATTATGGATGTTTTTATAGAAATCGTAATGGTTCGATGAATTGTAACCGAATGCAGCGAAACCATTTTACTTTTTGATAAAATGGCTCCCGCCGGACCGACATGACCGCAAAGATCAAACTTTGTCAATTTCCTGACCGGCACGAGGGGACATAGGAGAATTGTCGGCCAAACAATTTTTCCGCGTTATTTCGATAACAAGAGTTACGAATTATGGATATTTTTATAGAAATCGTAATGGTTCGACGAATTGTAATCGAATGGTGGAATATCATTTTACTTTTTGGTAAAATGGCTCCCGCCGGGCCGACATGACCGCAAAGCAGACACTTTGTCAATCTCCCGACCGGCACGTGGGGACATAGAGGTATTGTCGGCCAAACAGTTTTTCCGCGTTATTTCGACAAAAAGAGTTACGAATTATGGATGTTTTTATAGAAATCGTAATGGTTCGATGAATTGTAACCGAATGCAGCGAAATCATTTTACTTTTTATAAAATGGCTCCCGCCGGACCGACATGACCGCAAAGCTGAAACTTCGTCAATCTCCTGACCGGTACGTAGGGACATAGAAGCATTGTCGGCCAAACAGTTATCCCGCGTTATTTCGATAACAAGCGTTACGAATTATGGATATTTTTATAGAAATCGTAATGGTTCGATGAATTGTAACCGAATGCAACGATATCATTTTACTTTTTGATAAAATGACTGCCGCCGGACCGACATGACGGCAGAGATCAAACTTTGTCAATTTCCTGACCGGCACGAGGGGACATAGGAGAATTGTCGGCCAAACAATTTTTCCGCGTTATTTCGATAACAAGAGTTACGAATTATGGATATCTTTATAGAAATCGTAATGTTTCGACGAATTGTAATCGAATGCTGGAATATCATTTTACTTTTTGGTAAAATGGCTCCCGCCGGGCCGACATGACCGCAAAGCAGACACTTTGTCAATCTCCCGACCGGCACGTGGGGACATAGAGGTATTGTCGGCCAAACAGTTTTTCCGCGTTATTTCGACAAAAAGAGTTACGAATTATGGATGTTTTTATAGAAATCGTAATGGTTCGATGAATTGTAACCGAATGCAGCGAAATCACTTTACTTTTTGATAAAATGGCTCCCGCCGGACCGACGATGACCGCAAAGCTGAAACTTCGTCAATCTCCTGACCGGTACGTAGGGACATAGAAGCATTGTCGGTCAAACAGTTATTCTGCGTTATTTCGATAACAAGAGTTACGAATTATGGATGTTTTTATAGAAATCGTAATGGTTCGATGAATTGTAACCGAATGCAGCGAAATCATTTTACTTTTTGATAAAATCGCTCCCGCCGGACCGACGATGACCGCAAAGCTGAAACTTCGTCAATCTCCTGACCGGTACGTAGGGACATAGAAGCATTGTCGGTCAAACAGTTATTCTGCGTTATTTCGATAACAAGAGTTACGAATTATGGATGTTTTTATAGAAATCGTAATGGTTCGATGAATTGTAACCGAATGCAACGATATCATTTTACTTTTTGATAAAATGGCTGCCGCCGGACCGACATGACGGCAAAGATCAAACTTTGTCAATCTCCTGTCCGGCACGTAGGGACATAGAAGCATTGTCGGCCAAACAGTTATTCCGCGTTATTTCGATAACAAGAGTTACGAATTATGGATATTTTTATAGAAATCGTAATGGTTCGATGAATTGTAACCGAATGCTGGAATATCATTTTACTTTTTGGTAAAATGGCTTCCGCCGGGCCGACATGCCCGCAAAGCAGACACTTTGTCACTCTCCCGACCGGAACGTGGGGACATAAAGGTATTGTCGGCCAAACAGTTTTTCCGCGTTATTTCGACAAAAAGAGTTACGAATTATGGATGTTTTTATAGAAATCGTAATGGTTCGATGAATTGTAACCGAATGCAACGATATCATTTTACTTTTTGATAAAATGGCTGCCGCCGGACCGACATGACGGCAAAGATCAAACTTTGTCAATCTCCTGACCGGTACGTAGGGACATAGAAGCATTGTCGGCCAAACAGTTATTCCGCGTTATTTCGATAACAAGAGTTACGAATTATGGATGTTTTTATAGAAATCGTAATGGTTCGATGAATTGTAACCGAATGCAACGATATCATTTTACTTTTTGATAAAATGGCTGCCGCCGGACCGACATGACGGCAAAGATCAAACTTTGTCAATTTCCCGACAGGCACGAGGGGACATAGTAGAATTGTCGGCCAAACAATTTTTCCGCGTTATTTCGATAACAAGAGTTACGAATTATGGATGTTTTTATAGAAATCGTAATGGTTCGATGAATTGTAACCGAATGCAGCGAAATCATTTTACTTTTTGATAAAATGGCTCCCGCCGGACCGACGATGACCGCAAAGCTGAAACTTCGTCAATCTCCTGACCGGTACGTAGGGACATAGAAGCATTGTCGGTCAAACAGTTATTCTGCGTTATTTCGATAACAAGAGTTACGAATTATGGATGTTTTTATAGAAATCGTAATGGTTCGATGAATTGTAACCGAATGCAACGATATCATTTTACTTTTTGATAAAATGGCTGCCGCCGGACCGACATGACGGCAAAGATCAAACTTTGTCAATCTCCTGTCCGGTACGTAGGGACATAGAAGCATTGTCGGCCAAACAGTTATTCCGCGTTATTTCGATAACAAGAGTTACGAATTATGGATATTTTTATAGAAATCGTAATGGTTCGATGAATTGTAACCGAATGCTGGAATATCATTTTACTTTTTGGTAAAATGGCTTCCGCCGGGCCGACATGCCCGCAAAGCAGACACTTTGTCACTCTCCCGACCGGAACGTGGGGACATAAAGGTATTGTCGGCCAAACAGTTTTTCCGCGTTATTTCGACAAAAAGAGTTACGAATTATGGATATCTTTATAGAAATCGTAATGGTTCGACGAATTGTAATCGAATGCTGGAATATCATTTTACTTTTTGGTAAAATGGCTTCCGCCGGGCCGACATGCCCGCAAAGCAGACGCTTTGTCAATCTCCCGACCGGAACGTGGGGACATAAAGGTATTGTCGGCCAAACCGTTTTTCCGCGTTATTTCGACAAAAAGAGTTACGAATTATGGATGTTTTTATAGAAATCGTAATGGTTCGATGAATTGTAACCGAATGCAGCGAAATCATTTTACTTTTTGATAAAATGGCTCCCGCCCGACCGACATGACCGCAAAGATCAAACTTTGTCAATTTCCTGACCGGCACGAGGGGACATAGGAGAATTGTCGGCCAAACAATTTTTCCGCGTTATTTCGATAACAAGAGTTACGAATTATGGATATTTTTATAGAAATCGTAATGGTTCGACGAATTGTAATCGAATGGTGGAATATCATTTTACTTTTTGGTAAAATGGCTCCCGCCGGGCCGACATGACCGCAAAGCAGACACTTTGTCAATCTCCCGACCGGCACGTGGGGACATAGAGGTATTGTCGGCCAAACAGTTTTTCCGCGTTATTTCGACAAAAAGAGTTACGAATTATGGATGTTTTTATAGAAATCGTAATGGTTCGATGAATTGTAACCGAATGCAGCGAAACCATTTTACTTTTTGATAAAATGGCTCCCGCCGGACCGACATGACCGCAAAGATCAAACTTTGTCAATTTCCTGACCGGCACGAGGGGACATAGGAGAATTGTCGGCCAAACAATTTTTCCGCGTTATTTCGATAACAAGAGTTACGAATTATGGATATTTTTATAGAAATCGTAATGGTTCGACGAATTGTAATCGAATGGTGGAATATCATTTTACTTTTTGGTAAAATGGCTCCCGCCGGGCCGACATGACCGCAAAGCAGACACTTTGTCAATCTCCCGACCGGCACGTGGGGACATAGAGGTATTGTCGGCCAAACAGTTTTTCCGCGTTATTTCGACAAAAAGAGTTACGAATTATGGATGTTTTTATAGAAATCGTAATGGTTCGATGAATTGTAACCGAATGCAGCGAAATCATTTTACTTTTTATAAAATGGCTCCCGCCGGACCGACATGACCGCAAAGCTGAAACTTCGTCAATCTCCTGACCGGTACGTAGGGACATAGAAGCATTGTCGGCCAAACAGTTATCCCGCGTTATTTCGATAACAAGCGTTACGAATTATGGATATTTTTATAGAAATCGTAATGGTTCGATGAATTGTAACCGAATGCAACGATATCATTTTACTTTTTGATAAAATGACTGCCGCCGGACCGACATGACGGCAGAGATCAAACTTTGTCAATTTCCTGACCGGCACGAGGGGACATAGGAGAATTGTCGGCCAAACAATTTTTCCGCGTTATTTCGATAACAAGAGTTACGAATTATGGATATCTTTATAGAAATCGTAATGTTTCGACGAATTGTAATCGAATGCTGGAATATCATTTTACTTTTTGGTAAAATGGCTCCCGCCGGGCCGACATGACCGCAAAGCAGACACTTTGTCAATCTCCCGACCGGCACGTGGGGACATAGAGGTATTGTCGGCCAAACAGTTTTTCCGCGTTATTTCGACAAAAAGAGTTACGAATTATGGATGTTTTTATAGAAATCGTAATGGTTCGATGAATTGTAACCGAATGCAGCGAAATCACTTTACTTTTTGATAAAATGGCTCCCGCCGGACCGACGATGACCGCAAAGCTGAAACTTCGTCAATCTCCTGACCGGTACGTAGGGACATAGAAGCATTGTCGGTCAAACAGTTATTCTGCGTTATTTCGATAACAAGAGTTACGAATTATGGATGTTTTTATAGAAATCGTAATGGTTCGATGAATTGTAACCGAATGCAGCGAAATCATTTTACTTTTTGATAAAATCGCTCCCGCCGGACCGACGATGACCGCAAAGCTGAAACTTCGTCAATCTCCTGACCGGTACGTAGGGACATAGAAGCATTGTCGGTCAAACAGTTATTCTGCGTTATTTCGATAACAAGAGTTACGAATTATGGATGTTTTTATAGAAATCGTAATGGTTCGATGAATTGTAACCGAATGCAACGATATCATTTTACTTTTTGATAAAATGGCTGCCGCCGGACCGACATGACGGCAAAGATCAAACTTTGTCAATCTCCTGTCCGGCACGTAGGGACATAGAAGCATTGTCGGCCAAACAGTTATTCCGCGTTATTTCGATAACAAGAGTTACGAATTATGGATATTTTTATAGAAATCGTAATGGTTCGATGAATTGTAACCGAATGCTGGAATATCATTTTACTTTTTGGTAAAATGGCTTCCGCCGGGCCGACATGCCCGCAAAGCAGACACTTTGTCACTCTCCCGACCGGAACGTGGGGACATAAAGGTATTGTCGGCCAAACAGTTTTTCCGCGTTATTTCGACAAAAAGAGTTACGAATTATGGATGTTTTTATAGAAATCGTAATGGTTCGATGAATTGTAACCGAATGCAACGATATCATTTTACTTTTTGATAAAATGGCTGCCGCCGGACCGACATGACGGCAAAGATCAAACTTTGTCAATCTCCTGACCGGTACGTAGGGACATAGAAGCATTGTCGGCCAAACAGTTATTCCGCGTTATTTCGATAACAAGAGTTACGAATTATGGATGTTTTTATAGAAATCGTAATGGTTCGATGAATTGTAACCGAATGCAACGATATCATTTTACTTTTTGATAAAATGCCTGCCGCCGGACCGACATGACGGCAAAGATCAAACTTTGTCAATTTCCCGACAGGCACGAGGGGACATAGTAGAATTGTCGGCCAAACAATTTTTCCGCGTTATTTCGATAACAAGAGTTACGAATTATGGATATTTTTATAGAAATCGTAATGGTTCGACGAATTGTAATCGAATGCACGAATATCAATTTACGTTTTGGTAAAATGGCTCCCGCCGGGCCGACATGACCGCTAAGTAGACACTTTGTCAATCTCCCGACCGGCACGTGGGGACATAGAGGTATTGTCGGCCAAACAGTTTTTCCGCGTTATTTCGACAAAAAGAGTTACGAATTATGGATGTTTTTATAGAAATCGTAATGGTTCGATGAATTGTAACCGAATGCAACGATATCATATTACTTTTTGATAAAATGGCTGCCGCCGGACCGACATGACGGCAAAGATCAAACTTTGTCAATCTCCTGACCGGTACGTAGGGACATAGAAGCATTGTCGGCCAAACAGTTATTCCGCGTTATTTCGATAACAAGAGTTACGAATGATGGATGTTTTAATAGAAATCGTAATGGTTCGATGAATTGTAACCGAATGCAACGATATCATTTTACTTTTTGATAAAATGGCTGCCGCCGGACCGACATGACGGCAAAGATCAAACTTTGTCAATTTCCCGATCGGCACGAGGGGACATAGTAGAATTGTCGGCCAAACAATTTTTCCGCGTTATTTCGATAACAAGAGTTACGAATTATGGATATTTTTATAGAAATCGTAATGGTTCGACGAATTGTAATCGAATGCACGAATATCAATTTACTTTTTGGTAAAATGGCTCCCGCGGGGCCGACATGACCGCTAAGTAGACACTTTGTCAATCTCCCGACCGGCACGTGGGGACATAGAGGTATTGTCGGCCAAACAATTTTTCCGCGTTATTTCGATAACAAGAGTTACGAATTATGGATATTTTTATAGAAATCGTAATGGTTCGACGAATTGTAATCGAATGCACGAATATCAATTTACTTTTTGGTAAAATGGCTCCCGCCGGGCCGACATGACCGCTAAGCAGACACTTTGTCAATCTCCCGACCGGCACGTGGGGACATAGAGGTATTGTCGGCCAAACAGTATTTCCGCGTTATTTCGACAAAAAGAGTTACGAATTATGGATGTTTTTATAGAAATCGTAATGGTTCGATGAATTGTAACCGAATGCAACGATATCATTTTACTTTTTGATAAAATGGCTGCCGCCGGACCGACATGACGGCAAAGATCAAACTTCGTCAATCTCCCGACCGGCACGTGGGGACATAGAGGTATTGTCGGCCAAACAATTTTTCCGCGTTATTTCGATAACAAGAGTTACGAATTATGGATATTTTTATAGAAATCGTAATGGTTCGATGAATTGTAACCGAATGCAACGATATCATTTTACTTTTTGATAAAATGGCTGCCACCGGACCGACATGACCGCAAAGCTGAAACTTCGTCAATCTCCTGACCTTTACGTAGGGACATAGAAGCATTGTCGTCCAAACAGTTATTCCGCGTTATTTCGATAACAAGAGTTGCGAATTATGGATGTTTTTATAGAAATCGTAATGGTTCGATGAATTGTAACCGAATGCAACGATATCATTTTACTTTTTGATAAAATGGCTGCCGCCGGACCGACATGACGGCAAAGATCAAACTTTGTCAATTTCCCGATCGGCACGAGGGGACATAGTAGAATTGTCGGCCAATCAATTTTTCCGCGTTATTTCGATAACAAGAGTTACGAATTATGGATATTTTTATAGAAATCGTAATGGTTCGACGAATTGTAATCGAATGCTGGAATATCATTTTACTTTTTGGTAAAATGGCTCCCGCCGGGCCGACATGACTGCAAAGCAGACACATTGTCAATCTCCCGACCGGCACGTAGGGACATACAAGCATTGTCGGCCAAACAGTTATTCCGCGTTATTTCGATAACAAGAGTTACGAATTATGGATGTTTTTATAGAAATCGTAATGGTTCGATGAATTGTAACCGAATGCAACGATATCATTTTACTTTTTGATAAAATGGCTGCCGCCGGACCGACATGACGGCAAAGATCAAACTTTGTCAATTTCCCGATCGGCACGAGGGGACATAGTAGAATTGTCGGTCAAACAATTTTTCCGCGTTATTTCGATAACAAGAGTTACGAATTATGGATATTTTTATAGAAATCGTAATGGTTCGACGAATTGTAATCGAATGCACGAATATCAATTTACTTTTTGGTAAAATGGCTCCCGCCGGGCCGACATGACCGCTAAGCAGACACGTTGTCAATCTCCCTACCGGCACGTGGGGACATAGAGGTATTGTCGGCCAAACAGTTCTCCGCGTTATTTCGACAAAAAGAGTTACGAATTATGGATGTTTTTATAGAAATCGTAATGGTTCGATGAATTGTAACCGAATGCAACGATATCATTTTACTTTTTGATAAAATGGCTGCCGCCGGACCGACATGACGGCAAAGATCAAACTTCGTCAATCTCCTGACCGGTACGTAGGGACATAGAAGCATTGTCGTCCAAACAGTTATTCCGCGTTATTTCGATAACAAGAGTTACGAATTATGGATGTTTTTATAGAAATCGTAATGGTTCGATGAATTGTAACCGAATGCAACGATATCATTTTACTTTTATGATAAAATGGCTCCCGCCGGACCGACGATGACCGCAAAGCTGAAACTTCGTCAATCTCCTGACCGGTACGTAGGGACATAGAAGCATTGTCGGCCAAACAGTTATTCCGCGTTATTTCGATAACAAGAGTTACGAATTATGGATGTTTTTATAGAAATCGTAATGGTTCGATGAATTGTAACCGAATGCAACGATATCATTTTACTTTTTGATAAAATGGCTGCCGCCGGACCGACATGACGGCAAAGATCAAACTTTGTCAATTTCCCGATCGGCACGAGGGGACATAGTAGAATTGTCGGTCAAACAATTTTTCCGCGTTATTTCGATAACAAGAGTTACGAATTATGGATATTTTTATAGAAATCGTAATGGTTCGACGAATTGTAATCGAATGCACGAATATCAATTTACTTTTTGGTAAAATGGCTCCCGCTGGGCCGACATGACCGCTAAGCAGACACGTTGTCAATCTCCCTACCGGCACGTGGGGACATAGAGGTATTGTCGGCCAAACAGTTTTTCCGCGTTATTTCGACAAAAAGAGTTACGAATTATGGATGTTTTTATAGAAATCGTAATGGTTCGATGAATTGTAACCGAATGCAACGATATCATTTTACTTTTTGATAAAATGGCTGCCGCCGGACCGACATGACGGCAAAGATCAAACTTCGTCAATCTCCGGACCGGTACGTAGGGACATAGAAGCATTGTCGTCCAAACAGTTATTCCGCGTTATTTCGATAACAAGAGTTACGAATTATGGATGTTTTTATAGAAATCGTAATGGTTCGATGAATTGTAACCGAATGCAACGATATCATTTTACTTTTTGATAAAATGGCTGCCGCCGGCCCGACATGACGGCAAAGATCAAACTTTGTCAATTTCCCGAACGGCACGAGGGGACATAGGAGAATTGTCGGCCAAACAATTTTTCCGCGTTATTTCGATAACAAGAGTTACGAATTATGGATGTTTTTATAGAAATCGTAATGGTTCGATGAATTGTAACCGAATGCAACGATATCATATTACTTTTTGATAAAATGGCTGCCGCCGGACCGACATGACGGCAAAGATCAAACTTTGTCAATCTCCTGACCGGTACGTAGGGACATAGAAGCATTGTCGGCCAAACAGTTATTCCGCGTTATTTCGATAACAAGAGTTACGAATGATGGATGTTTTAATAGAAATCGTAATGGTTCGATGAATTGTAACCGAATGCAACGATATCATTTTACTTTTTGATAAAATGGCTGCCGCCGGACCGACATGACGGCAAAGATCAAACTTTGTCAATTTCCCGATCGGCACGAGGGGACATAGTAGAATTGTCGGCCAAACAATTTTTCCGCGTTATTTCGATAACAAGAGTTACGAATTATGGATATTTTTATAGAAATCGTAATGGTTCGACGAATTGTAATCGAATGCACGAATATCAATTTACTTTTTGGTAAAATGGCTCCCGCGGGGCCGACATGACCGCTAAGTAGACACTTTGTCAATCTCCCGACCGGCACGTGGGGACATAGAGGTATTGTCGGCCAAACAATTTTTCCGCGTTATTTCGATAACAAGAGTTACGAATTATGGATATTTTTATAGAAATCGTAATGGTTCGACGAATTGTAATCGAATGCACGAATATCAATTTACTTTTTGGTAAAATGGCTCCCGCCGGGCCGACATGACCGCTAAGCAGACACTTTGTCAATCTCCCGACCGGCACGTGGGGACATAGAGGTATTGTCGGCCAAACAGTATTTCCGCGTTATTTCGACAAAAAGAGTTACGAATTATGGATGTTTTTATAGAAATCGTAATGGTTCGATGAATTGTAACCGAATGCAACGATATCATTTTACTTTTTGATAAAATGGCTGCCGCCGGACCGACATGACGGCAAAGATCAAACTTCGTCAATCTCCCGACCGGCACGTGGGGACATAGAGGTATTGTCGGCCAAACAATTTTTCCGCGTTATTTCGATAACAAGAGTTACGAATTATGGATATTTTTATAGAAATCGTAATGGTTCGATGAATTGTAACCGAATGCAACGATATCATTTTACTTTTTGATAAAATGGCTGCCACCGGACCGACATGACCGCAAAGCTGAAACTTCGTCAATCTCCTGACCTTTACGTAGGGACATAGAAGCATTGTCGTCCAAACAGTTATTCCGCGTTATTTCGATAACAAGAGTTGCGAATTATGGATGTTTTTATAGAAATCGTAATGGTTCGATGAATTGTAACCGAATGCAACGATATCATTTTACTTTTTGATAAAATGGCTGCCGCCGGACCGACATGACGGCAAAGATCAAACTTTGTCAATTTCCCGATCGGCACGAGGGGACATAGTAGAATTGTCGGCCAATCAATTTTTCCGCGTTATTTCGATAACAAGAGTTACGAATTATGGATATTTTTATAGAAATCGTAATGGTTCGACGAATTGTAATCGAATGCTGGAATATCATTTTACTTTTTGGTAAAATGGCTCCCGCCGGGCCGACATGACTGCAAAGCAGACACATTGTCAATCTCCCGACCGGCACGTAGGGACATACAAGCATTGTCGGCCAAACAGTTATTCCGCGTTATTTCGATAACAAGAGTTACGAATTATGGATGTTTTTATAGAAATCGTAATGGTTCGATGAATTGTAACCGAATGCAACGATATCATTTTACTTTTTGATAAAATGGCTGCCGCCGGACCGACATGACGGCAAAGATCAAACTTTGTCAATTTCCCGATCGGCACGAGGGGACATAGTAGAATTGTCGGTCAAACAATTTTTCCGCGTTATTTCGATAACAAGAGTTACGAATTATGGATATTTTTATAGAAATCGTAATGGTTCGACGAATTGTAATCGAATGCACGAATATCAATTTACTTTTTGGTAAAATGGCTCCCGCCGGGCCGACATGACCGCTAAGCAGACACGTTGTCAATCTCCCTACCGGCACGTGGGGACATAGAGGTATTGTCGGCCAAACAGTTCTCCGCGTTATTTCGACAAAAAGAGTTACGAATTATGGATGTTTTTATAGAAATCGTAATGGTTCGATGAATTGTAACCGAATGCAACGATATCATTTTACTTTTTGATAAAATGGCTGCCGCCGGACCGACATGACGGCAAAGATCAAACTTCGTCAATCTCCTGACCGGTACGTAGGGACATAGAAGCATTGTCGTCCAAACAGTTATTCCGCGTTATTTCGATAACAAGAGTTACGAATTATGGATGTTTTTATAGAAATCGTAATGGTTCGATGAATTGTAACCGAATGCAACGATATCATTTTACTTTTATGATAAAATGGCTCCCGCCGGACCGACGATGACCGCAAAGCTGAAACTTCGTCAATCTCCTGACCGGTACGTAGGGACATAGAAGCATTGTCGGCCAAACAGTTATTCCGCGTTATTTCGATAACAAGAGTTACGAATTATGGATGTTTTTATAGAAATCGTAATGGTTCGATGAATTGTAACCGAATGCAACGATATCATTTTACTTTTTGATAAAATGGCTGCCGCCGGACCGACATGACGGCAAAGATCAAACTTTGTCAATTTCCCGATCGGCACGAGGGGACATAGTAGAATTGTCGGTCAAACAATTTTTCCGCGTTATTTCGATAACAAGAGTTACGAATTATGGATATTTTTATAGAAATCGTAATGGTTCGACGAATTGTAATCGAATGCACGAATATCAATTTACTTTTTGGTAAAATGGCTCCCGCTGGGCCGACATGACCGCTAAGCAGACACGTTGTCAATCTCCCTACCGGCACGTGGGGACATAGAGGTATTGTCGGCCAAACAGTTTTTCCGCGTTATTTCGACAAAAAGAGTTACGAATTATGGATGTTTTTATAGAAATCGTAATGGTTCGATGAATTGTAACCGAATGCAACGATATCATTTTACTTTTTGATAAAATGGCTGCCGCCGGACCGACATGACGGCAAAGATCAAACTTCGTCAATCTCCGGACCGGTACGTAGGGACATAGAAGCATTGTCGTCCAAACAGTTATTCCGCGTTATTTCGATAACAAGAGTTACGAATTATGGATGTTTTTATAGAAATCGTAATGGTTCGATGAATTGTAACCGAATGCAACGATATCATTTTACTTTTTGATAAAATGGCTGCCGCCGGCCCGACATGACGGCAAAGATCAAACTTTGTCAATTTCCCGAACGGCACGAGGGGACATAGGAGAATTGTCGGCCAAACAATTTTTCCGCGTTATTTCGATAACAAGAGTTACGAATTATGGATATTTTTATAGAAATCGTAATGGTTCGACGAATTGTAATCGAATGCACGAATATCATTTTACTTTTTGGTAAAATGGCTCCCGCCGGGCCGACATGACCGCTAAGCAGACACTTTGTCAATCTCCCGACCGGCACGTGGGGACATAGACGTATTGTCGGCCAAACAGTTTTTCCGCGTTATTTCGACAAAAAGAGTTACGAATTATGGATGTTTTTATAGAAATCGTAATGGTTCGATGGATTGTAACCGAATGCAGCGATATCATTTTACTTTTTGATAAAATGGCTGCCGCCGGACCGACATGACCGCAAAGCTGAAACTTCGTCAATCTCCTGACCGGTACGTAGGGACATAGAAGCATTGTCGGCCAAACAGTTATTCCTCGTTATTTCGATAACAAGAGTTACGAATTATGGATGTTTTTATAGAAATCGTAATGGTTCGATGAATTGTAACCGAATGCAACGATATCATTTTACTTTTTGATAAAATGGCTGCCACCGGACCGACATGACCGCAAAGCTGAAACTTCGTCAATCTCCTGACCTTTACGTAGGGACATAGAAGCATTGTTGGCCAAACAGTTATTCCGCGTTATTTCGATAACAAGAGTTACGAATTATGGATGTTTTTATAGAAATCGTAATGGTTCGATGAATTGTAACCGAATGCAACGATATCATTTTACTTTTTGATAAAATGGCTGCCGCCGGACCGACATGACGGCAAAGATCAAACTTTGTCAATTTCCCGATCGGCACGAGGGGACATAGTAGAATTGTCGGTCAAACAATTTTTCCGCGTTATTTCGATAACAAGAGTTACGAATTATGGATATTTTTATAGAAATCGTAATGGTTCGACGAATTGTAATCGAATGCACGAATATCAATTTACTTTTTGGTAAAATGGCTCCCGCCGGGCCGACATGACCGCTAAGCAGACACGTTGTCAATCTCCCTACCGGCACGTGGGGACATAGAGGTATTGTCGGCCAAACAGTTCTCCGCGTTATTTCGACAAAAAGAGTTACGAATTATGGATGTTTTTATAGAAATCGTAATGGTTCGATGAATTGTAACCGAATGCAACGATATCATTTTACTTTTTGATAAAATGGCTGCCGCCGGACCGACATGACGGCAAAGATCAAACTTCGTCAATCTCCTGACCGGTACGTAGGGACATAGAAGCATTGTCGTCCAAACAGTTATTCCGCGTTATTTCGATAACAAGAGTTACGAATTATGGATGTTTTTATAGAAATCGTAATGGTTCGATGAATTGTAACCGAATGCAACGATATCATTTTACTTTTATGATAAAATGGCTCCCGCCGGACCGACGATGACCGCAAGGCTGAAACTTCGTCAATCTCCTGACCGGTACGTAGGGACATAGAAGCATTGTCGGCCAAACAGTTATTCCGCGTTATTTCGATAACAAGAGTTACGAATTATGGATGTTTTTATAGAAATCGTAATGGTTCGATGAATTGTAACCGAATGCAACGATATCATTTTACTTTTTGATAAAATGGCTGCCGCCGGACCGACATGACGGCAAAGATCAAACTTTGTCAATTTCCCGATCGGCACGAGGGGACATAGTAGAATTGTCGGCCAAACAATTTTTCGGCGTTATTTCGATAACAAGAGTTACGAATTATGGATATTTTTATAGAAATCGTAATGGTTCGACGAATTGTAATCGAATGCTGGAATATCATTTTACTTTTTGGTAAAATGGCTCCCGCCGGGCCGACATGACCGCAAAGCAAACACATTGTCAATCTCCCGACCGGCACGTGGGGACATAGAGGTATTGTCGGCCAAACAATTTTTCCGCGTTATTTCGATAACAAGAGTTACGAATTATGGATATTTTTATAGAAATCGTAATGGTTCGACGAATTGTAATCGAATGCACGAATATCAATTTACTTTTTGGTAAAATGGCTCCCGCCGGGCCGACATGACCGCTAAGCAGACACTTTGTCAATCTCCCGACCGGCACGTGGGGACATAGAGGTATTGTCGGCCAAACAGTTTTTCCGCGTTATTTCGACAAAAAGAGTTACGAATTATGGATGTTTTTATAGAAATCGTAATGGTTCGATGAATTGTAACCGAATGCAACGATATCATTTTACTTTTTGATAAAATGGCTGCCGCCGGACCGACATGACGGCAAAGATCAAACTTCGTCAATCTCCTGACCGGTACGTAGGGACATAGAAGCATTGTCGTCCAAACAGTTATTCCGCGTTATTTCGATAACAAGAGTTACGAATTATGGATGTTTTTATAGAAATCGTAATGGTTCGATGAATTGTAACCGAATGCAACGATATCATTTTACTTTTTGATAAAATGGCTGCCGCCGGACCGACATGACGGCAAAGATCAAACTTTGTCAATCTCCTGACCGGTACGTAGGGACATAGAAGCATTGTCGGCCAAACAGTTATTCCGCGTTATTTCGATAACAAGAGTTACGAATTATGGATGTTTTAATAGAAATCGTAATGGTTCGATGAATTGTAACCGAATGCAACGATATCATTTTACTTTTCGATAAAATGGCTGCCGCCGGACCGACATGACGGCAAAGATCAAACTTTGTCAATTTCCCGATCGGCACGAGGGGACATAGTAGAATTGTCGGCCAAACAATTTTTCGGCGTTATTTCGATAACAAGAGTTACGAATTATGGATATTTTTATAGAAATCGTAATGGTTCGACGAATTGTAATCGAATGCTGGAATATCATTTTACTTTTTGGTAAAATGGCTCCCGCCGGGCCGACATGACCGCAAAGCAAACACATTGTCAATCTCCCGACCGGCACGTGGGGACATAGAGGTATTGTCGGCCAAACAATTTTTCCGCGTTATTTCGATAACAAGAGTTACGAATTATGGATATTTTTATAGAAATCGTAATGGTTCGACGAATTGTAATCGAATGCACGAATATCAATTTACTTTTTGGTAAAATGGCTCCCGCCGGGCCGACATGACCGCTAAGCAGACACTTTATCAATCTCCCGACCGGCACGTGGGGACATAGAGGTATTGTCGGCCAAACAGTTTTTCCGCGTTATTTCGACAAAAAGAGTTACGAATTATGGATGTTTTTATAGAAATCGTAATGGTTCGATGAATTGTAACCGAATGCAACGATATCATTTTACTTTTTGATAAAATGGCTGCCGCCGGACCGACATGACGGCAAAGATCAAACTTCGTCAATCTCCTGACCGGTACGTAGGGACATAGAAGCATTGTCGTCCAAACAGTTATTCCGCGTTATTTCGATAACAAGAGTTACGAATTATGGATGTTTTTATAGAAATCGTAATGGTTCGATGAATTGTAACCGAATGCAACGATATCATTTTACTTTTTGATAAAATGGCTGCCGCCGGACCGACATGACGGCAAAGATCAAACTTTGTCAATCTCCTGACCGGTACGTAGGGACATAGAAGCATTGTCGGCCAAACAGTTATTCCGCGTTATTTCGATAACAAGAGTTACGAATTATGGATGTTTTAATAGAAATCGTAATGGTTCGATGAATTGTAACCGAATGCAACGATATCATTTTACTTTTTGATAAAATGGCTGCTGCCGGACCGACATGACGGCAAAGATCAAACTTTGTCAATTTCCCGATCGGCACGAGGGGACATAGTAGAATTGTCGGCCAAACAATTTTTCCGCGTTATTTCGATAACAAGAGTTACGAATTATGGATATTTTTATAGAAATCGTAATGGTTCGACGAATTGTAATCGAATGCACGAATATCAATTTACTTTTTGGTAAAATGGCTCCCGCGGGGCCGACATGACCGCTAAGTAGACACTTTGTCAATCTCCCGACCGGCACGTGGGGACATAGAGGTATTGTCGGCCAAACAATTTTTCCGCGTTATTTCGATAACAAGAGTTACGAATTATGGATATTTTTATAGAAATCGTAATGGTTCGACGAATTGTAATCGAATGCACGAATATCAATTTACTTTTTGGTAAAATGGCTCCCGCCGGGCCGACATGACCGCTAAGCAGACACTTTGTCAATCTCCCGACCGGCACGTGGGGACATAGAGGTATTTTCGGCCAAACAGTATTTCCGCGTTATTTCGACAAAAAGAGTTACGAATTATGGATGTTTTTATAGAAATCGTAATGGTTCGATGAATTGTAACCGAATGCAACGATATCATTTTACTTTTTGATAAAATGGCTGCCGCCGGACCGACATGACGGCAAAGATCAAACTTCGTCAATCTCCTGACCGGTACGTAGGGACATAGAAGCATTGTCGTCCAAACAGTTATTCCGCGTTATTTCGATAACAAGAGTTACGAATTATGGATGTTTTTATAGAAATCGTAATGGTTCGATGAATTGTAACCGAATGCAACGATATCATTTTACTTTTATGATAAAATGGCTCCCGCCGGACCGACGATGACCGCAAAGCTGAAACTTCGTCAATCTCCTGACCGGTACGTAGGGACATAGAAGCATTGTCGGCCAAACAGTTATTCCGCGTTATTTCGATAACAAGAGTTACGAATTATGGATGTTTTTATAGAAATCGTAATGGTTCGATGAATTGTAACCGAATGCAACGATATCATTTTACTTTTTGATAAAATGGCTGCCGCCGGACCGACATGACGGCAAAGATCAAACTTTGTCAATCTCCTGACCGGTACGTAGGGACATAGAAGCATTGTCGGCCAAACAGTTATTCCGCGTTATTTCGATAACAAGAGTTACGAATTATGGATGTTTTTATAGAAATCGTAATGGTTCGATGAATTGTAACCGAATGCAACGATATCATTTTACTTTTTGAGAAAATGGCTGCCGCCGGACCGACATGACGGCAAAGATCAAACTTTGTCAATTTCCCGATCGACACGAGGGGACATAGTAGAATTGTCGGCCAAACAATTGTTCCGCGTTATTTCGATAACAAGAGTTACGAATTATGGATATTTTTATAGAAATCGTAATGGTTCGACGAATTGTAATCGAATGCTGGAATATCATTTTACTTTTTGGTAAAATGGCTCCCGCCGGGCCGACATGACCGCAAAGCAAACACATTGTCAATCTCCCGACCGGCACGTGGGGACATAGAGGTATTGTCGGCCAAACAAT
Source organism: Bombus sonorus (assembly GCA_029958995.1). Taxonomy (NCBI): domain Eukaryota; kingdom Metazoa; phylum Arthropoda; class Insecta; order Hymenoptera; family Apidae; genus Bombus; species Bombus sonorus. Next base: position 8,096 of record JARWAU010000096.1, on the reverse strand, counting down.
TTTTCCGCGTTATTTCGATAACAAGAGTTACGAATTATGGATATTTTTATAGAAATCGTAATGGTTCGATGAATTGTAACCGAATGCAACGATATCATTTTACTTTTTGATAAAATGGCTGCCACCGGACCGACATGACCGCAAAGCTGAAACTTCGTCAATCTCCTGACCTTTACGTAGGGACATAGAAGCATTGTCGTCCAAACAGTTATTCCGCGTTATTTCGATAACAAGAGTTGCGAATTATGGATGTTTTTATAGAAATCATAATGGTTCGATGAATTGTAACCGAATGCAACGATATCATTTTACTTTTTGATAAAATGGCTGCCGCCGGACCGACATGACGGCAAAGATCAAACTTTGTCAATTTCCCGATCGGCACGAGGGGACATAGTAGAATTGTCGGCCAATCAATTTTTCCGCGTTATTTCGATAACAAGAGTTACGAATTATGGATATTTTTATAGAAATCGTAATGGTTCGACGAATTGTAATCGAATGCTGGAATATCATTTTACTTTTTGGTAAAATGGCTCCCGCCGGGCCGACATGACCGCAAAGCAGACACATTGTCAATCTCCCGACCGGCACGTAGGGACATACAAGCATTGTCGGCCAAACAGTTATTCCGCGTTATTTCGATAACAAGAGTTACGAATTATGGATGTTTTTATAGAAATCGTAATGGTTCGATGAATTGTAACCGAATGCAACGATATCATTTTACTTTTTGATAAAATGGCTGCTGCCGGACCGACATGACCGCTAAGCAGACACCTTGTCAATCTCCCGACCGGCACGGGGGACATAGACGTATTGTCGGCCAAACAGTTTTTCCGCGTTATTTCGACAAAAAGAGTTACGAATTATGGATGTTTTTATAGAAATCGTAATGGTTCGATGAATTGTAACCGAATGCAACGATATCATTTTACTTTTTGATAAAATGGCTGCCACCGGACCGACATGACCGCAAAGCTGAAACTTCGTCAATCTCCTGACCTTTACGTAGGGACATAGAAGCATTGTCGGCCAAACAGTTATTCCGCGTTATTTCGATAACAAGAGTTACGAATTATGGATGTTTTTATAGAAATCGTAATGGTTCGATGAATTGTAACCGAATGCAACGATATCATTTTACTTTTTGATAAAATGGCTGCCGCCGGACCGACATGACGGCAAAGATCAAACTTTGTCAATTTCCCGATCGGCACGAGGGGACATAGTAGAATTGTCGGTCAAACAATTTTTCCGCGTTATTTCGATAACAAGAGTTACGAATTATGGATATTTTTATAGAAATCGTAATGGTTCGACGAATTGTAATCGAATGCACGAATATCAATTTACTTTTTGGTAAAATGGCTCCCGCTGGGCCGACATGACCGCTAAGCAGACACGTTGTCAATCTCCCTACCGGCACGTGGGGACATAGAGGTATTGTCGGCCAAACAGTTTTTCCGCGTTATTTCGACAAAAAGAGTTACGAATTATGGATGTTTTTATAGAAATCGTAATGGTTCGATGAATTGTAACCGAATGCAACGATATCATTTTACTTTTTGATAAAATGGCTGCCGCCGGACCGACATGACGGCAAAGATCAAACTTCGTCAATCTCCGGACCGGTACGTAGGGACATAGAAGCATTGTCGTCCAAACAGTTATTCCGCGTTATTTCGATAACAAGAGTTACGAATTATGGATGTTTTTATAGAAATCGTAATGGTTCGATGAATTGTAACCGAATGCAACGATATCATTTTACTTTTTGATAAAATGGCTGCCGCCGGCCCGACATGACGGCAAAGATCAAACTTTGTCAATTTCCCGAACGGCACGAGGGGACATAGGAGAATTGTCGGCCAAACAATTTTTCCGCGTTATTTCGATAACAAGAGTTACGAATTATGGATATTTTTATAGAAATCGTAATGGTTCGACGAATTGTAATCGAATGCACGAATATCATTTTACTTTTTGGTAAAATGGCTCCCGCCGGGCCGACATGACCGCTAAGCAGACACTTTGTCAATCTCCCGACCGGCACGTGGGGACATAGACGTATTGTCGGCCAAACAGTTTTTCCGCGTTATTTCGACAAAAAGAGTTACGAATTATGGATGTTTTTATAGAAATCGTAATGGTTCGATGGATTGTAACCGAATGCAGCGATATCATTTTACTTTTTGATAAAATGGCTGCCGCCGGACCGACATGACCGCAAAGCTGAAACTTCGTCAATCTCCTGACCTTTACGTAGGGACATAGAAGCATTGTCGGCCAAACAGTTATTCCGCGTTATTTCGATAACAAGAGTTACGAATTATGGATGTTTTTATAGAAATCGTAATGGTTCGATGAATTGTAACCGAATGCAACGATATCATTTTACTTTTTGATAAAATGGCTGCCGCCGGACCGACATGACGGCAAAGATCAAACTTTGTCAATTTCCCGATCGGCACGAGGGGACATAGTAGAATTGTCGGTCAAACAATTTTTCCGCGTTATTTCGATAACAAGAGTTACGAATTATGGATATTTTTATAGAAATCGTAATGGTTCGACGAATTGTAATCGAATGCACGAATATCAATTTACTTTTTGGTAAAATGGCTCCCGCCGGGCCGACATGACCGCTAAGCAGACACGTTGTCAATCTCCCTACCGGCACGTGGGGACATAGAGGTATTGTCGGCCAAACAGTTCTCCGCGTTATTTCGACAAAAAGAGTTACGAATTATGGATGTTTTTATAGAAATCGTAATGGTTCGATGAATTGTAACCGAATGCAACGATATCATTTTACTTTTTGATAAAATGGCTGCCGCCGGACCGACATGACGGCAAAGATCAAACTTCGTCAATCTCCTGACCGGTACGTAGGGACATAGAAGCATTGTCGTCCAAACAGTTATTCCGCGTTATTTCGATAACAAGAGTTACGAATTATGGATGTTTTTATAGAAATCGTAATGGTTCGATGAATTGTAACCGAATGCAACGATATCATTTTACTTTTATGATAAAATGGCTCCCGCCGGACCGACGATGACCGCAAAGCTGAAACTTCGTCAATCTCCTGACCGGTACGTAGGGACATAGAAGCATTGTCGGCCAAACAGTTATTCCGCGTTATTTCGATAACAAGAGTTACGAATTATGGATGTTTTTATAGAAATCGTAATGGTTCGATGAATTGTAACCGAATGCAACGATATCATTTTACTTTTTGATAAAATGGCTGCCGCCGGACCGACATGACGGCAAAGATCAAACTTTGTCAATTTCCCGATCGGCACGAGGGGACATAGTAGAATTGTCGGCCAAACAATTTTTCGGCGTTATTTCGATAACAAGAGTTACGAATTATGGATATTTTTATAGAAATCGTAATGGTTCGACGAATTGTAATCGAATGCTGGAATATCATTTTACTTTTTGGTAAAATGGCTCCCGCCGGGCCGACATGACCGCAAAGCAAACACATTGTCAATCTCCCGACCGGCACGTGGGGACATAGAGGTATTGTCGGCCAAACAATTTTTCTGCGTTATTTCGATAACAAGAGTTACGAATTATGGATATTTTTATAGAAATCGTAATGGTTCGACGAATTGTAATCGAATGCACGAATATCAATTTACTTTTTGGTAAAATGGCTCCCGCCGGGCCGACATGACCGCTAAGCAGACACTTTGTCAATCTCCCGACCGGCACGTGGGGACATAGAGGTATTGTCGGCCAAACAGTTTTTCCGCGTTATTTCGACAAAAAGAGTTACGAATTATGGATGTTTTTATAGAAATCGTAATGGTTCGATGAATTGTAACCGAATGCAACGATATCATTTTACTTTTTGATAAAATGGCTGCCGCCGGACCGACATGACGGCAAAGATCAAACTTCGTCAATCTCCTGACCGGTACGTAGGGACATAGAAGCATTGTCGTCCAAACAGTTATTCCGCGTTATTTCGATAACAAGAGTTACGAATTATGGATGTTTTTATAGAAATCGTAATGGTTCGATGAATTGTAACCGAATGCAACGATATCATTTTACTTTTATGATAAAATGGCTCCCGCCGGACCGACGATGACCGCAAAGCTGAAACTTCGTCAATCTCCTGACCGGTACGTAGGGACATAGAAGCATTGTCGGCCAAACAGTTATTCCGCGTTATTTCGATAACAAGAGTTACGAATTATGGATGTTTTTATAGAAATCGTAATGGTTCGATGAATTGTAACCGAATGCAACGATATCATTTTACTTTTTGATAAAATGGCTGCCACCGGACCGACATGACCGCAAAGCTGAAACTTCGTCAATCTCCTGACCTTTACGTAGGGACATAGAAGCATTGTCGTCCAAAAAGTTATTCCGCGTTATTTCGATAACAAGAGTTGCGAATTATGGATGTTTTTATAGAAATCGTAATGGTTCGATGAATTGTAACCGAATGCAACGATATCATTTTACTTTTTGATAAAATGGCTGCCGCCGGACCGACATGACGGCAAAGATCAAACTTTGTCAATTTCCCGATCGGCACGAGGGGACATAGTAGAATTGTCGGCCAATCAATTTTTCCGCGTTATTTCGATAACAAGAGTTACGAATTATGGATATTTTTATAGAAATCGTAATGGTTCGACGAATTGTAATCGAATGCTGGAATATCATTTTACTTTTTGGTAAAATGGCTCCCGCCGGGCCGACATGACCGCAAAGCAGACACATTGTCAATCTCCCGACCGGCACGTAGGGACATAGAAGCATTGTCGGCCAAACAGTTATTCCGCGTTATTTCGATAACAAGAGTTACGAATTATGGATGTTTTTATAGAAATCGTAATGGTTCGATGAATTGTAACCGAATGCAACGATATCATTTTACGTTTTGATAAAATGGCTGCCGCCGGACCGACATGACCGCTAAGCAGACACTTTGTCAATCTCCCGACCGGCACGTGGGGACATAGACGTATTGTCGGCCAAACAGTTTTTCCGCGTTATTTCGACAAAAAGAGTTACGAATTATGGATGTTTTTATAGAAATCGTAATGGTTCGATGGATTGTAACCGAATGCAGCGATATCATTTTACTTTTTGATAAAATGGCTGCCGCCGGACCGACATGACCGCAAAGCTGAAACTTCGTCAATCTCCTGACCGGTACGTAGGGACATAGAAGCATTGTCGGCCAAACAGTTATTCCGCGTTATTTCGATAACAAGAGTTACGAATTATGGATGCTTTTATAGAAATCGTAATGGTTCGATGAATTGTAACCGAATGCAACGATATCATTTTACTTTTTGATAAAATGGCTGCCACCGGACCGACATGACCGCAAAGCTGAAACTTCGTCAATCTCCTGACCTTTACGTAGGGACATAGAAGCATTGTCGGCCAAACAGTTATTCCGCGTTATTTCGATAACAAGAGTTACGAATTATGGATGTTTTTATAGAAATCGTAATGGTTCGATGAATTGTAACCGAATGCAACGATATCATTTTACTTTTTGATAAAATGGCTGCCGCCGGACCGACATGACGGCAAAGATCAAACTTTGTCAATTTCCCGATCGGCACGAGGGGACATAGTAGAATTGTCGGTCAAACAATTTTTCCGCGTTATTTCGATAACAAGAGTTACGAATTATGGATATTTTTATAGAAATCGTAATGGTTCGACGAATTGTAATCGAATGCACGAATATCAATTTACTTTTTGGTAAAATGGCTCCCGCCGGGCCGACATGACCGCTAAGCAGACACGTTGTCAATCTCCCTACCGGCACGTGGGGACATAGAGGTATTGTCGGCCAAACAGTTTTTCCGCGTTATTTCGACAAAAAGAGTTATGAATTATGGATGTTTTTATAGAAATCGTAATGGTTCGATGAATTGTAACCGAATGCAACGATATCATTTTACTTTTTGATAAAATGGCTGTCGTCGGACCGACATGACGGCAAAGATCAAACTTCGTCAATCTCGGGACCGGTACGTAGGGACATAGAAGCATTGTCGTCCAAACAGTTATTCCGCGTTATTTCGATAACAAGAGTTACGAATTATGGATGTTTTTATAGAAATCGTAATGGTTCGATGAATTGTAACCGAATGCAACGATATCATTTTACTTTTTGATAAAATGGCTGCCGCCGGACCGACATGACGGCAAAGATCAAACTTTGTCAATTTCCCGAACGGCACGAGGGGACATAGGAGAATTGTCGGCCAAACAATTTTTCCGCGTTATTTCGATAACAAGAGTTACGAATTATGGATATTTTTATAGAAATCGTAATGGTTCGACGAATTGTAATCGAATGCACGAATATCATTTTACTTTTTGGTAAAATGGCTCCCGCCGGGCCGACATGACCGCTAAGCAGACACTTTGTCAATCTCCCGACCGGCACGTGGGGACATAGACGTATTGTCGGCCAAACAGTTTTTCCGCGTTGTTTCGATAACAAGAGTTACGAATTATGGATGTTTTTATAGAAATCGTAATGGTTCGATGAATTGTAACCGAATGCAACGATATCATTTTACTTTTTGATAAAATGGCTGCCGCCGGACCGACATGACGGCAAAGATCAAACTTTGTCAATTTCCCGATCGGCACGAGGGGACATAGTAGAATTGTCGGTCAAACAATTTTTCCGCGTTATTTCGATAACAAGAGTTACGAATTATGGATGTTTTTATAGAAATCGTAATGGTTCGATGAATTGTAACCGAATGCAACGATATCATTTTACTTTTTGATAAAATGGCTGCCGCCGGACCGACATGACGGCAAAGATCAAACTTTGTCAATTTCCCGATCGGCACGAGGGGACATAGTAGAATTGTCGGCCAAACAATTTTTCCGCGTTATTTCGATAACAAGAGTTACGAATTATGGATGTTTTTATAGAAATCGTAATGGTTCGATGAATTGTAACCGAATGCAACGATATCATTTTACTTTTTGATAAAATGGCTGCTGCCGGACCGACATGACCGCTAAGCAGACACCTTGTCAATCTCCCGACCGGCACGGGGGACATAGACGTATTGTCGGCCAAACAGTTTTTCCGCGTTATTTCGACAAAAAGAGTTACGAATTATGGATGTTTTTATAGAAATCGTAATGGTTCGATGAATTGTAACCGAATGCAACGATATCATTTTACTTTTTGATAAAATGGCTGCCACCGGACCGACATGACCGCAAAGCTGAAACTTCGTCAATCTCCTGACCTTTACGTAGGGACATAGAAGCATTGTCGGCCAAACAGTTATTCCGCGTTATTTCGATAACAAGAGTTACGAATTATGGATGTTTTTATAGAAATCGTAATGGTTCGATGAATTGTAACCGAATGCAACGATATCATTTTACTTTTTGATAAAATGGCTGCCGCCGGACCGACATGACGGCAAAGATCAAACTTTGTCAATTTCCCGATCGGCACGAGGGGACATAGTAGAATTGTCGGTCAAACAATTTTTCCGCGTTATTTCGATAACAAGAGTTACGAATTATGGATATTTTTATAGAAATCGTAATGGTTCGACGAATTGTAATCGAATGCACGAATATCAATTTACTTTTTGGTAAAATGGCTCCCGCTGGGCCGACATGACCGCTAAGCAGACACGTTGTCAATCTCCCTACCGGCACGTGGGGACATAGAGGTATTGTCGGCCAAACAGTTTTTCCGCGTTATTTCGACAAAAAGAGTTACGAATTATGGATGTTTTTATAGAAATCGTAATGGTTCGATGAATTGTAACCGAATGCAACGATATCATTTTACTTTTTGATAAAATGGCTGCCGCCGGACCGACATGACGGCAAAGATCACACTTCGTCAATCTCCGGACCGGTACGTAGGGACATAGAAGCATTGTCGTCCAAACAGTTATTCCGCGTTATTTCGATAACAAGAGTTACGAATTATGGATGTTTTTATAGAAATCGTAATGGTTCGATGAATTGTAACCGAATGCAACGATATCATTTTACTTTTTGATAAAATGGCTGCCGCCGGCCCGACATGACGGCAAAGATCAAAC